>JAQQAF010000009.1:42636798-43046798 GCA_029747655.1 Ensete ventricosum
TCGGAGTGAGATCCTAAGAAGCTACCTCCTATTTCTTCTCATTATTTTTCTCCTCCTTCTTAGTTTCAAAGTGTGGAGAGGCTGATGCTACAGCTGAGGAGCCTTATTGTCGCGTCTGCCATATTGATTACTACTAGAGAGGACAACACTAGTGTTTTTTTGTCTTCTCCATCGAATCTGAAAATTTTTAGGGATATATGATCTCCCTAAATAACACATCTCTCATTATTCAGACAACTTTTCAAGTTTTAAAATTTTTTACACACCAATCATCGTATAATAACTAAATACTTAACTTTGAGAATCTACGTTTTATTTTTGTTTTTCGTTACGCACGAGATGATGATCATAGATTTCTTGACAGACATGCTATATTAGCTATAGTATATTGAGGACTTTAGATGTTTTTATAAAAGATAGATAGGTAGAGTGTAAGGAAATATTTTGCTTAGCTATAGTGTATTAAGTGATTCAAATGCTTATGACTTAGTTGTGCAAGTTATATCTATGTCAATTAAGACACATCAAATGGTCTGGATATTTTTGTCCGAGGTAAGCACATTGAGCGAAGGGAGATGCTTTGCACAATTATAACACATTTGATGCTTATGTTATCGACAAGCATATCATGCACGAAGAGATACTTTAATATATGTCAAATACTTCAGATGCTTATATCTTAGGCAATTGCATCTTTAGCTGAGAGATGCTTTGACAGTTATATTATATTGAGCTCAAGGATCAAACATCAAATCAAAGAATTGAATATTGAGTCAAAAGATCGAACATCAAATTGATAGATTAATTAACGTGTTGGAGGACTAATCAATATTGATAAAAGATTGATTAATCAATATTGATAAAAGATTGATTAACGTATCATATAATCAATTAACTCTCGAGGATGATTCAAAGTGTTGGTCAAAGTTAATTAAGTTATATGATGGTTGTTAAATAGTTGGGTTTGTGACAATTTATAGAATACATATGCTTAGAGTCTTTTAGATAAACCCCTTAAAGAAATAGAAAGTCTAGTATACTGCAATAAGTGATTTGATCAAAATTATGAAAGAGGCTTTTTTTTTTATTACTATTGCTTGCAAATACTTCCAAAACAAATTCTTCTAGACCTATTATGTATCTTCTTTCTTTATCTATTCTTTATTTTATAAATTTGAGATTTGACTTATTTATTTTTAAAGGCCTATGCTAAGCCCATATGTATGATTGATTACCCACCCATAGTAACAATATTTAGATTCTATCTTTGAAATCAATGGTAAGATAATCTACTTTCATTAAACGATTTATTAGATAATCTAAAACAAAGGATTCTAAATACTATTCAAAATTCAGAATAATTATATAAAGGGGCCACTAAACCAAGAATTCTCTTTCTTCTTCATCAATCCAAATTAATCAAATTATAAATATACTAAAAACATGGTCTTACTAGGTTATATATATTATGATAGTATTTGGGCTGAGTTAGGCCCTTATTGGGCTTTTACTGATCGACATCGCTTGGATCTACTTTAGTGATTTGATAATAGTAAATAAGGATACCATCATTATTTTTTACTTTTAGATAATTTTTATCATTAACTCAAAAGTTAACTTAGGTGAAAAAAGATTGAAGCAAGGCACTTGCTTATGTTATTTGTGTTTTTAGACATATTTATTAGCTAATGAAGAATTGGTTAGTCAAAGGAAGCTTCTTCAACTTTCAATCATCAGATTCCCTCCAATATTTTTTTCAATGTGCACCACATACCAAGTCAACTTTGCAATCACCAATGTCAAGAAAATTATGTTTCTGGTGCAGGCTAACTCAAAGATCCATCCTACTGCCCATAAAAAAAAAAAAAAAAAAAAAGTGGTCAAACATCTTATAGTTTGTTTGCACTGCAAAAATACTCCAACTTCTTGCTTTGGTGGTCACATCCCCAAGACATAAAAGAAGGGCATGAACACCAACACCAAGTCACAAGTGGATGGTGACAAGGCAAGCACCAATGGCCAATTGAAAGAGGAAGCATCACAAGTGAGACAAACATCCAACATAAAACAGATAAAAATAGTTCCAAGCTTCCATATTTTTGGACCCAAATTTAGATAATTTTTTTTAATTTTATTTAAGAAGTAGAAATTTCACCAAAATTATATAATGTTAGTATTTAAAAATCCTCAATTTGGCAAGTATTATTATGAGACTAAATCAAGAGAGAGGTAGTAGAATAGTTTTAGGTGACATTTGTTTGATGATGCATTAATTATTCTGTTCTTAATCAGAGTGACTAATAACCAATCCATCCTTGAATTGATCTCCCTCCCTCTTTATTATTATTGAAAGGACATTGGCCATAAATATTAGATGATTTAAGAGCAATACAACTACATAATAAATATAAGAAATTTTATTTTATGATCATTATCCCCCAAAAAAAAAAAAAAAAAAATTCCTAACCTAACCCAAACATATCGGATTCGGATCCTGATCGATCCGGCCCGAATCAGACCCCGAAGTCCACAGTTCTTTTTGTCTTATTACCTTTCGTGTCACGTTGACCGCGCAACGAGCGGTAGACACGCCTAACACGGAGCAATAAGGTTCGTTTCTTGTTGCATTGAGATTCGAACCTCACCCACTCCAGATGAGATCACGTCCGTCCGTTTCCGTGATCAACCTGGGATTCCCACAGTATCTCTGACGCTGCCCGAACGCGCTTTCTTCTTTAGTTTATATCGCGTCGGTCCGTCGCCGACCGTACGATTCACGCGAGTCGTCACCGAATTCGTTCTTCCTCTGTCTATTTTGTGCAAATTCGATTTGTTTGGAGGGGTTCGGTGTAAAAATAAAGCGGCTTTGTCGAGGGAAGTATGTGTAAAAGGTTTTTGTTCGGTGGGGCTAATTGTAAAGTTAGACACCGTTTGGGGGCGGCGAGGAAACCAAACCACGTGACCGGGAGAAATAAAGCATGCGGTCTTTTATTGCCGATTAGATCGCCGATTCTTTGCCCCCCCCCCCCCTCCATGATCACCGGTTGGTCCGATGCCGAACCCGTGGAAGAAGTTCCGGGCGGGCGGTGGCGGCGGCGGGGCCGGCGGAGTGTCCCGGCTGCTCGCGGAACTCCGGCCTCCCGAGCAAGGCGGCTCGCTCGTCGTCCAGACCGGTTTCCCGACCTCCCTCGCCGACCTCGTCGTCAAGAACCGCGGCCGCTTGAAGAAGCCCTCGCGGAAGAAGAAGCTGCCTCCCTCCGACCTCGACTCCTCCGCTTCTGGTCCCGTCGCAGCGACACCGTCGGACGATGCAGCTCGACCCGGCGCCGCCTTTGCAAACCGCCCCGTTCCGGTGAGTGAGGATGGCTGTTCGTCGTCGCTCATTTCTACTGAGACGGATGGTAGGAGGTTAAAGACAGGGTTGGGGCTTCTTTTGGCAATGATGTCGGTTTTGGTGCTTCTGGCTATCGAAAGAAAGAAGCTTGTCGTGGGGATCACAGTCTCCGCCTTTGCACTTCGGCTGCTTGATTCCATGTGGTTTCATATGCTTGGATTCATGAAGCCGTGTCCGGAGGCCAAGAGGAGACTGAATTCGGTCGTCGTCGGGGAATGGGATTTAGAAGGGAGAGGAGTGGTCTCCCCCATTAGGGAAGTTGGCATCATCAGTAGCTCTTCGGATACAGTAAGATCAGAAAGGAACTCGGTGGAATCGGTTGATTTGGATCCGAGGAGGGAGGTTTTGTTGGAAAGGAGGGATCTTGTCGGAGCTGGGAAGGCTTGCCATGAGCATGATCATCGTTGGAAGGGTAATTCGAAGGTGAAGAAGCTGTTCAGGAAGTTCGTCCCGAAGAAATTTCGCCGACGAAGTGACAAGAAGAACGCAGAAGAGCTGATTTCTGATTTGAGTGGAAGAGGAGCCTCTGATGGCATTACAGAAATGGAACAAGAAGCAATAATTGGAGATGATGATAGTGATGCAGTGCTCGGTAGTGGAGATGTTCTAACCATCGATGCCTTCAACAAGGTGATCGATCACGAGAGGAAGGATGTGGAATTTAGTCAAGAAAATTTGCATGAATCTAAATCAGGGAGCTCGCATCAATTGTGTTTTTGTGCGGTGGTCCTTTTGGGACTTGTGGGTGGCAAGAGTGTAGCCCTTGTTCTAACTGTGTCATGGTTTCTATTTCACAAGTCAATCAAGACCCTGTGGAGGAAAGGAACGGATTTGTTTGTTTGATTGTACAAAAAAATTTTTGGTTTGCCAAGTGATGGAGCTTTTTGTGTATCACCTTACTCCGGATGTTCGTGTTGGTCGTTCGAGTAAGTGAACAAAATATATGGTAAAGGTGAAAAATGAAATTATAGATGTTTGTTACTACTAATTCTAGCTGCTTTCTTTTTTCTAGTGTAGCTCCTTTTGGAAATTTACTACATTTCATTACATTATGTATGCTTTTGATCATTGATTCTGAAGTGCGAGAACCTTTCCTTTGAATAATTAACATTTTTGCAGCCTACTTTTAGACTTCCTGCTTTTAGGTTTTAAAGCCAAACCTCTCGACTCTGTTTGTTGATGGTAATTGTCAGAAAGTTTCTACCTTGCATCTTACTTATGTTCTCTTTTCAATGTTTCGGTAATTAAGGAAAAAAAAAGGCTCCTAATAATCAATCTTGAATGGATTAACTTAGTATCCATTTACCATAATTATTGTCCTAGTAGTAAAAATATGTGTATTAATGATGCAGAGAGGATGCTTCTTACGAACTAGGTTCTTTTTCCCACCTATTAATGAGTGACTCGGTCTTCTAACAGGAGATACTTCTAGAATCAAATTAGTCACATTTTAAAGCATCAAGTCAGTTGTTGAGCATGTTATATGTCTTCATCTCCTGCAAAACCATGGTGTACTGACCATGCCGATGGTATTTACTGGGTTCGAGCAGCAGGTTGCTCAGGGGTATAGTGATGCAAAAGTGTTGGTAGCATACATTGATATATATTTTTAATTCTTGCAATGGACAAATTTAATATCTGAACCAGTCTGTAACTCATAACATAGAACCAGTCAAACATTTTGAAACCCTTGAATGGTGAAAACAGCCACCAGTGGGACCTCGACGATTCCACCTTCTTTCTTTTCTTCCTTTGGGTTGTCACTTGTTTTGACATATGAAATGTCAGTTTGTACCGATGTACCATATCAGTTTGCGACCTCGCCACTAGACCTGGGTTTTCTCAAGTTTTAGGACCTTGATGCTATTATAGTTTCAAGTGCAGAAAGAAAGATAAAACTTGATGGTGGTGTATCTGTTAGATGCTTATATTTGAAAATCTGAAGAAGTATGGTATAATCATAAGGTAATAGTCATCAATTTGCATTTGATGGTCAATTTTGAGAGAGAGACATGTGATGGTCAGCCATGATGTAGATATGCATTCTCTTGGCCACATCCCACTGCTCTAGAAAATTATATTAAACTAAGGACTCTTATTGATATAATCTTTCATTCAGATTATTTTTTTTTTTATCTGTCTCCCTCCATGTTTCTTTCTGATCTTTTAATCAAATAACTAAACAGACTGCCTGATCTGTACTTTATTATGCTTGTTGTTCAATCAGAATCTGCAATAACCAAATTAAGAACTCATTTGATAACATATATTGACGGCTTGAACCGAACCTACAAAATTCACAAAAGGGAACTGATTTTACTCCGTTGAACAGATCTTCTGCAGGTTTAACCTTAAAGTTCTTGGTTCTCAAACTTAACCCAATAAGCTATCGTTGCAAGCAGAGATATGCTAGATAGCTTGTTTCTATATGGTTTTACTACCACATTTCTTGCTTCTTATTGAGTGACTCTCATTTTCATTCTTCCGGGGTGGTGGTGCTGGTCCGTAATATGCATTGTGATCGGATCTGCTACTGGAAATATTTCCGGAATTCCAAGTATACTTCATATCCTTACTAGTAGCTGCTCTACATTCAATTTTAATTATCGAACAAGATTGATTTTCTTCTGCCGCTTCAAATATATTGCAGAGTTGTGAAAGGTTATGCAAATCATTGAGCGAGAAAGGACAATATTCAAGGATGCCATGCCATGTTAAGGACCAAAACTGATTTGTGGCTTGATCTTTCCTGTAGGTATTTTCATTTACTTCTATTGCACTGATTTCTATATTTTGTTAATGGAAATTTATTGATTTGATAAGCACATAACTCGCGATGCAAGCATATGATGACTACATCATAGAACGCCTTGTTAACTGGAAAATGATGACCATGCTAGGTGTTGTTTGATCATCACTGGTTAGATTTGTGATTAAGATTTTTAAATGTCAGGTGGTCTATTTAGCATTCTATGCACTCCGTGGAGAAGCATCCAAAGGTCCTTTTACCGACATCAAAGTAGTAGGAAGTGCATCATTACAGATGCCACTATCATGGACAAACACATTGTTTGATCAAACCAAATACTACTCTGTTCCATTAGTGGTCATCTTGGAACCAGATCTAGTTTTATGATGTTGGACATCTTGGCTTATATTCACAATCTAGACTGATGGAGACCTTGGAAGGTCATCCTGTTTTTTGAAGATTGTAAACATGGGTTATGGACTAATGTCAGTCTAGTTATTCGTTCACATATAGGCATCGTCAATATCAGCGACATGCAATCTCTACTTGATTGCAAATTTGTTTATGCCTTGTTTCTTCTTCCTTCTCCTTACTGGTTGCTTCAAAATGGGTACTACTGAAAGCTGCTGATTGTAAATGTTCCCCTGCATTCTAAAATCCTTTCAGGATTCTGTTCATACTGATAATGCGGCCATCAAATTTGAAGAACTTATCCTGACTAGAGATTATGTGGCTCCTATATAAGTGCTCTTCATTTTTATCTTCAAACATCGTATGTACGAGATGATGCTTTGGCATTATTGTAGGTACTCTTCGCCATTCCAGCCTTTCTCTTGAGATTTCAGCACTCTCCAGATATTCCGATGCTCCAATTCAGTCAAATGAGGTGTGCAATGCTATGGATTTCTGGTGCTGCTTCTCTGGTTATTAGCAACTAACTGTCTTGCAAGGGGCTGCATCTTGAACATAGAAGCTTCTTTCATCTTCCTGTTTTGATACCACATTGTTTCAGTCACAGTCATATGTACAAAGTGGCTATACCAGAGGATGAAAGAGTTTTAAGGCCTCAGCAACTCATGCACTACACAGGGATATATGTGATGACACCTAAGCTATCAAAGTGCTTGGTGCTATGATCTATGACCTGAACTCATGTTACTTGACAGCATCAAATTAATTTGGATTCCCTGAGCCAGCCAGACAAAGCCTGGAAGAGTTTAAAGGCTTCAGCAATTCATGCACTGTTCAGGAAACAACAAGTTTATATGGTCTAAGAGATCTGTGAATGGCATCTAACACATCAGATTGCTTGTCATGATCTGTAACCTCAGCTTATGTCACTTGGTGCCATCAAAATAATCTAGATTTCCTGTGCTAGGAGGCAAGAACAGTAAAATTGTACTGATGCTTCACATTCTTTTTGGCAGGAAGACTTATTATGTCTGAGCCTTTGTCTAGTTTCTTCCCATTGAATTGGAGTTCTGTTAATCTAAGATACAGTGTCACAAAAACATTTAAAGGTAAGATTGTATATGTAAATTTTTAGTAATAAAATTATATATGTAAATTTTTCAGCGTCTTCTCTATTTCTCAGTTCTTCTGTATCATTTCACAGTTGTTCTGATGCTCAAACAATTTTTTTTTTTTTCTTCTCGTTTTCACTTTTATCAAAGACATTAGGAAGGAGTCGCAAAGTCAAAGTCAAATTGGACTTTCCTTTCCTTTCCCCACGGCAGCTCTCAATCCAACACACAAATCCGAGGCACGAGAAAACCTCTTACGTCCTTCACGCCTCTGGGATCACAAATCTCACAGAGATCCGGCCGAACCTCGTCGGGTACCCATCGACCGACAACGACGAGCCGGAGGGGCAGAAGATGACCTTGTAGTCCGCGCCGCCGGGGCAAGTGAAGGTCGAGGTGGCGTCGTCCTTCGGGTAGCTGTAGGCGTCGGGGCAGTTGCTCTTGAAGAAGTTGGAGTAGTCGGTCGACCCGCAGCTGCCGGAGTTGCAGCAGTACTCGTCCGTCTTGAACACCGTGCATGGATTGTTGCAGCCGCCCGGCGCCTTCAGCACGGCGGGGCACCGCCCATTGATGTCCGCCGAGCACCGGATCGCGCTGCAGTTCCCTGTGATGGGGCCGAACTCCATGGGCACGTTGAAGCCGTCGACGAGGGAGATGTCGAAGAAGTCGAGGTTGTTAAACTGGTTGACCGCGAACTCCGCGAGGCTGTTGGGTGGGCTGCCGTACGCCTGGCACGCCAAGACGCCGCCGCAGTCCCCGGTCTGGCACCTTCCACGGTCGCTGCCGTCGAAGGAGCAGCCGGTGCGAGCCCAGATGCGGCCGCTGAACGACGTCCCGTTGGTGGTCACATCGATGACATCGATGACCCAGGTCTGGCCTTGCTCAAGCTGGAGGCCGCCACCGGGGATGGCTGCAGGCCAGACGGTGTAAGGGCATCCGTTGACGATCTCGAACCTGACGGCACGGGAGAGGGGGAGGAGGAGAGCGAAGAGGAGGAAGGAGAGAATGGTTGATGAAGCCATTGAGATCAGGAGAGGCTGCAAAAGAGGTCAAACAAGCTCATATGGTCATCTCAAACGAGCAGATACAAATAGGATCCTATGCATTGCAAGACAAAGAAGAAGTGCGATTTGGACGGTGACTTCGGTCAGTCAAGTCAAGCGGCTACTTCACGGCAACTCCTCGTCCAGCTGTCGCTGATATTTTTGGCGTCGACGTGGAGCGCCCAGGTGTCGCCGGGGCCAGATGGTGTAGGAGGGCACTGGTTGATGACGTGGTAGGTGGCGACAGCTTTTAGCACTATAATGTAAATTTATCTAAAGTATTTCCTGATATTATTAGGGTTAGAATATTCCTAAAAATTCAATAAGATAAACATAAAAAAATACGATCGCGATGGGACTCGAACCCACAATCTCCCGCTCCGGAGGCGAGCGCCTTATCCATTAGGCCACGCGATCCTGATGTTGTTTTGTTTTACAGCATATATTACTTATAAAACTTTATATCGATCCATATTTTTCGTCCATTGCGAACAATTAAGCTGATTACTGGTGACAACACCTGTTAATTTGATAGTCTGAATATTATTATAAAATAAAAACAAAAAGTATTCAATTACCATCATGATTAAAATTTTAAAGATTATTAATATCAACTAAAATTTACACATCTTATGTATAAGCACATGTAAATTTTTCGGGGCTAAAGCTAAGCTTTATATATATAAAGTCAAGCGGAAGGGTCGGAATTTTACTGGTCGTTGAGCTCTTCATTTTGTAGGTCAACTCTCTCTGTCAAAATTGTCAAACACATGGCCTAAAGCACTTGTTTGTGTTAACTCTCTCTGTGCAATCATTTCGGATGACATTATCGTTTGTGTTAGTTGACAAGAGCATGGACTTCAGTAGGATACAAAGGAAAACTTCACCTGGACTTTTGTTTCTACTTTCTACCACTTCAATTTATGGCCATGATTTACTCTGGAAAGCATGTCATCAAACACAAGTCAACAACAAAGCCCTAAATATCCAGCCTGTTCAAAGCAGGTGCATCGATGACAGATTAAATAGAAACAGTAACTAAGTAATGCATACATACATCACGAGTTGTCCAGATGAACAACACCATACGTTTGTTAAGATGAAACATGGAGTTCGTTCTTACCTACCAGAGGTGATGCTGATTTATCCATTCATCCTCCATTTGATGATTACAGGGCACATTTGATGATTATAGGTACTATTTAATAATTAAAGGACACTGCTTTATTACCAATAAAGTGTTCAAAATTTTCGGAATTATCTCATGTACAAATAAATAAGCATGTCCTCCCTTGCATTTTCTCATGATCTGCTATCAGAATGAGATATGGTTCCATCAAAACATCAAATAATTCAAGCAGTGGTGACAGGGGTGTCAGATTGTGATCCCCACTCGGTCCAGGATCCATCATAGACTGCCACATCAGTCTTTCCAAGCCGATGCAAACCCTAAAATTCCATGAATTTGATTGATTATCACTATGCCACTGTCAAATTTTGTAGATAATCATTTTTTAATTGAAATTAAGTAACTTACTAAAGCAAGTACGCAAGCAGTCACACCAGTGCCGCAGGAGGCAACCACAGGTCGGTCCATTGTGATTCCTGCAAAGATGAAAGAAAGAGGTGACTTCCAAGTGCAGCAGCACGAGAAGCAATTCTCTATCTTACAGAAGGTGCAAAGTTCTTTTTTCCAATGTCATTGTTGACTCTAAAAGTACCAAGTGACCCTAATAAATTACCATCTGCAAGATTTACATTTGGATATTTACTGGAAAATATTAGAACTTACCTGCTTCCTCGAATCTTTTGGTAAGTTCATTTGCCGGCAAGAGCATTTGTGAGCTATCCAGCATCTGCAGAAAAGGTACATCCTCCATTGAAATCCCACAGTAAAAGATTTATTATTGAATTTTTGCAGAGGTCAATCTAAAGGAAAAAAGTTTAAAGCTAGGCAAGAACCCCATTTGTTGTAATACAGTTCTTAGTTAAAACAAGGTGTAGGCTTTGCTCCTGACAAATGCCAAAGTCTTTTAGCGGCATGCCTATGTAACAAATAAATTTTAAATCATACAAAACTCTGGTGTAAAAAATGGCTAGGGTCCAAAAATCAGTAAAGTGCATTATGATAAGGTCTTATCAACCATCATACACTGTTGGGGAACACAAATCTCCAGAAGGTTAAAATGAATAATAATAAGATGAACGAGGAACCTGTGCTCAACAGTAAAACTTGTCTTCGTGTCTAAGGCCAATCATTTGCATCAAAATAAAAGCTTATTTAAAATATAACTGCAGTTCTGTAACAAAAGGTGATGGAACTAGCAAAGATATCATATCAACACATAAGAAAGTGTACATAGTAAAAGACACAAATGAAACTTATAAATTCCTACCTGGCCAAAAGGAATGCATTTGCTGCCAGGAACATGACCACCTCTGATTCCCTTCCGTGGCTCAGGAGCTACACCATCAAACCTGGTATACATTCAAGACATCTTTTGTATTCAATCGCTTCTCAGTATGTGGTGGTTTATATTTTGATCAAAAGCTTTATGTACCATTCTGAGAAGAAACAGTCAAAGAAAAAATGAGGGACAGTATTATAGTGGATATCTGAAGGCACAAAATATTATAATTAAAAAGAAAAATGAGGGACAGTATTAGACCCAGTCTCAAAAAATGTCACAATGTCTCATCTTTGCTGTCTTACAGGTTGTTCTGATTGACCCACAAGACTGCTGATCACCTTCAATTCCCAACACTTGCATCCAATGATTTGACAAACATTTTAGGAGTAGGTTTTATTGGTACTTTAATGGATTTGATATTGGTTCTTGGCTTGCCAATAAACATCCTATTGGACATCAGGTCTTCAACATCTTAATAAGATCAAGTCCTTTATAATTTTTCAGAATAAAGAATTGTATATTCCAACCATAGATAACAAAAGAAATAAGATTAGAGCAGAATGTCAATGATGTCCAACACATGTGCAATGGGCACAGACATATAAGCAAGTTAGGTTCAATGTAATAGACCACTAAATTCAATGATTTCATGTTTGTTTGATTGGAGCATTAATTTGATAGGATAATGAAAACAGTTGAATCAAAACATTTCAACCAATATATATATATATTTCTTACAGAAATCACAAATACATCATAGGGCTGTAAATTTCCAGAAGGCCAATCTGACAATAAATCAAAATTTATGATGCAACCTTCAAAGGAAGGACTTGAGTATAATGTATAAGAAAAAATAAAGGATGATTTACAGCATGTCAAAGTATTAAGCTAAAAGAAATTATATTGAAATATTATGACTTAAACAAGACAATATATTAAGAAATTACCTCGCCTTTGAACGAGCATCTATATGCTGATATGCTTGTCCTTCTATGTTTTGCTTAACCTGAAACAAGTAATTACATTTGCTTTGTGCTAAGGGCCATTACCAACAACATCGTACAGAAAGAACTATTGTCCAGCCCACAAAGAAAAAAAGAAATCTTCAAAAACTTTTCCATAAACATTAGAACTTAAGCTAAAGATTAGAAGCATTGATACCAATGAAAACTGTACGAGGACAGAAGGGTAATAAACACCAGCATTTGGGTTCTGAATAATACAAGCACCTAATTATTTTAATAGGTTCCTCCAAGACAGCCAGAATCAATTATAAATTGGGCGAACATGGTCTACACTCTTATGTTATAATATTTGCAACAAGTACATCCAAAAGTCTGAAAGTATGAAAAATAGTAAAACTTATTCCCAGTAAGATACAAACAATCTAAAATTAATGCCTAAAGAAAAGCCTAAAACTATATCAATTAACAGAATTATTTAATCATACATATATAGTTGTTAAGTCCTAATCCAGCCAGAGCACTTTTCAGCCCAAGGAATACTCCGAAGCAGTATGAAGCGAGTTGCATGTACCTGTCTGCAGTGAGCTGGTATGTGGACCTCCCCCATTACGAGTAGTCTGGTGGTTTGACCATATTAAAAAAGACAAGTCTCATTGCAAAATCCTCCACTGCCATGCGACGCCACTGCCTAATCGGTATGTGTCTCTTCTCCTCTTCCTCCCTCCTCTTTCTCCATCGCCTCCACTCCTTCCTCTACCTTTTTCCTCCTATTCCTCCACCACCTCCTCTTCTTCCTTTCTCTTCCTTCTTCCTCTTTCTCCACTGCCTCCTCTTCTTCCTTCCTCTTCCTTCTTCCTTCTCTTCCTCCACTGCCATTTGTTCCTTCATCTTCTCCTCCTTCCTCTTCAAGTCACACCATTACGTAATTGTCTGACCAAAGACCTATACGGGTCTGGTACCCTCGAAACAAGGTTCCTTGTTTCAGCCACAATAACTTGTCGAGATGAATTAGATTTGTCCATCTAATTAATGTGTTCAACATGTTCTCAAAGAAGCCGTGAATCGTGTGTAGCATACCCTTGAAAAGAATCCCATCCAAATGCAATGTTGTGCCGATAAGCATAACCTAATCTAACAATTAAACATTCCAACATTTAAGCACTAAAGAATATAAGCATAGTTACAATCTCAGTTTCCTCGCATCTGCATGAGATTAAATTATAGAAAAGGCTTTTTTCCTGGAATGAGATCACATATCAGCCACCAAGTAGGAAACTTAAAAAGTATATCCTATCAGAACACAACAGTTGACACCAACTTACGAAAATTATGTCGACTCTAAGCCTACAAGCTAGCTCAAGATCACCAGAAAGGGAAACGATTATCTGAAATAATTAATGGAGCAGACATGTGGCTGGCAGTGAAAGGATACAGATATATCATTGGGTCAGAGCTGACAGATACAAATATATGGAGCAGCCAAGATGATAAACGGAGGCACAACGAAAGCGTAAAGTGGCCCAGTAGCAGGAAATTGTACAAACAACAGATGATGGGCACAGAGAGAGAAACCATGAAGATTATCATAGGACAGATGCAAATCTCTCACAACAAGAAAAGTGAAAAGCAGTTCTAAGGAATAAATAAATGTTGTAAACAAAGAAGATGGAGAGGGAAGTCAAGAATCAAACGCGCTCCAATTCCATTATTTTTCTGTCTTAACTTAGCATTAACTCCCATAGGGCCCCATTTCATCTCTCCTTCTATCCCTTCATCTAGATTTCATCTGGTAGACTTGTAGCATACCACTCCATTTCCACTTAGATAACCCAACCACTTGGAAGGACCCAACAGCCAGAGTTTGCTCCCTCTTCAGCAGATCATCCAAACAGGATCACAACATAATATATTTTCTCACCTGGGACAGAAGTGATCCTGACACATCTTTCACCAGGAGTAAGAGTGAATAATGACATGACAAGGATCTCAAAGTAAATCCTCAGCATTCAAGAGTGATACAGTAAACAGAGGTCACAATACATGTAACGCAATGATGAGAGGTTTGAATTAACCTTATTCTGGGTTTCTATCAGGGTATATCAACCCATTTAGCCAGACCATAGAATGGGTCACACTCATGTTGAGGAACCAGACCCCAAACAACATGTTCAACATTTGTCGAAGAAGATAAAATGTGCTGTGTTCAGTTTTACATGTCACCATCTCTGATCAAACATGTTACTAACAAATGCGGAGGCAGAAGCTGTAGTAAAACAGGTTTTGTCCTCAAAGTCCGAAGTGAAAAATATAAAAACAAGAAAAGTTCACAGAAATCCACCAATGCCTTACATTACATTTACTCTACAGCACGATTCTGCAAACAAACTACAGTTTACTGCTTCCTATGCAATGAAGGTCAGTTTACTCTCTGTCTCAGAGGACTTGTCTTTATTCAGTTATCCTGGTCATTTCTGTTGCTTATCTATCTAGACATAGTTCACACGAAAATTTGTGAAGATCTAGGCAAGTATGTTATGATATGCTATTTTTCACTCGCATGTCATATATGGTCACATCTTCTGTTTAGTCAACAATTGCACTGCATATTATTTTTTTGTTCTTTGCTTGAAGACATCCAATCTGGGAGCACATGGTTATCCTGTTAACATTAGTAGTTTTATCCTTAGTTTTATTAGCTTTTCTTTAAAACCAGAAATAGTCTCTGTTTGCAAAGATTAGATTGTGTATATTGATCCTTTGCAGATTCCATGTTACATTGTATGTCAAATTACATTGCATGTGCGTGAATAGGCACTTATCTGTCTATTCATTCTTCTGTTGGATGACAATTTACTAGCAGAGCAAGCGTCTAGATGCAATTTACGTAGTCTGAAAAATATGTAGTGGAAACAAATAGTATTTACCTGATCCAGCTTCCATACAAGATGAGGCTGAAACTTTACTTCAAATGTTGAAGATCCAACCTGCATAGGGATAACTTCCTAAGAGTTGTACATTATCACAATTCCTTATCAAGATGATACACTCAGTTAAAACAAATAGCTAATATCAAACATTCTCATATTTAGGCACAGGAACAAATGTTAGGCATTTGACTGTTGTCATTAGCAGATACAGAGAAACATATCACAAAATATGACGTGTTCTGAAGATTTTGTGAATTAGTCAGTCTTAAGACCAAAATCACTAGTAATAGGAAAAATTCCTTAACTACATTTGTCTTTTTCTAACTAAATTATCTTCCTTTTTGCTATTATCTAAACATAAAGAACCAACATGCAGATATAGCTTCCACGAATAAAGATGCAAATATGGAGAACTTAGAGAAATGTACAAGATAAATGTGTTAACCTCTATCCTCCATTTTGATAATGTTTCCCACCCACACCCAGACAAACACATATTCATTTGCTTTCGTAATATAAGTGATTAAATGATTTATAATTGAACTGATTCACAAATGCCAAGTTTAAACATCAACATTAATCCACAAAGCAAGCAAAACATCCAACAGACAATTATATTTTAGAAACAAATATAAATATGAAAAGCAACAAATTGACTAATAATATTCTTTAAAAGGCTTAGATTAGTAAACGTACCACCTTTCCATGATAAACCTTTTCAATTGCTTCACTAGCTGCACTAGCTTTTAAAATTGCATCTCCAGAGGCACTGGACTCGACATCATATCCGGACGCACGCCACTGCGGCAAGCCTCCATCCAGCACCCAAACCTTATCATGTCCAAAAACTCTGAACATCCTGCAGTCAATGTTAAAAATCTGTAAATATAACTTGGCTCAGATAAAGAGAAGAATAAGTTGATCAATAAGTTAATATTAGAAGTTTTCCAGTTGGTAGATGCTATTGACCCAAAAATATTAACAACATATTATTAAATAACTATTTAAAATTAACCATTATTCTCTCAGTTTTAGATGACTATCTACTTTTTGGGCCAATAACACGAGAACCAATAAATCTACAACCATCATTCTTTTTTCTGTTATTTGTTTGCTTAAATTCTCAATCATAAATTAATCAGTTAGTTCAAAAGTTAAACAAAATAATTATAAAAATTGTTGAAGCCTGAACAACTGATCCATATCATCCAACCCCACTGATGCTATCTGATCCCAGAAATTCTTCATATGACTAATCCTCCTGAATCTAAAAACCTTGAGCACCACCATAAGGCTGAATCTCATTTAATTTATTTGTTTAATATAATACACGAAACTTATTTTGCAATAATTATCTTCACAAACAGATAATTTTGTATAATTTATAATTAACTAATAAAGTTGAGAAAATATTTTAAATACAATTGCATAATTTATCAAAGTTCTGCAACATGATACTTGCCCAATAGTATAAACATCCTCTTGCTTATCAGCTTTAGATAAAACTATTTTATCCAAAACAAACACATTACTAATTGCCATGCTAATATATATCTTACCACCACACACGTGCTGCACTGAATATTCCCTTTCCATCATAAACAACCACACCATCTCTGTTATAAATCCCAAGTGCAGAAACTGCAGCAGCAAAAGCTTCTTCTGATGGCAACATATGCGGCAACTGATTCATATTACTAGTGTTAGTTGCTATCCATGTTATAAGTACTAATCAATGGAGGAAAAAAACAAGTGATATGTACTGAACCAAACATTTAACTCAGGACAACTAAAAAGATGCACTATATAGATGGGTATAGCATAATCTTTATCTTCTTTCACAGATCATGTTGCGAAAAGATGAAAAATATATTAACAGTTCATTGTCACTACTCACTAGTATATATAATCATTGCAACTTTATCTTTCTTTAATTGCTAATGTCCAAATTTATGATAAAATGGATTATTCTTTAATCTGTAACCAATCAGAAGCCATTTTATATCTATCTATTACAGAACAGATATTTCGTGGGCAACCCAAAATAATCAAAAGAGAATGATAAGTTTATAGCAAAAGCTATGATCTTTTTTAAAAATTACCAGTACCAAAATTATGAAGCTAGTTTTGGCTTCCCAAATGAAAGAAAATTGAACATCGGTGAACTGGAAATGAATAATTTGTTTACAAGTTATTATCAAGAAAGTACAGATTAATTTACTGATGAAAGTTAAAAGGTGGAGAAAGGATCAAAAGAATGACAAAAACAAAAAAGAAACATTGCAAGATAACTGCTAGCTGCAATTAAACAGGGAAGAGATAATATAAGAACTTTTCATCATAAGAACATTAAATCTTGATAATTTAAAAAAAAGATATCTTGTTACAGAAATTATTTCTTCCATAGTATTGAATTAAATTAAATCTGGATTCTACAGTAGCCAATGATACACCAAGATTTGTCAGAGATCACCACCATCCTGACATGTCTATTGCAATTAGGAAATTTTCATACGTATCCCTCAACGATTATGGAACAACAAAAACATCCATCAAGTTGGTTTCACATATATATCCTCCCAGACTTCAACATTAACAAATAATTCCTGATGTTAAATACTATGGATAGGCTGTTAGAAACAAGTCATTACTTGTCAGAGTGACCAAAATGCCCTTTCTAAAAAGAGAACCTGCATAAAATAGTACATGTCCAACCTAACCAAGGACAATTCCAAGGATTAGGTTTGGTTGATTGATTTGGTTAAATTTTATCTGTCCCATTTCAAATCATCATACATCTGTCTCGCTTCAAAAATTTTCCCACTTCAAGGTATATTCATTATTCCCTACTCTCAAGGAATATGTATGAAAGTTTCCCTTACAATTACACATGTAGAGCAATTGGGTGTTCCAAGTATACTATACAGCCATTTCACAATTAAGACACTCTCTGGACAGTTCTACTGAAACATAGGATGAAAGCAGGTCAGCTAATATCTGTCCATAACTGTAAAATATGCCTCAAATGGAAATCTATCACTAAAACGTCATGTAGAACTCTCTTAGATTACATTTGATAAGGTCCATTTAATTTGATCTCATCCACATATATCAACGTAGTCACGTTTCTCTTTTTCTTGTCACTTTCTTCCTGCTTATTTCCACTGCTCTGTCCATGATTTCCATTGTGAATATGTCCTTTGTTGGTTTAAGTATGGCCTCTTTACAGTCTACACCATAGTCACTATCCCACTTATTGTCCTTTATCATTCATGTATAGTGGCAGAAAGCCAGTGCAGAATTATTGTTTAATGCCAAAACATCTGCTACCTACTGTAAGGACCAATAGCACATTGATAATTAGATAAAACTTGTGGATTCTGATCTAGAGGATGTAAACACTATAAAAATAGTGTTCTTAGTTCATATATCCACATAACATATATAGATATCTGACATACACATATACATGGACAAATATATATTAAACATTATCTTGATCATATTTGTGGATATACATGTCCACATATATGATTATAACATACAAGAAGTTTGGGAAAAGAAAACCTTTGGTCAAGATCACAACAACCAACAAGAAAATATACATTTGTATTCACCTATGTTTATAAGCATGCAAGTATTACTATAATCCATAGTTCCTAAATATATGCACTTCCTAAATATGCTAAATATAAAACAGAAGGAAAAGCTAGGGGCAGTTGCACGGGCAGAACTTGTGTTACCAAGAGAAGTTGCTTGTGTGAATGTATAATTTGCAAGGACTAATTTTCAGTATTTGCCACACTTACCAAATCTAAACCACAAGAAAATCAATATAAAAAATCAGGAAATTTCATCTTACATTAGATGCTCTGTCTGATATTCCATCAACATCGAAAAACAATGCACCAGGTATATGAGCCATCTGAAAAAGAAAAGATGATATAATACTAAAAAACCCTGAAAGTAAACAAATAAGGCACAGAAATATACTCCAAGGTTGTATAGAGAAGAGAAGCTGAAGAAGATCACATTGCCTACAAGAGGAACGGACCATTGACACTAAAATCAACTGGCACTTACACTGACAGAACCTTAATAATTTTCCAGATAACTTTAACCTTCTTCAACCCACAACCTCTAATTTATAGACAATACAATCCTTTAAACCATAGCTAACAAGGGTTTAAATCTCAGACTGATACCAGTTTAGGTAAGCACCAGACCAGTATGGCACAGGTATATCGTGCAATACAATTACTTATACCACCAGATATCATGAATAAAATAACAAAAACATGAATAGCAATAAAATGGTACTGAGCTGTGTTTTGACAATGGTACTTGATAGGATTGGTAAACACCGGTCTGTACAAATGATTTTTATTTCGTACCATACCGCTCGGTATGAGTGGTATGTACCGGTCCGATAGCCTCTAGGCATGTGGACTGCCTGCTACCAAGCGGGACCAAATTTTTATGGACAGTTTAACTATTTAAGGGCGTCAAAGGCGAGCCGTGAAAGGAATGATTTTTGTCGGTTCCTCCCAAAGATTCCTGATCAGAACAACCTCTTTAAGTTGCTTCGTTCTAGCTGATAACATAGTTTAATTAATTTGCTTTGGATATGGGTGGTTTCATGGGAAGTTGGTTCTTGGAGCTGCTCTCATGGAGAAGAGGCGGAAGCTGTAGGTTCAGATCTTTTGTGAGAAAGAAGCATCTTTTGATTTGAAGTGGTGGCAAAGAGACGGCAGTTGGGAGTCGAGAGGAGGGAGGAAGAGACATGATGTGCGGGTCTCCTTCGATGCAACCGTCGAAAGATCTCAACCGTCCTTACACACCCAATCACGAACAAAAAATTAAACAAGGTGTTCAACGTAATGCTCATGTTTATCCGGATCATTCGATTTTTGTACATGCTTTGAACAGCAAGTAGCAGGCTTGCAGTAGGCTTGGCAGCCCTAGTTTGGTTAGCTTTTATGGATGGTTTTGGCTTATAAATCAGAGTCGTGTCATGTGGACACTTGTGGGGACTTCGGTCTGTAATAGACCATGATCCTTTGTATGCGATCGTTCAGAGCTTGTAAAGTCTATGGTTGTAATTTGTATTGGCTATATAAAGTATTTTCTAAAGTGTTTGCTTGTGGACCCCGTGGGAAGTGCTTCCTCTAACCCGTTTTCTCTTTTGTAGGTCCTAAGGGACCCTAGAAGGTTTCGGGGAGGTTGACCTTTATAGACGGACACGCAAGAGTGTCGCACGGCTTAGGCAAAACCAGCTAAGTCTGTGACATTTTGGTATCAGAGCGGGACAAGCACACGTAGAAACACTTGTCATGCAAACATGGGGGACCTAACTGGGCTGCGTGGAGAACAGCTAGCACACGGAACCGTTTGGGGGAAACAGACATTGAGATATAAGGAAAGGAGTCGCTCAGAGGAGCGGGCATCCATGATTGGCGTTCAGAGGAATGGCCAACCCTTTGCGCGAGAGACACCACGAGGACAAGCAAGCTAGGAAGAATGCGTAGCGCACAAAGGTTGGGATGGCTGAGTTCGAGCTACGGCCCGACGTTGGCAACCAAACTTGACGGTGCTCAAGGCAAGCGGGGCGCTTGGTAAAAGATCAGATCGTGCAGAAGTGGGATGTGTTGTGCAACGACCGAAAGAGTTGTGTAAAGCTCATAGAGGTGAGGGGAATTCTAACTCGAAGAATTTGGTACTCATGGAAGGGCTTGTGTGTGAACGATGGAGTGTTTGTGGCCATCCCAAGACGCGATCGAAACTCGACATAATGGAGCATTGAAACTTTCTCTTCAACATGGAAAGGATACGTCCGTAGGAGACTAAAGTTTGCAATAAGTTCAGCACGTTGCTAGGCCTTGAAGGGTGTAGCGGGGGTTGTATTTGCGAAGACTCACAATCTAGCAAGCGTATTTGCAGAGGCAGGACTATGCACAGATTGTTTAGTAAGACGAAGTAGTCCAAGGGGATGGTGGTCTCCGAACTTCCAGAGGGAAGAATGCGAAGAGAAAAGTTGCTCAATATGATAGATATCCAGGAGGGATAAGTCCTGGTTCTCCAGAGAGAGAATCATGTGCAACGGATCGCATATATTAAGGAGAAGTGCCTCAAGACAACAACTCTACAAAGCTCAATGGACCGAGCGAGCAACGAGGAGTCGTTGCATGATCTCTAATGAGGTAATGCATTGCGAGATCAAGTGAAGGAGCGACCAATGGCAACATCATCTGAAGGCACACTTAAAGTCGATGTGGAAATCGGATTCAACGGAGGGCTGACCCGTGGAATGGTGAGCGTGAGGGCCACCATCAACGTAAAGCAAATCGAGGAGTGAAGCAACTTGGGTGGAACTTAGCGAAGTATTGAAGTCGCATGAAGGGAGTCGACGTAGAAGATAAAACATAGACGAAGGCACAGAGCTTTCCATGGACAAAGATCAAGGACATAAACTTTTGTAGAGACAAGAGTGGGATCATGTCGTTCCATGGGTTCTTTATTGTGATGGGACGGACTCATCTTGCATGGTGCCAAAGACGAAGGGAGCTTCTAGGCACATGCACCTTGTTTCAAAGATGCATTTGACGAAGGAACTAAGGTGACTCAACTTGAAGAGGCGAATTTGGGATCAGAGGCCTTAGCACGAGGCAAGAGGATGTAGAGGCAGGTACTCTTGAAGAATATGCCACGGTGTTGCCATTAGAGTTGTCATGAAGAAAGCAGTGTGCAGTGGAGATTGTGCTGGTAGGGGATAGAGGCCTAGGATCCAGACAATGATGCACCGATTTCAGTGAAGTCGGTGGACTTCGTGTGCTACTAGGGGATGGACTGTCCTAGAGCTTTGCTTCGTCCTGGTGTGATCCGAGAATAGGTGGGCGAAGGTGAATTGCCAAAGGAGCGAACACAATCGAAGGTTGCGGAGGCCCTACGATGTGTTGGCAGAGGCCACACATGGAGAGATCGTAGTCCGAGTTCATCACACAAGAATCTCAATGCAATAGAGATGTCACCAGGAGACGACATGATGCAGCGGATCATGGTGGAATAGTTCAAGGCAATACAACACACGCGAGAGATGTCCCGTGAGGGGCATGATCATGCGGAGGTATGATCAGGAGCTATTGAGAGCTCCACTTCGGTGAACAACACAACGGCAAGGACTATGGATTCAAGGAGTGAATGCTATGGTACTGCAGAGGCGGGTCTTCCGTGTAAGTGCATCGAATCTAGCATCGGATGAAAGCCTTGGTCATCAGCATATGAGGGCTGTGTACAACTGAGGGAGAAGTCAGATTGCAGGTACCAGTGAGTCCCATGGAGGGGACTTGATCATACAGAGGTATGGTCGAAGTGGCTGGAGATTTGGACTACTTCAGTGCTCACATTCGCTTAAGGGAGCCCGACAAGTCAGAGGACAAGGCCGAGTAAGCGAACATGGCTACCAAGGAAGCTAAGGAGAACAGAATTGGCATGAGCCCTACAACAATATGGCAGAGGCCATGCATACAAGTTGCAGTCTGTCTTTCCATCAACCAAGGGAAACTGCTCAAAGAACACAAGAGTGTTCAAGTAGGTGGTCGAAAAGGGCGAGTAAGCGACGATGAGTCCAGAGGGGCTCAGCTACCCAAAAGTAAAGTGTCGGTCAGAAAGGTGGTGGACTCGGAGGAGTGCCACAATACCGCAAAGGTAGATCTACCGATCGTGAAGAAAGAGATGCAGGTGGTCGAAAGGGGCGAGGAAGCGACGATGAGTCCAGAGGGGCTCAGCTACCCAAAAGCAAAGTGTCGATCAGAAAGGTGGTGGACTCAAAGGAGTGCCACAGTGCCGCAAAGGTGGATCTACCGATCGTGAAGAAAGGGATGCAGATGCAAAGCAACGGATAGTAGGACCATGGGCTTGGCAGCGCCATGGTACCGCAGAGGCGGGACTTCCATGGAGTCATCGATTCCTTGCTCTCATGGAGGGAGCGCATTGGTCGTGAAAGGGGCCGAGGAGGTGGAGAATGCAAAGGCAATCTCCAAGTACCAGGACAAGGCAAAAGGACAGAGGCCAAGGAACTTCATAAAACTAGTGTCAACCATCGTTTTAAATAGGCGCTCGGGCGCTCGCCTAAGTGCCCGGACGAGGCGAGGCGAGGCCCGAGCGCCTCAATCTACACCTAGGCGGCACGCTTCAATGAGGCGCCGCCTGGGCGCTCGCCCGAGCCCAGGCGACGGGCAATTCGGGCGAGCGCCCGGTTTAATATAGTCAACCAAACCAGGCTTTTAGCTCTGGTTCGGTCGATCGCGTTAGTTGGTTTAATCGATAATGCAGCAATATATTTCCCGTTAACCCTAATCAGGATTAGCATCTAACTGCTACCGTATTTGGTGCCGCTGCCGCTGTCTTCGCCGCCTCGCTGCTGCTATCTTCGCCGCCGTCGCTGTCGCTTGGATTACGTCGCCGACACCAGGCTTTCTCTTCGCCATCATTCACTGCAGCTCGTCGCCATCACTGCTGCCACTTGCCGTCGTCACTGTCGCTGCTACTCCTCTCGCGGTCAGGTCAGCTCGTCATCTATACTGTTAACAATATATTGTTAACAGTATATTAACACTTAACAATATACTGTATACTGTTAATAGTATACTGTTAAGTTGATTAATTATTATAACTAATTATTAATAGTATCTTATACTGTTAACAGTATAATAGTATATTGTTAATATACTGTTAACACTTAACAATATATTAACAGTATACTGTATAATGTATATTAAATATTAACAGTATACTGTTAATGAACTGTTAACATTATACTGTTAACAGTGTAATGTATATTAAATATTAACAGTATAGTATGACATTTTTATTTAAATAATTATATTTATTAATTATATTATATATTTTTAAATATTTTGGCGCCACGCTTCGCTCGGGCGAGCGCCTGGCGCCTCGAGCGTTTTGGGACCCTGGCGCCTAGTGCTTTTTTAATCACTGGTGTCAACGAGCTTTTCATCAAGATAGACGAAAGTGGGGGACTTCGGGTTGATGTAGGAGTGCTCAACCAAGGAACGAAATAGGCAGTACATAGTGTTGTATCTTTTCTACTCAAAGGAGTAGGCGACAAAGATGATGGAGAAGATACAATCCCAGAGGCGACCAGAACTATCAAAGGCTTACTCCAAGTTGGGATAAACTTTTGCTTTTTTCGGGCAAAACTTCTTGCATTCGAGAAGTTCGATGGCAATGGGAAGGCGAATCACAATAGCTAACTCAACGCAAGGAGTGCAAACACTTCAAGTGCTTCGGAAGTGTGAGCAAAGAGCAGGCGAAATGCTAGTAAACAGCTCGGTGCATGAAGTACAACCTCGAGGAGGTGGGCAAAATCAAATAACCTTTGCCTTCTCAACTCAAGAGAGTGGGTGAAACCGAGTTCCCCAGTTCTCGTACCTCGAGGAGGCGAACGAAATTAAGTAACATTTGCCTTCTCAACTCAAAGAGAATGGGCGAAATTTAGTACCACGATTCTCTTATTTATCCAACAAAGGAGCTCTGCACACGTTCAGTGACCCTTCGAGGAAAGCTTGTGGAAGACAATAGTTGTCAAATCCTCACCATTGGTGATCAGTACTACTGAGAGTAGATTGTCCGCTTCATTTCCCAATAGAATGCCAATCGAAAGCGGGAGTGATGCAAACCTACTTGGAAGTGACAACTAAGTTGAAGAAGAATTGATGGACATTTTTTGTGAAGGAAGGACCTCAAAAACTTCAAAGTCTGCGAGATGATGCTCGTTAAAGCTCCTACAAGCATCCATCCAGTTCACGCGGCATGAGATGTCTGAGATACTGGCGCAAAACAAAAAAGATCTTTTCCTTTATCAAAAGAATCCACAAAAATCAACAAGGATCAGCATAACTCAGCCGACCCCACACCAAAGTCAGTAATTGGTGAGTTGAAGTGCATGGCGGATCAGAGTTTGACTACTTAACAACAGCGACGGAGAGGGGCTGGGAGCCAAGAGGCGTGTTGTAGCCAAAGCAGAAGATTGAAGATTCAGCAAAAAAGCAAGGAGATGCAGCGTCTGCAGCGGCTTCAACGAGGACGTCGAAGGAATAAGTGGGGGAGAATGTCACGGACAAAAATATAAACAAGGTGTTCGACGTAATGCTCATGTTTGTCCGTGTCTTTCGATTTTTGTACATGCTTTATACAACAAATAACGGGTTTTCAGTAGCATTGGGAGCCCTAGTTTAGTTAGCTTTTATGGTCGATTTCGGCTTGTAAATAAGACTCATGTCATGTGGACACTTGTGAGGACTTCGATCTGTAATGGACCATGATCCTTTGTGTGCAACCGTTCAGAGCTTGTAAAGTATATGATTGTAATTTGTATTGGCTATATAAAGTGTTTACATGTGAATCCCGTGGGAAGTGCTTCTTCTAACCCGTTTTCTCTTTTGTAAGTCCTAAGGGACCCTAGGAGGTTTCGAGGAGGCTGACATTTACGGACAGACATGCAAGGGTACCGCACGACTTAGGCAAAACCAGCTAAGCCCGTGACAGCCCGCTGGATCGTTCAATGGACAACAAATGGCGGAAGCCGAATCGGATCTCCTCCACCGCCAGCAGCAGCATACGATCTCCAGCCTCCTCCAATACTGGTTAGCCCCAAGCTCGCTGCTCAGCGAAGTCTGCGAGGAGTTCCTCCCTGTTCAAGACTGTCCCTTTGGTGGCGTCGCCACAGCCGTCGCCTTCTGCACAGGAGGTCAAAGAACAGCAAAGCAGAGGATTTACCTCTACCCCGCAGATGATATTCCATCCTCAATAGGCAGTGACAGATGCAGAGCCATAGCTCAGTAGAGAGCTCCTTCCGGGCCGTCATGGGATCATTGACGATGGAGGTGGCACAACTCAAGCACGGAGACTTCAGCAGCTCCTCTAATCTCATCAAGCATGGAGACTTTGCCCTCTATCGCTCAATACGCCCTGGCATACCGCTCAGTACGTTGTATCATACCGTACTATGTATAGCTCGATACACCGGTATGATTACAAGATTAAAAACCTTAGTCTATACCAATTGGTACAATCGAGCTTCGAGACCTTGATTATTACTTTATCTTCAATCCAATAATCAGAAAAAAAAAGACCATTTTGAGTCCCTATTAAATTAGGGGGTTGTAGCAAAAAGCGGAAGTTAATGAGTTTACATGGCAGTTGGCCGATATTACAGAGTGTGTCCGTCTGGACATCATGCTCATATTTTTTTTCAGCCAGTTGCAGTGCTCAGCTGGCTGTAATGCTTCACAGCCGATGGTAACCGCATAAGGGCTATGAGGTCCCATATGCATTCTGCCTAAATTTAGATCGAGACATCCCAGATCTGATGGATACAAGTGAAGGAAACAGATGCAAATTATATGCTTAAAAAAATATCATGTATGGACGGATGAGGTATGAAATATTGTTAGGAACTCCTACTATCCTAAACAAAAAAAAAAGAAAACAGTTTATGGCAAATATTAATACAGTCACAGCCAGTCAAAGTGGTATATTGGCTTAAATACTACATATCATTGATATAAATTTGTATGAGAAAAAAATCAATGCTATCAATCTAACAGGCTCTACGATAAACATTAGCACTAAGATTAAAAAGGATGCACGAACACCAAACACATTCATCATATATACCTGACAGTGCAACATCACAGCAACGAAAAATAAAAGTTGATTGCTGGCCATAGAATCAAATAAACCAAAATGCAAAAGCCAAAAATTCAAATGTAAAAGATCTAAGAACAATAGCAATTTTTAATTAATTATTTCATGCTCCAGAAATAGAAAGTTGAAAACCAATTATCATGCAACTATAAGAATAATGCGATCACTAGAAACAAGTTTTTTGTTGCTTCATACGACAGATTTATGCTTCCCCTCAGGCACTACAAGGGCTTAACCACAATCAAGCTTACTTACAAGAAGCAATAACATGCATAGACTGTTAAACAGAGCCCAGAAGAGAAAAAAATTGCTAACCATAAACAAACCTGATATTCTTGGAAAGGATTCCTTTGCTCATCTGGCATGTACCAAGAGGCATCTAGTACCTGAAAACAAAAAACATGACAAGCAAACAAAGATCAGATCAAATAGCATAAATTGCAAATATGTATTAACATGAGTAACCATATGTATTTACACAAAAAAATTTGTACACTAAATACATATGCTTATTCATTAAGTTGAAGCTGATGACAATAAGAAGACCTGGTTGACAGAGACATGTTGATTGATAAGAAAGCAGAGCTGTGTATGTTATTGTGACTTTAAAACCTGAATATTATTTGTAAATCTCAGTAAACACAAACCAAGTCAGGAGATAAAAAAATACATGGGAAACAGACTTACTAATAATGGCTGCCAATCAGTTTGCCCTCTGAACAATGTGGTTATCATCAAGCAAAATATCAAGAGGCTCATGTGCGAGATTAAATACTTTTTTGGCAGTATAGCACTTCAAATTTCCACATGGAGAAGACAATAATGGTTGGCAGACTATGGGTTGATAAATTGTCCAGTGATCTCAACATATAACACAAAAAGGAATCCCCAAATAAAAGCAAGCAAGAAAGAATTATGATAACGAACATCCATGAAGAAAAACTATCATGTGACAGAAACCAAGATATAGATCAAAGCTCTTCTACAAATTGATTATTGAGTAGAGATAATGAAAGCATATTAATGCAGTCAAGTTTTCACAATAGTTTACTTTAGTCTACTTAGGTTAACAGAGGTGAGCCAAAGAATCGTTTGGCCTAGTTGGGGTTATGTTTGCCTACTTTTAAAGGCGTCCAGAAGATTGTGTTTTAATTTGTATTTGCTATTCTGAGAGAATAGTTGCATTTGAATTGGGATCGATGTTGACTGACGGTAAATCAGTTAGAAATTACGTGAGGTTCTCATTTGATGAGCTTTGCCAAGTTTCAGCATGGTACAGCTCATCAGCATCACTGCTCCGGCGGCTGGGCAGCACTGTTTGTGCTGCCAAGAATGGTCCTTACAAGCAGCAACTATTTGTTGGAAAGCTGCTTGGCACGGCAAAGCTGTGATGCCAAGTAGGCACTCAGTTGGCACTGGTTGTGCTAACAAGAATGGAGTCCTTAAAAATAAATGGTTGTGCAGCTCGGCATTGGGGAGGCACTCAGCTGGCACTGGTTGGGCAGCTTGGCACCGATGCAAGCCGTACTGTATGATGCCAAGAAAGCAGCTCTCTAAAAGAGCAAATTTTTGCAGGAAAACAGTTTGGCATGGCACAGCTCGTTGGTGCCGGTCCCGAGACGGCGCTCAACTGGCACGGGTAGTGCTGCCGAGAACGGAGTCCTCAACGACAGTAACTTTGTATAGGAGAACTGTTTGGCAGCAAACACAGAGTGGAAAAAAGTGACGTTAGGAAAGCACCTTAACATCAGGCTGTCGAAGATTAGCAAGAAGCCAATCGGCAGTAACAACCGGCTCACTGTGCGCTACTGAATGAATCGCAGACGTAGTCGCCCTCAGGCTTGTGGAAGTAAATTCAAAGCGCCGGACGGACCCAGTAGATGGACGAACCAGAGATGACAAGCCGGAGCGGCCACTACTCACTACTCTCTGCGAGCACAAAAAAAAAAAAAAAACTCGGGAATCAAGAACAACCAGAACCGAGAACAAGAGATGGAAGACCAAGGCGATTAAGAAGCGCCGCAAGAAATAAACCTTGGAGAAAGGGTTGAAGATCTTGCTCGAATCGTGAGCAGCGCATGCCGAAGAACGGATCGGGCGAAGCACCGCGAGTGATCTACTCAACAGAGACGATGCCATCGCGGGCGAGCGAGAGAGAGGGAGCACGCGGGGTCGATCTCGAGCGGTACCTGTAAAGGGTTTCGAAGAACCCCTCCTTGATAGATAGAAAGAAGAAGAGTAGCAATTTATCATAAAAAAAGCCTCCACTATTAGACTTTTATATAATTGGTTTTTAGCGAGGGATATATATATATTTTTTTAGAAAATAATTCTGAGAATGTGATTGAATCGGGCTGTTTAAAGCTATAGATCTATGGGCCGATTTGGTCTGATCTGAACATTATGATTCGGATCAATTCGGATTGGATCGTGTTAAATTTGTGAACGATTTGTAACTCGAGAGTGTAAGGCGAGTGTAACTAATGTATTTTTATCAAACTAATTCAAATTTCTCCATAATATGATTATAAGATACTTAAAATTATTTTTTTATTTTTTTATAATTTTAGGGTCAATAAATTTTTAAATATGATATTTTTAGGTTGAATTGATGATAGATTGAATTTTTAAATAGGATATTTTGGATTGAATCTTTAATTGAGTGTAACATGATTGTAACCCAAGCATGTCTTTAAATTTTTCATAAAATATACTTAAATTTTTCTAGAACTATTGAGGGATATCAATTATATGTACATGTATACGTACCCATGCAGACCCGCCCCTAATGGGATGGTGATGAGGATGGGTAGAGCACTCCTCACCCTTGTATCTGTATCCCAACACTAGATAGGTTAAGCTTTTATTATTCAAATAAAAATAGATAAATTTTGATTGAATTGATTATTATTTAATTAATAATCAGTTGGTTCAATTGAATCAAACAAAACATATACTCATTCAATAGTAACAACTTCTTCTCATATCTCATATGCTATGTGCACCTTATTTGTTCACTTGCAGATTGGAAGGACACTAAATTGAGCATTAGAGGATCTTACTCAAACTCTATATATTTTGCAGGATCAACTAACCTCTGTAAGCCATGATCTTTGATATAAAACCATCTGTTTTCTTTTCCTCCAACAGGATGTGATCCTGTTGCAAAAATAGCACCAAGAAGCAGCAGTTCTAATGAGATTGTAGCAACAGTGGAAGTAGGAGAAACCAAATAGTTATATTGAGAATAATCACATATTAATCATTAGTGGATTTTTATCCCTCGACAATATTGCTCTATGAAAGAAGAAAACATTACATGAGAAATGAAATAAGTATATATTTGTTATGCAGAACAAACAACTCCAACATAAATGGTCAAGAACACAATCAGTTAGTTATTGATTTCTTGTCATTGGCTAACAGAAATAAATTGTAAGCAACACTAGGAAGATTGAATACAACAATTGATCATTGAGTGAAGGAGGATATATGTCAAGTTCATTGGAGGGAGACTGAGATCATTAGTTACATCGGCGACCAATCTACCAGGGAATCTCCTGACCGTCCCATGCGAAGAACTTCCCGTTGTCGCTGCTTTTAGCATTGTCTATGATGCTCAGTAGACTTTGGACACAGAACTCTTTTGTGAAGAGTTTACCCTTTGGGACATTTCTTTGGAATGGCTGGGAAAGGTCTGTGTCCACGGTTCCTGGATGCAACAGGATGCAAACGATTGGATCTTTCTTACGAGCAAATTCCACTGATATAGTCTTTGTCACTGCATATATTGACACTGTGGTTTTAGGTATCTAATAAATAAGTAAGAAACCAGAAAGTAATGCATATGGCTTCAATGCAAAGATGCCATGTTGTAAAATACATGTGAAGCATTTGCTAATACATGCAATGCAACATTGCAAAACCACATATTACCCTGATCAGATTTCAACAATGTAGCAGAATCTGAGCAAAAAGACATTTCTTTTGAAAAAAAAACCAAGACCTCAGTCACTATGTGCACCTTCCTGGTCACTGCAATTGGTTGTGTATATTTATCTCTCTCTCGACTCAAAAAAGCAATGTCTGAAAAGTGGTCAAAGGGCTTTGTGCCTTTCCTCACTAACCTAAAATTCAATTGGGCACTTCTTAAAACAAATGTCAATGACAAAGAAATGCAGGCACACATGTAAGCTTTCTCACCTTCGTGTGTAAATTGAGAACTGCACCTGTCAGGATTCCCTCCCTACCAGCTGTTCCTCTTTGCTGCCTGTTTCTTTATAGGATAGTAATCTAAGCCAGAATGTTGTTTTCCTGGTATTACACTCCATCTCTGTGGCTCTGGACTTCAAAAACTCCTAAAGCCTCTAAAAAGGCGAACGAATATAAAGAGACAGTAAGAGGAAGACTCCAGAGAGTCAAAACCTCTGTCATACTGGCACTACTAACATTGAAATTTGCAGTAACTTAACTCCACTTCTAAAATAACAACCAACGAAATCAATCTAGAAGACAAGATATAACTTAAGAATTGATTCTCAATCTATCAGACCTGTATTCATGTAGCTGTACTATTCAAAACACACTTTTCCTTAGCAATATGGTAAGATTGGTTCCCTGTGACCTGGGTGATCTAAGCTTTGATCACGAAAATAGCCTCTATGTTTGCTGGGGTAAGCCTGAGCTTTCTTTTCTGCATTGGTCGGAGTTTCATAAACTGTGCAGGCCCTTTGACAAGGATAACTTGAGAAGTCAGGAGAAGATATTGCCTAAAAATTCCAAGGTTAAGGTGGTGATCTTGCCATGTGTTGCTTCTACTTTATATTTATACATATAAGTTTCAAGTAAAGTTTCTTGGTTTCCATCAAGTGGTTTGATCTGCTCAAGACTTCATTTCAACACAAAAAAGCTTTACGAGCCTACAAGTATATTTGCCATGGTAGATCAATAAATGGATATGAAACATTGTTTATCACCGAATCTCACTATCAAGAATCTTTTTCTGGCATTTCAAACCAATATCCAGATGTCTTCCATCATCAGAAATCTATTTCTTGTCACAAAAAATTATGTTTAATATTCACCATACAATTACACACCAAGAAGACTAGGACAGTTGATCTCTCAGCATTATATACTACTTGAGCATCAAACAATCATGTTCAGAAACAGGATGTAATCAAAGCTCATATGAGATATCAAAGTAGGCAAGAAGTCATTAAAAAAAATCTAGTGCATAGAGTTAGACAATGATAATTGGCGTGGCAGTAAGAAGGTATGCCGCATACATTGATTTAATGCTGTTTTCGAAGCTCGATAAGAATGCCATCCTCCCAATCCATTATCTCCAATCGAGCCCACTCTAGCACTTAAACTTGCAACAACAGCATGTTTTCTTTCAGTTCCAGAGCCACCTCCAACCTTTAAGAGTGGCCACATGTGCTAACAGAACAGTTTCTAGCAGAAATTAGAATTATAGTTCTGGATTTAAGAAACATAATTTATAAGCAGAGCTATGGAATACAAACAATGTCACATTACAAGATGAATAACTCACCTTGATCACTAAAACAGGACCAATAGCATTAACTTCATATGCAAGAAGCAGAGATGACTTTTCCACTTTCGTTAATGTTGTTTCTGCCAAATAAAATTTGAAATTAGTTTCACACACGAGCGAAGGATCAGTCCATAAACTATCACAAGGAACATGAGGTCATGTTTATCATTCATGTAGATTTAAATGAAGTTATTCCAAGACCAAGAAGGTAAATGATCCAACCACACACATAAGCTTTATTGTACTTGGCAACTATATACAATACAAGTCCACATTGCTGGTAGTTACAAGCAAAACCTGGTTGTAGTACATCTGGTATTGAAAGAATGCCAGACGCATTAATCAGCAGGTTCAGACTGCCATAGCTTTCTCTTACAGAGGTTGCTGCTGCCTGCCATGGTCTATAATGTTCAAATGGATTGATTGATAGCATTCAAGATGCAATTTAAGTAGCAAAGACTAGCAAAAGTAATACATAGAAGGACAGAAATTGCTGGAGTGCAAGCAAAAGATCAGAATTGAAAAATGTGTAGTAAACAGCAGGGTTCAGACTGCCATAGTTTTCTCTTACAGACGTTGCTGCTGCCTGCCATGGTCTAAAATGTTCAAAGAGATTGATTGATAGAATTCAAGTTGCCATTTGAGTAGCAAAGACTAATAAAAATAGCATTTAGAAGGACAGAAATTGCTGGTGTGCAAGCAAAAGATCAGAATTGAAAATGTGTAGTGAACAGCAGGGTTTTGATCATAATATGTTTAACTCCAAGCAACATGTTTCTTGATTCAACCGGATAATAACCATCCAAGAGTAAGCATTCTAACATGTAGGTATCAATTATATATATTACAAGAAGACCTAGTAAATTCTTTGGCTCTCTTATAAGTTAAGCCAACTAAAAAAAGTGTCCCACAACAATCAAGAATCATCAGGTACTTTACACCTACCTCGCCATGTTCTATGCAGATTGCCTGACATGATTTCTAGAACCTATTAATTCTTATCCGATGCATGGCACACCCACCTAAACAAACCAAGTCAAAACTCAAAAGTTCAACGTGTTTATGCTATAAGAAGTTCGAGTCCATGGAAGAATTGAAGTTTATTTTGGTGAATAAGATAACCCATTAAGAAACAAAAAGCTGGAAGCACATGCAAACGACCTGAACAGGGAACCTTTCTCACTTTCTTACTTCCTTCATCCTACATAGATATAATCATATCACATAAAAGCATGCTTCATGCATTCTTAGAACAGTTGATGTCAAATTGTTTACTTAGCTGTCGAGATGAATTGATCAATGATAGTTTTGCCAGTTCGACATCTTTTTGCAAATTTTCGAGTAATAGATTGTTTTCAAGCTTCTAATGACTCGTTAGCATATCTTTTTAAGAGAAAAAAAAAATGAATGAATAACATCTTGGAAAGAAGCTTGTACCTCTATGGTGCTTTCCTTTGTTACATCCAATTGCAATAAATTAAGCCGTTCCATAAATTTCTTTTTCAAGTCAAGAAGGCTTGTTGCTCCATCAGGATTCCGACAGGTAGCAATGACATGTCCTTTATCACTCTTTTCCAATAGTTGCCTAACCTAAACATGCACCCCATAAGAATGTTTAATATGCCCATATAGTATGAGATTTAAGCAGAAAATTAAACAATAAGTTTGCATTGATGTAATAACCATCAAATAACTGTTATTTGTCTGGAAGCATACTTCACATAAGATCTCAAATAGTTTCCACAAGAACATCATGGTACAACCATTTGAGGAAGTTCTTCAAGGATCATATGACAACATCAAACTGACCAGAAAGTTTCAAAGGATATATACATATAAGCTGTCTCAATACAAATAACACCTAGAGCTTCAGAAAACATTGTCCTTCCTTAATTGACTAGACAAAGAAAATGACAATCTTTAAGAGTTTATAGACAGTGTGAAACAATGCATGGAAATCAACGATATTTAATTACATGCATTTAAAGCCATTTGATGTGATATACCTTGAACACCTTACTCATGTAACATAGGGATACAGCTAGCATTTGAGGGTATAACAAGCACCAAGTATCGCAACTCTGATATGAGTCTCTTAGCTTCTTTTTTTTACTAGAGACGAGTAATGAATCATAAGAATATGTTTTGAAACTCATTCACAGTTTTGGTGGAACCCGGTTTTGTCACCAAATGTTGGCTATTTCCTCTTCTCCTTTGTGATCCAGGTGGTTAGGATTTGAGCCGCGACTTGAAGAACTTCTTACATCTATCCTCCTTGGACTTTTACTGGAAGGATCCTTGTGCACTGGCCACCATTTCAATATGTGGCATCAAGACCAGAAAGCACAGATAAAGCCCCTATGCCAGTAAATAAATAAATTATGGATTCCAATTAATAATGAAGAATGTGTGAGGAACTGAACATAGTCTTGATTTCATTGATAAACAAATGGACTCGTAGCTCAGCTCCTCCCATTTTATAATGAATGATCTACAATGATAAGTGAAAACGATATCCAAGATCGTCTAGGACATGCAGCTACAGAAAGGGCTATTGCATGAGAAATGCAAACAGAAACACTTGCTTATTATTGAAATCTTTCCCTCATCCCTTTGAGATATCCAGAACTTGTGACAGGAGAGTTTGGCAATACCAAATCTAAATTTGGCTATCAACAGAGGCATCTAACCAGGCACCAACTTCCAATATACTCGAAGCCAAATTTTCTTCCTTGCCAATGTAAGGAGCTCTTACATCACAGTGAATCCTATCCATGTCCTAGGTTTGTTAGTGCATTAACACCATAAAGAACATGAAGAGCCATTAAAACACACTACTAGAGCAACAAAATATAAATGACAAAGTTCTTGTGTGAATGTGTTCACTATAATCACATGCCTAAAATTCCAGAACCAAATTTGTAAAAAGGGGTAAAAGTTACCTTCCCATATAAGAGCCCAAATAAATAAACTTGAACACTAGCTATAACAAACTTAAGTATTTGTTCGGTAGTATGGATTATATTTTACTTTTTCCCCTTTTTTTCGGTGCTAGAGCTACAAAATATAAATGACAAAGTTCTTGAGCTGAAGGGTTCAATATAATCACATAACTAAAATTTCAGAACCAAATGTAGAACTTGTAAAAAGGGGTAGAAATTATCTTCCCACATAAGAGCCCAAATAAATAAACTTGAACGCCAGCTATAACAAACTGAACAATTTAAGGTAGCATGGATTATATTTTACTTTTTCCACCTTTCTTAAGCATACCATCTAAAACCCACAGAACATTCAGAAGAATATGAAGTGAAGGAAATTTAGTATGCACTAGGAAAGTTGATATCAATAACAGCCTATTAATAATGTTTGACTCGTATGCCAAAATATAATGAAGCAAATTTTTTTTTCCAGAAACGTTTCTTGGTGGATCCCAAACTGTTCTACTTCTGGTGGTTATTTGGCAATAGGTTCTTCGTTAGCGAAACACATGCTGCCTAACCAAATCAACTTCTCTGTTGAAACGTCACTCAAAAAAAGATCAAACTTATGTTACCTCAGCAAGTTTATTGGCATATATCTTCTCCCTCTTATCATCGCAACTCAAAGAAAGATACAACCTATGTTGTTACAGCAATTTAACTGACATATATCTTCTCCCTCTTATCATCGCATGACATTCTATGCATGACGCTCTGTCCAATTCAAGACCACATATGCTTCCAAAATAAGCACAAATTTCCAGACTATTAATCTGCCCATTTGCAGATATCCAGTTATCCACATCAAAGACACGGTCTTTTATTCCTGTATCCACCGAGCTGGACATACACATACCCAGAAAGAAATCAGAAGAAGGTTTTGACGAACCCGGATGCGCATTTATATTTGAGATCTACACTAATACTCTGCCACGAGACTCGAAACAAAGGGAGGAGACGAGTGAAGTGGGTAGAGATCTTCTGCTTACGAATTCAAGGCCGATTCCCCTTGAAGCGCCCTGCACCATGGAAACCCCACCTTCCCACCTGAGCGCAGCGCTGCTGCAGAAGAAAGCCCTTCTCATTGATCTCATCCTGGGCGAGGAAGATGACACTGCAAGGCACATACCAATCCTCCAATTCCTCAATTGCCCATTTACTTCCCCTTTATGCCATAAAAATGGTGTAGAAGAATTATTTCTTTAATATATATATATATATAATTTATTTATTTATTATTTATGTTACACTTAGGTAGTATGCAACACTTCAATTTTATCACATAATAAATACAAAATATATAAATCATAAGCGCTATATGTAATCATATTCGGATAGATTTTAACTTAATCAAATCATCTTGACCAAGTGATGCATGATCATCAAATTTATGGATGATTAGCGATACTAAAAAAAACATGATATGATTAATATTCTCAATCAATTAAGATTCGACACATCAAACCTAATTATCGAACAGTGTGTAAACTAAATAGATAGTGTCTGATATAAAAATAATTTCTATTTTATACTCTTTATCTCTTTGTAATTGAGATCATGACAAATTATGTGCTATGGGTTCCCTTTATGTATGTAAAAAAATATAGTTCAACTTTTTGTAATTAAGATTGGACATGACTCTTAAATCAAACTTCATCCCATAAGTAGATCATCTTCGAATCACAAATGCATGATAAAATTATAGTAAAACCACATCTTCGAAGCACATATGATATCAAATCATTTGATCACGGAGTCAACTTCGATGCTAGAACGAGCCAATGATGGTGTTCCACATCAGCATCTTTGACTGCGCCCCCGACGATGAGGAGTGGCATGCACGGGTCGACAGAGACGACGACGACTCGCCCGAGGCTTCTTCACTCACGTCCGTCTCCGTGCATGGGTGGCTTCGTCAGGCGACGTCGCCTTCTTCGCCACGAACGAACGCGCCTCGCTTCCCGATGGAGACGCAGCGTACGCCGGTCACGGGCTGGACTGTGAGGAGAGCGAAGCTCTTCCTCCGATGGATTGGATTCTCCCACAGGCGCAGGTGGTTCCAGCTCGAAAGAGCCGATCTATTCATCTTTGCTTCGTCGCCTCTCTCCTTTACGATTCATGCGTAAGAGAGATTATGGCAGAAACAATACAGAAATTAGCGTGAGAAAGCAAAGCTGCAGACATGATTACGAGGGGAATAAAGTGCGGAGACCTTTCAGTGTCAGCATAAGGTGATGTGTTTATTATCTCAAGGAAGAAGAAGCTTTCCCTGCTTTTGTTCCTTCACCAGAGAGCAGCTGTGTGCACATGGAGGAGTGCAGCTGTTCTTAAATGCCATTGGCAGTCTGCCATTACTTGTGCTTTTCTCTGACAAAGGTAGTCAAAAGCCTTCGAAAGAGAAAGGTCAAAAGAGCACTGTGCCGTACCCCAATATGCATGTGGTCGCATGCAGTAATTATGCTTGCAGTAGCCTGCACCCACTGGTGGGCAAGCTTTTATGAGCTTGTATTTACCTTATCTGCAATTAAAAAGCTGATGTAAACGAGCTTTGAGGATGATGAAGAAGTGGTCCTCAATGTTTGACACAGCACCCAATGATTTCAATCGCTACATGCATGCAATCTGAGAGCATTCTTCTCTAAGCTCATATAGTCACTGCACTAATGACAAGAGTTTGCTACGATGGTGGACTGGTAGAGTTAGGCATGCGCACCAACCCCACAGAAAATTGCAACCTTGGGAAGAACACAGAGCCATTGGGAGGGACTCCACCTCGAAGCCCTCTCTGTTTGACACTGTATCCAATGATTTCAATCACTAGTTTATAATCCAGCAGTAATTATTCTCTATGGTTATTGTTAATTACTGCGCTAATCACAAGACTTTCACTATCATGGTGGTCTTGCACAGTTCTCCACCTTGGGAAGAACCCAGTGATGGACTTCACCCAACACCCCAGGCCATCATCATTCCCGGTAGATCTCTCTCTCCTTTCTCTCTCTCGGCTTTTCTTCCTCTTTCTTTGGTAGCAGTAAGTAGCTAGCTGACACTCACCAACACAACCCTCGAATGTATTACACCCAGAATACATGTATAAAAAGTTCTGCATCCCACACCAACCAAAAGGAAAAGAAGAAAGCTTCAGATGCTTCCTTTCGCCTCCCCTCTTTTCCTTTGTGCATCTACTAACTGGCATTGTTTATCCTTTAGCTGCGCAGCAGTGAGTGAGGTCTTGTGCCATCCTCTCCTTGTGAAAGAGTGAAGCATTATCGAGGGAAGGGTAAGGTTCAAGATTAGAGCATGCTTTCCTTTACTGTGTCAGCTGCACCGAGTTCGGATTGTATGGGGGAATCGAAGATTTCTCGGTTGGAGTTTTGAGGAGTCCTGCGCTGCTTGGTGTGGAACTAAATGGAAGGACTCCCGGTGCATTTCTTGGTTCTTTCTCTATTGAGTCTTTTGTTAGGTAGCCTATGCCAAGAGGATGCTGCTGTGTACATTGTGACCATGAAACAGCCCCCTGCAGTCCATTACATTGATGAACTGAAGAGGCTTGGAAGCAGTGGGGTCAGTTATGGGGGCTCTGAGTCCTTCAATATCCTCAATAAAACAAGGTAATGCCTTTTTTTCATTTATATCTTTGGAAACTTGCAGATATTGCAGCATTCAATCTTTAAAATAACAAGGTCTGTTTTATCCGGTGGGTAAAATGGTGCTTGATTTTCTCTGATCTTTTACTTGTATGTTGATCTTGAACTTTTGGGTTATCAATTTCATTGGCAGAAGTCATTGACTGTTAGTGCTGTAAAATTAGGGTTTGACTTATGGGTCATGATGACTGGTTACTGCTGTAAAGTGAGTTTGACCTAGGAGACATGATGAGTGGTCACTATTGGTTCCCTCAGGTCAACTAAAGATTTGGGCTTCTTCGACAAAAATTATATGTTCTTATTTGTTTTTATGATTGCCTTTTATGTGCATTTCAGGATTAGATATGTTCTGCATAGCTATGTTCCAGAGTTTGACCTATGGGACTTGATGACTGGTCCCTGCTGTAAAATTAGAGTTTGACTTATGAGGCAGATGACTGATCACGATTTGTTCACTCAAGAGGACTACAGATTCGGGCTTCTTTGTCAAAACTCGTATTATATATGCCTAAAAGTTTTGTGTTTGTTTTTGTGATTGTCTTTGATGTGCATTTCAAGATTGGGACTGTTCTATATGGCTAGAGAGTGTGAATATGTGATATAGTGCATTTATTTATGTATTGTACTGGTTTAAATTTTATATCAGATTATTCTAAGATGGTCGCTCAATGCGACTAATTGTGACTCTTGTCCTACTTCAAATGTGAGACTAATTGGAGTGTCATATTTCGATCTAGTTGGTTGTCACTGCTTTTTTCGTTGTAGATGGCAGTACACCTGTCCATTGCAAGTGAAATCTTATCCATTTATTTGTTCCTTAATGAAGCTCCTCATCCGAGTTCCCTTGTTGGAAATCTCCTGTCTAAGTTGTTTCATGAATTATAGTGATCAGCTTCTTTGTACTGTCTTAACTGCAGGAATTATTCAAGGACAAATACAAATTACAGCTCGTATCTGATTCGCCTTCAGAATTCTATGTTGAGAAGGGCATTTAAGGGGGAAAGATATCTCAAACTCTATAGTTATCATTACTTGATCAATGGCTTTGCTGTTCTTATAACTTCTCAACAGGTACTTGACACGGCTATGCTTGTTCATTTACTGTTTATTTTTAGTTCCATTGGGTTGATAGACTAGAATTGATGGCTGTTTGGGCCAAACCAATAAGTTATGATTAGGGTTCTCAAACTTATGTGAGATAGTTGATGCTAAATAGTACAATACAGGTGTCTAATTGATAATATGTGAGAAGATGCCATGGGTGTGATATTACATTGATTTATGATCAATTGCTTAATGAATATGAGTTTTCAAAGCTGCATTATATTAAACTTAGCTAGTTTATGTACTGTCTATCCTCTCCTCATTGCCTATACACTCTTGTGGTTTAGTTTGATTGGCATTTTTCTCAGTTTTGGTTTTGGAGCATTGGCATGAGTTATTTACTTCACGATTAAAACTAGAATTCCTGTGTCCAGGGTTGTCAAACATTTGTCACTTTCCAAAATGAGCCATAGATTAAGCTTCAGTTGTCCCATTCCTAGGAGGCATACAAGAGCTTTGTGATTTTCTCAAACAATTTTCACTGATACTTTTTCGGTCAAAAGCTGGAAACTTGTATTTTTCAATTGACTAAATGTAAAATTACAAGGCTCATTTAGCCATATATCTAAAATTAGTAAAATTTTATGCCATGTTTAAATGTTAAAAAGTAGATAGTGTTTGTAAAGTCATTCTACTTCTAAATTTAGTCCAGTGGTGGTACACTTACTCCTTTTGCCTTCAATAAAAGGTGAAATAATAAGACTATCTTGGTCAGAAAGCTGACCAGTACTATTTTCATTCCAATCTCTCATTTGACTCTTGTCTTGGATTTCTATGCCTCATGCACATTCTTATAATATCCAAACCATGTTTTTTGTTCTTATAACTTTAATTATTTATTTCAAAATCAATTTAGTTGCATTTTCAGTTTCCTATCTGATATAAAGTGTTCTTGTTGGATGGAAAAGGCAGAAAAAATTTCAAGGAGGCATGAAGTAGCAAATGTATTGTTAGATTTTTCAGTTAGAACAGCAACAACACACACTCCAGAATTTTTAGGTCTCCCTCAAGGAGCATGGGTTCAAGAAGGAGGCCCTGAAGTCGCTGGAGAAGGAATTGTTATTGGGTTCATTGATACAGGGATAGATCCAACTCACCCCAGCTTCTCTGATTATCTATCTGTCAACCGTTACCCAATTCCACGTCATTTTTCTGGCATTTGTGAAGTCACAAAAGATTTTCCAGCTGGATCATGTAACAGAAAACTAGTTGGAGCTCGACATTTTGCTGCTTCTGCAATAACCAGGGGGATTTTCAATGCTACCCTGGACCATGCTTCACCATTAGATGGTGATGGACATGGAACGTAAGTGGCTTTCACTTCCACTAGAAGTACAATACAAAAATTACACTCACACACACACATATGTGTTTGTGTGTGTGTGTGTGTATATATATATATATATCTTGTTTCTTTGATGTCTTCTCTTTCCTGAGTTTCATAAGATTTGTCCTTCACTAATTTATGGTACATCCTAATGATATTGTAATCTGACCTACCTAGCTGCATTAATAGTATCCAATTTATTAAATAATAGATAGTTTCTTTTTAACTTTTGGCTTTGTTATGCTGGAATAACAATAATAGAATCCCAAATCCGTGTATGTTCCATGACGTATTTCTTGCTTGTCAACATGGTGAATTCTATTTTATTTGAAAAATCCTTGTTTTGTATAGTATCCAATTATTAAATAATAGTTTCTTTGTAACTTTAGCTTTGTTTAGCTGGAATCACAATAACAGAATCCCCAATCCATGTATGCTCCACAACATATTTCTTGCTTGTCAAAGTGGAGATTAGGTGAATTCTATTTTATTTGAAAAATCCTTGTTTGTATAGTATCCAATTATTAAATAGTAGTTTCTTTGTGACTTTAGATCAGTTAAGTTGGAATAACTAAAGAATCCCCAATCCATGTATGCTCCATGACGTATTTCTTGCTTGTCAAAATGGAGATTAGGTGAATTCTACTTTATTTGAAAAATCCTTGTTTTATATAGTAAATGATTGTTGATAAATGCAGGCACACAGCATCCACTGCAGCTGGTAACCATGGGATTCCTGTTGTTGTGTCTGGACATCATTTTGGAAATGCAAGTGGCATGGCCCCTCGTGCACAGTAAGCTGCTACTTTTTAGCCTATGACAGACCATAGATGGTGTCCTTTTTACTCCAAGATTGATTCTAAATTTCTAACAACTCCAGTTTTTTCAGTATTGCAGTGTATAAAGCTTTGTACAAAAGTTTTGGAGGCTTTGCAGCTGATGTTGTCGCTGCTATAGACCAGGTAAGCAGGTGTCAATTTGATCTGTTTTATTGACATGGCTCTAAATAAAGTAAAGAAAGAAACAAGAGATCTAAAGAAAGTAAATCAAGAGAAAAAAAAATGCCAGAAAGGAGGAAGAGAAAACAATTATATGACTTAATTCAGCTAATTAAATCTAAATCCAGATTTGTACACATCAAGTAGTTTACATTTTCATAATTCTCAGTTAGGCTTCACTCTACAATTTTTCTGGCATTTGTAATTGATTGCATTTACAGGCAGCACAAGATGGTGTTGACATCATAAGTTTATCCATCACTCCCAATAGGCGCCCTCTTGGTGTAGCAACCTTTTTCAATCCTATAGATATGTCGTTGCTGAATGCTGTAAAAGCTGGAATATTTGTTGTTCAAGCTGCAGGCAATACTGGACCTTCACCCAAGAGCGTGTCTTCCTTTAGCCCTTGGATATTTACTGTTGGTGCATCAGCTCATGATAGAATCTACAGTAACCATCTTGTACTTGGAAACAACTTGAAAATTTCAGGAGTAGGACTTGCACGTAAGTTTAAACTCTAAACACTGCACTTCAGTAATAGAAGATAAATATGAATCTTCAATTTGCCCTGTTTTGCATTCTATTTGTCTCTCTAGCTAAGTTTTATCGCTAATGGAGTTATGTGAAACTTGATAACCCAACTTTCTGAGTTGCATTAACTTAAACTCGTTTCTCATTTACCAATATACTTCTAAGTTCTACCACATGCTGAGTGGATGCATTTAGCTTTGAGCTAACAGTTCTTAAAACTTGCAGCTGGAACAGATGGTGACTTAATGTATCCTCTCATTGCTGCTACTCATGCCTTGACAAATGAGACAACAGATGCAAATGATATGTATTTGGCAGAATGCCAGGATTCAAGTCTTCTAAACAAAGATTTAACTAAAGGAAAACTTTTGGTTTGCAGTTATTCCATCCGATTTGTGCTGGGCTTGTCCTCTATCAAGCAAGCATTACAGTCAGCAAAGAATGTGAGTGCCGTTGGAGTTATATTTTACATGGATCCTTTTGTTATTGGGTTCCAGCTCAACCCAACTCCTATGCATATTCCTGGTCTTATAATTCCTTCACCTGATGACTCCAAGGTATCCCCACAAGAACCATCTTCATCTTACATGTGTTACCGTACTGCAGAAACCTAGTAGGCCACAAAGTCCCAGCTAGGATCTTTTTGGGATCAGGGCTACATGGGTCTTTTGCCACCATTGAAAGATACATATCTTTAGTTAAGTTGAAGCTATTTAAATTTTCAGTTATAATTTGTAGTTAACTTAAGAAACCCAGTAGAGTAGCAGGGGAGAATATTTACTTTTATGTATTTTTTTAACTAATAAATAACTTACATCTTGGTCGTATTACCTCAAATTTGCAGGTTTTTCCTCTATTTTATGCAAACACCCCTTATTTCTGCTTTTAATTTTTCATGTCAGTTGTTGCAACTGTTCCCAAAGTGCTAATCTTGGTATTTTAATTACTTTTTGTTTTGTTTCTGATTTAGCATTACACGCTCTTTGTTTTCCACAACAAAGATCTACCAGTGAACTTGTTTCCCTTCAAATATCTATTTCTGTATATCAATATCAAAGTTTGAGACTTGGGTTATTCTTGAGTTTTGATGACTGAATGTCTGCAAAATGTGAACTTGTATTTTGTTGTCTCCTTTGATATCATCTTGTTAGTTTTCTCGTTCCATTTTCACTCCATCAAGGCATCCTTGTAGTTGCTTTGAAGCTTTCTTGCAGATCATTTCTTTGATGGTACTAATTCTTGTTCTATGGTTTGTTTAAGATATTCCTAAAATATTACAACAGCTCCTTAATGAGAGACGTAGACTCAAAAACCATTATCAAGTTTCGTGGTGTTGCAAAAATATTAGGAGGTCTTAAAGCTAACTACAGCATCTCTGCCCCAAAAGTAATGTATTATTCAGCTAGAGGACCGGACCCAGAAGACAATTCATTGGTTGATGCTGACATACTGAAACCCAATCTAATCGCTCCTGGAAATTTCATCTGGAGTGCTTGGAGTTCCCTGGGGACAGATTCTGCTGAATTTCAAGGTAATAAATATATCATACTCTTTGACAGACACTGCAACAAAAATTTGTACATTTGTGATGCATGATACATGGAGTCTAGCACTTAACTCTGACATATTTAATGGTTATCATGACTCGATTCAGAGACACGGAAGCAGATTTTATGTAAAGTCATGTAGACTTTTACCAACAAGTCCTTTGCTATCGATATGAATCCAGGCTTTGCTGATATAATATGATCCATACATTTTCAGAAACATGTTAAGAGGACTTTAAACTGATGTCAACTATTTGAATTGCCGATAAGTATCTAACAACTGCAACTCCATGCGGAGGGGGTCCATGGGATGTTATCTAAATAATCGATTTGTTTGGTGAGTATACTATACACAACTAGGTGGCTAAAGCTCACGAAACCAAGAAGTGGTGTAAGAAGTTCCATGAAGAACTGAAAAGAATGATGGATATGTCAACCCATGCTTAAGCCATAAAAAGCTCTAAATGCGGGAACACCCCTTGTCATCTGAATCAAGTATCTGTAGTGATTCTTACATGTTATTCTTCCTTCGAATAGAGTTGCTTCATCTCAGGGTTACTAAAGATGTTTTGATATTGAAACATGCTTGTAGGTGAGAAATTTGCAATGATATCTGGGACAAGTATGGCGGCTCCACATGTTGCTGGGCTTGCTGCTCTGATCAAGCAGAAATATCCAAATTTTAGTCCTTCAGCCATTGGTTCTGCTCTATCCACAACTGCCACAGTCTATGGCAAGCAGGGTTCACCGATCATGGCCCAACGAGCTTACAGCAATCCAGACTCCAACATGTCACCTGCAACACCATTTGACATGGGCAGTGGCTTTGTCAACGCAACTGCTGCTTTAAATCCAGGACTAATTCTCGATTCAGGTTACTTATATGCCATTAAACTTCAATGATAAGTAGTAGAAGCATGCATTCACCATGAACTTGTGACAAAAACTTGCATGATTTGTTGCTTTATAACTGTGATTGGTCCCATATATTTTGCAGGCTACAACAACTTCCTCTCCTTTCTTTGTGGCATCAATGGATCTGCTCCAGTAGTACTGAACTACACTGGCCACAACTGTAAGATGTCCACCATGATGGGCTCAGACCTGAATTTACCCTCGGTAACCATATCATTGCTCAATCAATCGAGAACCGTCGTGAGAAGAGTTACCAACATCGCAAATGATGAGCATTACAGTGTCAGCTGGAGTGCTCCTTATGGAGTCTCAGTTTCTGTATCACCAACACGATTTTTTATAGCCAACGGCCAGCAACAAAACCTAACTGTCGTCCTGGGTTCCACCATGAACAGCACCTCTGCCAGCTTTGGGGGAATTGGCCTTTATGGAAACCTAGGCCACAAGTTGTTCATTCCCTTGTCTGTCATCTCAAAGACCAAGCAAAAAACCACCTTAACCAGAAAGAGGTGCTGACTTATATCCTTTGCTGCTTACATCGACCTCATTCTTTATTCAATTTGTATACATTTTGAAGCATCTGAATGTAATCAGAGGAATGAGTGACCAATAATGTTAAAAAATGCATCTTTATCATCAAGTATCAGTATGCAGATTTACTGTGCTGTGACTGAAGAATATGAGCAGACTAATTTATGTGGCTCAAAAATTAACTCTTTGAGCTTGTTCTAGCTGCATTGTTCTAGGTAAGTTGAAGAACAACATATATTCTCCTTTCCACTGGATATCATGGATATCCTTATGACCTATGTATTCAATTGTTTCTGTAATGAAATATTATGCAGAAAATGTAAATTGGACATGTTGCTTAAGAAAAATTGTGCATCCTCTGTTTTTAGTAAAATTCATTCTGACTTGAGCTTTATGAAACTTTGGTATGATCAGATTTAGAACACTTTTTTGTGATAGAGAACTTTTCTGGCCAATTGATGAAAGCCACTCCTTCAGGAAAATGCAGGCTTCTCTACTTATAATTAAGTTTTATTTAGTTCATGGAACATGTACATCATAGAACAGAGAAGTTAGAGGAAACAAAATGGAGGCCAGACAACAGTCATGAACACTTGAGCTCATCCACTGCAGGAGAAACACACAGCCGACCGACCGATCTCTCAGGCAACATTGAAGGAACTGGCTGCGCTCTCCACAAACTTCCGGGCTCCCTTGAACCATCTCTTGTCCCCAGCTTGCGCCTTGCAGATGAAGAGCTTCCCGTCGGAGACAGTGGCTGTTATCAGCTGGTGCTTGCCACCTTCGTCCCCATCCGCCGTCCTCGTCAGAACCGAGACGAAGTAGTACTTCTTCCCGCCGCTCTCCTGCGTGGTGGTCTCCAATATATTGGCTGTTGCCACAGCATCAGAATCGAACCCACCCTACCAAATCCATGCCTTGTTCAGTCTCCAAATCGATCACATTCAAGTACATGAGATGCTTGCTGTCATCTTCATTTATTTACCTACCTCAGAGTCTGTCTTGCCGAAGTAGGCTTGTTTTCCTAGCAAGTAATCAACCTGTGGCAGATACATATCCATGTTGGTGATGCATGTCTCTTGTCATTTAGTCGAGCATGTGGGTGGAAGATATGAGAGCCGTGATTCCATCATGGATTTGATTCAAGACGACCTATAGAGGAGGAAGAAGGAAGGAGAAGGGTCGGTTACTTGAGAGAGGAACTCCTCCGGGGTGCCGTAGTCTGTGATGAAGCTCTTGGTGGTCGGCGTCACCATGACGTTGACGTTGCTGTTGGAATCGAAGTTGTCCTCGTACCGGAGCACCTGGCCGGGGTACTCCACCTCTTTGCTTGGGTTCCACTTCGACGGGATCATCAGCTTGAACCCGTCGCCGGCGTACGGCAGGAAATCGGTGTTCGTCTTCGGCTTACCGAACACGTTGGCTGCGTTCGACATGATCAGTAGCTCGAAGCATCCGCAACAACGACGACAGGCGTGGGAGAGACTGCACGGGAAGACGTACCAGCTTCGCCGTAGGCCGCGTCGGCCGGGGCGACCTTGGCGCCGAGGGCCGCGGCACCAAGGAGCACCGTCAGCGCCATGCGACGTGACACGGCGGCGTTGTTCTCGTCGTCGGCTGCCTGCTTCTGAGCCTTGCAGACGACCAGGTTGGGCTTGTTGATCGGCACAAGGCGCGTGGATTGGATCCTGGTGGTGGTGGTGGAGGGTGCGTGGTGGTGGAGGAAGCATGCAGTTGAGGCCATCTCTCTTCCTCTCTTCCACACTCACACACACACACACTCTCTCTTACCACTCTCCTCTCATCAAGCATGCTTTAATGTGGATGTTGGTGTCAGTGCAAGGAGAAGGAGGTCTGCTGCGAATCGAGTGTGTGTGGCAGTGGATCTAAGGGAGGATGAGAAGTTGGGATTGGATAGGGTGATTGAAGCTTTGATTGGGCCACCTGGGATGGTGTTCTTCCTCAAGTCTCTCACCTGTCTTCTTCATGTCTGTATGTATGACTATGATAGCATGGCTATGTGTTCCTTCTTACATGTACTGTTGGATCCCTAGCATGTTAATTCAACATTTTGATCAAATTTATGATGCTACTGATGATTATTGATGACGAAGATGATGATGATGATGATAATAATAATAATAATAATGATGATAATAATAATAATAATAATAATAATAATAGGGAGGAGAAGGGGAATCGATCATATGATGAAAGTTCCTTTATCATCAAATTAAAGCCAATTTCTACAGAAAAAGGATATATATATATATATATATATATGGAAAAATTCATATATTATATATGCCCTCCGAATATTAGTTTTTAATCATTAGATGTAAATGAGTTGTAAATTAAATTAATTTTTAAAACTCAATTTTAATTGTGGATTACTGAATTATCATTTTTTATATATGCAAATTTTCATATAACATATATGCCCTCTGAATATTAGTTTTTAATCATTAGATGTAAATGAGTTGTAAATTAAATTAATGTCTTAAAGCTTAATTTTAAGTGTGGATTACTGAATCATCATTTTTATATCACTCTGAATATTAGTTTTTAATCATTAGATGTAAATGAGTTGTAAATTAAATTAATTTTTCAAAAACTTGATTTTAAGTGTGGATTACTGAATCATCATTTTTTATCTTTTATCATAGAGCATCTTTACATTTCAATATTTCTATATCACTATTCAGAATTCTTTTTATAAAAATCTCGCACATGGGTTTCAAACTGAGATCTATTACTTGTGTCACAATACATTGACTAATCGATTAATAGAAATATAAAATTTTAAATTTATTGATAAGTCATAATGGTCTGATGGAAATATATATTTATATATATATTTAAAATAATATTTGATTGGAGTATACATTATTGATGAGTATAAGGTTAAATTATTAATCATTATTATTTCATTTAAAACAACAAGATATGATCTTTGAATTAATACATATACTTAAAATATATTATTATTATTTGACCTTATATTTTGGGTGTTACTTATGATTTAGTCTATAATATTTATACATCACGTGATTTTTGCCTAATAAAAAAATGGTGGAATTTGAAAAGTGAGATAGTGTGAGCTCCACTTCCCCTGTATTCCCAATAAATAACACCAAATCGAAAGAAAAAAAAAAATATTTTAGATGAGTTGACCTTTTTCGGTCAAACCTGACTTTGGGATTGTTTGACTGCGTATGAGGCGGAGCTCGCGGTGATGGGGATGGCGGCACACGCCTTCTGCTACCGGTACGGATCATCGGTCGCCGATCGCCGGTCGGTTCTTCAAACTCTCTGCAGAGTTTTCGTCGAAACCCTATCTTCCATCTCAATTAGCTTCAGAAACCGGCGGTTCGACCAGGGTTCTATGCCTGCGGAATGAGGTGGTCGAGAGTCTTTAGGAATTGCCTTCTCGCCCCTTCCAAGTTATTCGAATTTTTCTTGTTTGCAACCTGAAATGAGATGGCTTGGTTCGAGTCTCATGTGTTTTTGCTTGTGCATTAGTGGCAGGAATTATGTATCAGAAACCTAAATTATTGTCAGATTCACATCTCTGTTCTTTCAGCGATGTCGACCTGCACGTTTTTCTTTCACCAAATAAGATCATCTCATTTTGGTTTCAATGATGACCTCAGTCTACACCGTTGCTTTTTCACTCGATTAATATCTCATTTTAGGTTCTTGATGCATTCTTTGTGAAGTCCTAACATCAACGCCTCGGTCATTTTGTCTGATGCTTTCGCTTATCAATAGGAACCTCAGCATTAGCGGTGGTTGCTTCCAAGAACTTCATTGTCTTTTCTGGTCTCTCATCTGATGTGGACTCCCTTTTATTTACGTAGTTTACTTTTTCTGTTTGATAAATTTCTTCACCCTTTTGTTCTTCAAAAGTGCTTTAGCTGTGGTTGGCAAGCAAAAGTCTATTTCTAGTAATTCATCTGAAAAGAAAATTACGCTCTGTTTCCAAAGAGCAATGTTTCTTTTTCCTTTTTTGCTTGTGAGGTTAAGGAGTAATGTACTGCTAAATCTCGTGCAGGATCAAATCAAAGCGATAAATTGATTTACCATAATTTAGCACCTAGAGGTTTCAAAATCTTTATTATATAATTTTTCACATTTGATAAATTCCTGCATGATTAGGATTTAGGACATATATCTGCTCAGGCAAAATTTTGCTTGAAGTTTTATAGTATATGAAAATGTCATTTGATCTTCGCTATCGGAGGATGTTAGGATTACTTGGGTACTCTAGGCTCACTGAAGCTGTGGAAATCTTAGAGGCCTCTATACAGAAGAAAAAAAAAGGACAGATTTATATTTTTTGAAGAATTTCTTGAGTCTGGAAGTTGTCTCAATTATAGATTTCCAGAAGATTCTCATCTTCTTGAAATAAAGGGCAGAAATTTTTTTTGTTTCATGTTTTTGCATCCTTACTTTTAATGTGTCTCCAGTTCTCAGCAAAATCTTAGAGTTTCTGTTTCGCTAGTTTAGGGATTTTGGCTGTGTTTTGGCCTTTTTCACTCTTAATTAAAGTCAGGATAATTGGAAAACTAGTAAAATATATATTAGTAAGTATAAATGTAGTTCAATTCTTTATTAATTAAAGAATCAATTTCAGGTTTCAAAATTGGAAACATTCTCTCTATTTGCAGGTAAGATTGTGCGCATTGGCTATCTTCAGAGTTCAGATATCTCATGCACTAGCCTGCTCTCCTTTTTATTATGCTCATTGGCTTGCTTCTTATTCTAAATTTTTTAAGGACTTCATATGGAGATTTCCGTTACCTTCTCAGCTTATGGCTATTTTGAGCTCAGATGAACTGAGCACTGGGTGTATCAGACCTTGACTTAATGGAAATTTTGCTTTTATGAAAAAAAAAAAAGACTAAATAAAGTGAGATGAATTTGCTGTACAGTAGAAAACAAGAATGTTCTTGACTTGATAGTAGCAGAACAGATTTGTTTCTTATATCAAATAGTAGCATAACTTTTATTTTCGTGAGTTGGAATACACCACTTCTGTTGCTGATGAATATCATACTATCACTGAACTTGCATGGCTAGGTTCATACAACTTGCCATTTCATGGGTACTTAATTCAGAATATAAGGTAGTTACAAACTTAAAATGGACATTTTTGGACTGTTTTTCTTTTGGATCAAACTCTTCTTGTCTGTTTTATCCTCTGGCTGCTAGTGGTCTCTTCAGTCTTCTTTATTTCACTTTTCTCTACAGTGTTTGCCAGAAATTGAGTATTTCGGTTTGGTTGCTGCATTTTGTTAATGTGGCAGTCTTCAAAATATCTTGGCTGCATACTCTCCATCAATTTATTATCAAGAAGCACATAGCTAAGAAACGAATATTACATCTGAGCTGTGAGATGGTGGGTTCATGATTTGTGTGTTTGACTTTTGAGCAACGAAGCAACATGTATTTGTAGGTTTACATAGCGAAGTTTTTGCCACTTCTCAGTGTTTCATGGTGAAGACTTAAGACACTATCTATTTATTCTTTTGACGTGTCAAATAAATGAAAGTATCAACTACTCTGGGAACAGGAAAATCATGTCTAAAAGTCAGATTCTGCTAAAATCTTAGATCAACTCAACAGGGATTTTTTTTTTCGTCATAAATTTCAGGATAAGAGATTATTTTGTAGCAAACACGTACTCATTCTTTCTGATCGATGGGGATACTTTTCCTAAAAGATTTTACAACAAAAAATTGTTTTGTTAGCCAACATACTTTTAGGATTTCTAACCTTGACATACAGATAAGTCTCTAATCACTTAATTCATTCTTGATGGTTTCTTGAATTATTATGGGAATCTGATTCTTTGATGGGCAACCTAAAACAAACAGCTTGAAAACTAAAGAAAATTATAAACTTTCCTTCTCTGTTTCTTCCTTTTACAAGGCTTAGACATTACAAGTTCAATAATGAAGGTCTGCATCACACTTGTTGATAATATCATGGGATAAAGAAAATAAAAAAAAAATCTTCTCTATTTCTTCCTTTTAGAAGGCTTAGCCATCACAAATTTAATGATGAAGGTTTGTGTGCATCACACTTGCTGATAATCTCATGGAATAAATTGTCTTTTCTTATATGTATACTATTCTTTGATAGGTATAAGAAGAACAAAGTTGCTTTATCAACATCATGTACTGAAACATTAGCTCAGACCACTCCAACTTCATTTTTCTTAACTCTATTTCATATCACATGGCATTTATATTTCATCTATGCACAACCACTTGTCAGTGTTTCTAAAATGTTGGATTTTGTAGATATCATTACAAGTTTAGTCTTCAAGAGTTATTAATCCAAGATGTTTCTGACTTTCTTCCCAATTTCTTCTCTGATAATCATCAAAGTCTAAGCTGCTGATGCTTATGGTAGTGATGGGCTGAGAATGTATAAAAAACATGCAGTAGGAAACAGAACATTAACTTTTTTCTTTGTTGCGTGTTCACATGTAGCTGGACCTGCCCTTTTGTAACTGAACTTATTTGTATTTTGTATAGATACTTCCAAGCCTGATGAACCGAAACAATATTGAATTCCTAGCCTTCCTTAATGACATTGGACAGGTCTTCTAAAGCTCCTTGCATTTCTCAGTTATGGTGAAGATCACATTGATTTGCAGTCTTAGATAACTTGTTAGATTATATCGGAGTTGTTACCTTACCTCTTTTGTCCTTTATCTTCCCTTATAGAGATTTTTCATCATGGATGCTCTATGAATATTATTAGCATAGTTTATTTGTTTATACCAATGGTTTTGAAAGAAGATATACTAAAAAATAACTGGACATTCGGTGTTAACTAATATCTGACTGTGGAAGAAGCGTTCTGAATTGTTTTTCCAGTGATAAGGTTTAGGTCTTTATCTCTCTTAAGATGGAAACTCTGACAACTCTCAGAGTATGCAAAACAAGTATATAAAGCCACAGGTTGGTGGGTTGGATGAGAGCAACTTTTATGGTTCTCATCTAGTTGAGTTACCAATCACCTTGACTTTTCTAGACAGCTACTGCATCCTACACTACTGAAGAAAAAACTACATACCGCTATACAAACTATCTAATGCATTGAATAACGTTGGAAGTTTGGCCTATATTCTATATTTAACACATTCTATGTTTTTCTGATGGAACTAAATTTCATATCGATACAGTGGGATGAGAAGGTGATGTGCATCTCACATTAGAGCTAACTAGTTATCCTTGTACCTCATGATTAGCCCTGTTATGGCTTAAATACAGGTATCATGCCTGCTCCAGCCTGCTGAACTTTTTTATTGTGCAAGTTTCTAGTTGCTATCCTGTTTCATTTTCTTTGTTTTTATAATTGTCACTGTAACTTTGTATTTGACTAGTGCAATTTGAATGAGATTTAATGGACAATGTGCTTCAGTGATGATTCACCATGTATATATATATATATTATAAGGGAAGTAGACTTCATTAGTTATAGGATAGATGAAATAATAGATCGAGAGTGAAAAAATCTAATAGATTACTAGGGATTCAATTTTCCTGAGTGGAACCGGATGTCCTAAAAAAATTGGCTGATATATCAGCAGCTTTATTGTTTGCTGGAACTATTGATCTCTCTAGAAAAGTTGAGCATACTCAAGTGCCAAGTGAGGCAAGCAAATCCAAAGTGGAAATTTAGCCCCACAGCCTTTTTAATAGGAAAAAGTTGCGATATGCATAATAGATCTAAGGAATCATCTTAAAAGTTGATTTAAAGTAAATGGTGAAGTGTGGGTGTATATTTATCTGAAATTTTGATCAGTTATGGGAAGGTAACTGAAAAGTCTATCTGACTAGTGGCTGATGACAGGTTTGACCGGGACCTGGAGCGCATTTTCTATGGTCTGATTCGTAGCAAGCTGTTAATGTGGTTGCCAATCCGATAGGCTGCACTAGGTAAATCTTTCACCATCATCCAATAGTGGTTTTGGCAAATAAGGGTCTTTTGGATTGGCCATGTTACCTTCACTACTACCTGACAGCAATGGAGCTATCGTAGGGATGGGAGAAAGGACTGGCAGCTATCGTTTTGGAGACTATTCAAACAGACCGAAGACTACCAAGGTAAGAATCACCTCAAACCTTATCTCTTTGCGAGCTGGAGTCATCTTCTCATCACTTTTGTGTAACAGAGACTACACTTCGACTGATCTCATCCCAGCAGACATGGACATGGACACTCTTCTTTCTCTTCCAAGTTGATACTGCTCCTGGAACCGATCCTTAGCTTTCTGGAGATGCCTTCTCTGACGCCTGAAACCGTTGGATCGATGCTGTCTTCTGTTTGTGTGTCACTACTGATCTTGATTGGTTAATCAGGATGGGGATGGATGTCGGCAGGCTGGTGGTGCAGCCCACCGTCATGTGATCGGAGCAACATGGATTTTTATGCAGAGCCATGGCCACAAAGCATCAGGCATTGTCCAAACTGCTTGGGTTCATCTTCCACCCCCTGCTGGTTGGGTGATGGCCCCTTTCATCTTTCCATTAGATGACACAGCACTGAGGACAGGTGTGCTTGGATGTCAATGTCACTACAACACAAAATTTCTTGTAATCAAAACTGGATTCTACTTCTGATGGATTGTAACTTGTGACTTATCCTTAAAATCATTCTGAATGTGTGATTGACATCTTTCATTCCACTGCTTGACCATTCAAATCTTTGTTTGTGAATGTGACTTAGTGAGAATACTAGTGGTTCAATTGCTGGTGATCAACACTGGTGGTGATGTTGAACCGAGAAGCAAGCAAGCAAATGAGCAACTATTCTTGCCTTGTGTCATATCCCACTATGTAGGATGACAAGTATGAAAGGCCACTTTCCTTCTTTTTAAGTATCCAAGAATAATAATTATGTATGTCACATATGGATTCTATGGATTGGTCGATGTAACAAAGACGATACTATTAATTATGTCACACATGGATTCGATCGATTGATCGATCGATGTATCGAAGATGATACTATTTAATTTAGCCGATAAAGATCTTGATTGTTGATAGTAATAAGAACAATCGGACCGATAATTTTTTTTTTTTTTTTTTTTTTTTTGTAACTTTGAGACAAAGTGTCACGTATTTCGCGCTCGGGCCATGTCAGCATGCCATGTAAGAAGGATGAGTTTTTTTTTTTTTTTTTTTCTTTGAGAAGGAAAAAGAAAAAGAAAAAATAAAAGATTAGGGCTGCATTCATTCCCCTTCAAAAGTTGGACTTATTTCTCCCTATTAATAAATACATTACCTAATCTTCTTCCCCCCTGTACTAATATATATACCCCCTTGGGTGCAGTCTGCGAGCTCCCTCTCATCGACGCCACCATGAGCATCTTGAGCATGGTGGAGGCAAAGCTGCCTCCGGGCTTCAGATTCCACCCGAGGGACGACGAGCTCATCTGCGACTACCTCGGGGCCAAGCTCGCCGGAGACTGCGGCGTCGGCTTCCGTGGCTGGCCCATCATGGTGGAGGACGTCGACCTCAACAAGTGCGAACCATGGGATCTCCCCGGTCAGTTGTCATCCCTTGGCATCATATTCCATGCGATCCAGTCGAAATTGGTGTTGCATGATCATGTTTTAGCCGTCATGAAGTGCTTCGATCTTCTTCATCTTCTACCCTCCCATGGCTGCCATATACTTGCATGAAGCGTTCCCTTTCTCTTCGCCTCGCGCTCCATGGCTGTCCTTTTTTGGCTTTCCCTACGAAGGAGATTGTTCTTGCACGAAGCTTTCCCCTTTACCTTCCAACCTTTTCATGTGTTCTGTTGCTTCGTGTTGACCGCCATCTCTTTTATGGATGATTCCTTCTGCCCATATGGCGATGAGAGATGAATCGCAAGCACAGACAAGGAGGCCAACAGAAAGAGAAAGCTTCCACCACTTGTTAACCTCCTCATGCCTTTTATTCCTTCTTTCCACATCTCGACTTCACTTTTCGGAGAGAAGAGAGGAACCGAGGCGTTGGCTTTCTCAGCTTACCCTGCTGCAAAATCTGGTCTTTTAGCTGAAAGAATGCTTTCTGAGCACGTCGATGGATTCACAGCACTAAATGTCCATTCCATTCGAGAGAGAGAGAGAGAGAGTGCGCGCAAGTTCGTCGATCTCCAGCGGACCACACACGTGTTCGTCCACCGCGCTTGATGCTGACACATCGACGTTTCCATGGGACGTCGATGTGCCAATCCACCAGCCATCGGGACACCATGATGAGCGATCTCTGTCATGGAGTTTGATCCCACCTACTGCAACTTGTCTTTTGCATTCCTATCCACAAGCTCCTCACTTGGTGAATTTGTTCTGGTGGATCAGCTACTGCGTGTGTCGGGGGCAAGGAATGGTACTTCTTCAGTCTCCGAGATCGCAAGTACGCCACGGGGCAGCGAACCAACCGGGCGACCATGTCAGGCTACTGGAAGGCGACAGGGAAGGATCGATCGGTGGCTCGGAAGGGATTCCTTGTGGGGATGAGGAAGACTTTGGTGTTCTATCAAGGAAGAGCTCCCAAGGGCAAGAAGACGGAGTGGGTCATGCATGAATACCGCATGGAAGAATCTGCTGCAACTCCAAACTTGCCCTTCAAGGTGACCTTTTCTGATCTCGTCTCCTTTACACCTTCTCTCTTTTCTGCAGCCGAGCACAATCTATCCTCTCTCTCTCTCTCTCTCTCTCTCTCTCTCTCTCTCTCTCTCTCTCTCTCTCTCTCTCTCTCTCTTAATTAAATTATCTTGTTAGATAAATTGATCTTTTGGTTTAAAGAAAATTACTTGACAGGGAGAATCTTCAAAGACATCTCTGCGCTATATGTACTGTTCTTACTGCAATTGTTTTTTGTGCTTTCTAATCACTGGTCTTGTTGGATAAATTGAGCTTTTGGCTTATAGAAAATTGGTTTAGCTAGTAAGAGATGATAGGCCTACGATAGATCTTTTGTGGAATCCCCTGTTAGGAACTTAGATTCTTGAATCTAAAAGCCTCTTTTTTTTTTTTTTGCACATAAATTAAAATAAGACAAGAAGATTAAGATATTTGCATTGATTAGATCATGCACCTCTTCTGCCCAATGAAACTAATTAGATTTGGAACAGTGGGATGAATCATAAGCCACTAGTGGAGTTAAAAAGAAGAAGAAAAATGAAAAAGAAGCAGATCACAAATTGGCACAATTGTTCTTTTTTACTGTATTCTTCTGGAATTTAATCATCTCAAAGCTTCAAGAATCAGTTTTCCTCCAATAAATCTCTGACTTGAGTTCTGGAATAGAACAAGTTGCTGATTTCTATTTCTGTTTCATCTTCAACACAATATATGAATGGAAGGAGGTCAACTGAAGTGCTCAACCACCATAGTAGATAATTCTTTGCACTGTTCATCACAAAGCTTTTAGATTTCTCTCAAGTTTGAGTCGGTTCTTTCATCATCAACATGGACTAAGACACTTTTTGTTTTTGTGTTTTTTCTTTGTGGAAGCAGGAAGATTGGGTCCTATGTAGGGTCTTCTACAAGAGCAGAGGGATGTCCACCAAGCCAAGCATGGAGACAAGCCATGATGATTCAAGCCCCCAATCCCTCCCTGCACTGATGGACAACTACATCACCCTTGACCAAACCCCAGTCAACTTGGAGGGGTTTGAGCAGGTGCCCTGCTTCTCCAGCACAACCCCAAACTTGGTCCCACACCTGCCCCTACCAAGATGCTTGGCACAAACAGGTGGCTTGCCTGACCCGAGCTCTGGATTGAATCATCTCACTGGTGACCGGAAGGTCCTGAGATCAGTTCTGAACAACCTCACCAAGCTGGAGGATGACCCAAGGGAAGAGGTGGTGCCAAATTTTGGTGAAGAAGGAGGGGGGGGTTTGGGGGCTTACTTAACACACAGTTCTCTGCCATCATCAACATGGAATCCTTTTTGAGGTTTTGATGAGGTTGGTGAGCCATTAGAACAAGAAGATACCTCCTATTTATATCACTCATTCCAAGTTGCCCACATACATGTCCAGTTATTATAAGTTGCTGTTCCTTGCACTATAGGAAGTTTTCTTTTTTATTTATGGTGGATAAGTTCAATGGGCATCTCAACACAAATGTCAGTGAGAGAGACAGAAGAAGAGTGAGGTTGATGATTAATGGGGAAATGACACCAGCTGGCACAGGTTTAATGGAAATGGCTACCAAGGTCAGATGCAGAAAGCCTCTCCTCTTCTTGATTCTGTGTTTTCATACAAAAATAATTTGTATGTTTCTTTTACATACACTACTGGACTTGTAATTTGGTTGTCATGTCAAAATTTAGTGTGATCAATAATGGTTGTTTTGCAGAATTGGAACTGCATTCCAAATTTACTTGTGCTCGCTCTAAGTATACTGGATTGATGTACTTGAAGTTACCCTCCTCACAAAGAAAAATGACTTGATCCAGATGGATTATTCCTTTTATTACATTTTGGCACTTTTTTCTGAGACAACAAATGTAAGACAATTACTATGAGTTTTTTTTATCTTTGTCAATTCGAAGATACTTTGAAGAACACTGTTGTTATAAACAACCAATAGGTACAGAGGTTATAGCATTCTTTTTTTCTTTTTTTTTTTAATTCTCTGTCAAATGATCTAGCAAAAAAAAAAAAAAAAAAAAAAAAAATTTTCCTTGCAGATTATTCATAGCACAAATGTTTGAAGCTTACTCTGTTTTGAGATCTAACCTATTTTAAGTGAGATGAACCACATGCTAACTTCCAGCTTCTAATACCATATATGTGTCTAAGCTTAATACCAAATGCTTTCTGATACCTTCTAACAGTGACATCAACAAGGGAGTTGCAATCATATGGTGGTATCAACAAGCTTAATACCACTTCAAAATGCATTTATGATGATGTAACAATCAACTCCTCAATGTTATTGTGATATCTGAATGCAGATTTGCTGACATTAAAAGCCTGATGAGATGGTCCTCCAGCACAATTGGTTCTCACCATCATCTTCCTCAACAACCTATTTGTTTTCATTTGTTTGTGATTATGTGCAGGTTTTCCTCAATCACCCACCCACACCCACCCACAAGCTTACAGCTAAAGAATATGCTGAAATTGGTGTCACCCAAACCCTACTTGCCTCATATTTATTTAATGGACTGAGACTAGTGAAAGCTGCTGAAGGCCAACTTCTAAGCTGTGAACTTTCTCTGTAGGTAGGTAATAAGAACAGTGCCAGAAATAACATTAAAGAAGATTGATTCTGCAATAGACTAGTGAGGGTGATGAATCCAAACCATCCAAAGAGAAGAAGATTACAATCATTGAAGGAGGGTTCCATCTTGATCAAAATAGTAACTATGCCTCTGATCATAGTAGAACCATGGACCTCAGCAAACATGATGTGAATCATGTTAATAGACTCTATGGCTCTTCAATGGTCCAAATGGAAGATCTGAATGAAGCTCAAGTTGTGTTAATCATGTTAAATTTTACCCACTATCAAATAAATTCTTTAAAACCTTAAAGCTTCCACCAAAAACATGCTGATAGAATTAGAGGATAAATACATAAATCTTATGCTGTGATACCATGTGAAAAATTGTTGGTAGGTTTTATTTATTTAAATGCAAATCTATCATATATTGGAATCCATCTCACTTGCAAGTGACCAGTCTTGCCAAACTAGTGCCAACATCAGCTGTCCAACTACCCATGTCTATAAACCACTGCTCTTTAGTGAACTTTCAGGATGATTCCATGTATCAGTTCACTTTGAGGTTGTGACATAAAGCTTGAATATGGACAAACCTACTGGAATATGATTCTGGTGTTTGGGCCTAACAGTGACCTTTTCAAAATTTTTTGTTAGAACCTAATCTAATCTATTATGGCCTCTCCTATTCTTCATGCCATCCTAATCTATTATGTGACAGTCCAAACCTAACTCATTAACCAGTCCAAGCAGAAGCGAATCAGTCAGGGGAAGGAGAAAGAAGACTGTTGCACTGCTAAGAGCAAATAGAAGGAACATTGACATCATTCTCTCTTGAGACAAAGACTAGGCTGCAAGTTTGGCATGGGGAGACTACATTTTTTTTTTTTTTTTTTTGGGAATTCAACTGATAGGTTCAGGAGGCAACTCATGGCCTGATAGGTGAAAGCTGAGGTCTAAGTAGGGAGTTGTACTTGGTATTCCATACTATGACAAGTGCTACAGTTGTCACATTTCTTTTTGAGTTTTATAAGCAATAGTAGCTGTCACTGGATCTAATATATCCACCAACAACACAAGCAAGAGACAGATCAATGGAATGGTGATGTGTTCATGGGCCTTTTTCTTTTCCTATTAAAAGATCTAGTAGCAGCAAAGCATGAGAGGTTCCAATCCTGACCAAACTAGCACACAACACTCACATCAATTAAAGAAGAAGCTACCTCCTCTACCTTTCTAGTTCCCTTGATGAATGATTGAATCAGACATGTTGTTTAAACCTGTTTTCATGAGACTGAGAGCATAGTTTCAAAACCATTTTATGAGCTGAAGGGGCTCTCTCAGCTTGAACCCAGTGAGGAAATGATAATTACACCACAGGATTGATTAGAGTAGTGTTAAGAAGTAGCTTCTCCAAAGAAAAAAAAATCAGTATCATGTGAGCAAAACAAGTATAGAACGAAGAATAAACAGTCAGTCATCTTCTTCCTTGTGGTCACTCCAACCACAACATTGCTCACCTTCAACACACAAACTTTTCACTTGGTTCAGCAATTTAAGGTCCGCAAGCAAAAGGTTCCATTCGATGCCCTTGAGTTCTCATCAACTGCAGCCATGGCTGGAGCTCGGAAGCATACTTTATATGATGCATTTCTACACAGAAAGCTTTTTACAGAGGAGAAAAATGAGGAGATTTAAGCAAATGATACCAGAAGATGTTGGAAATCAAAATCACAGACGAATCAAACAGCGAATTGCACAATTTACGGTTCACATAAGCAGACTGATTTGCTGCATTCGAACCAAGAACTAAAAAGCTAGCTCAAAAACTGCATCAACGTTTCATATTTTACAATTGTTGATTTTTTTTATTTATTTATGATTCTTTGTTTTTCTTTTAAGAATAAGTGTCCACCAAAATGGTGGATGTTTGAAAAAGTGTTTGAAAAAGTAGATGTGAGATGTGTAGTGTGGTCAGCCTGAACTCACCTAGTCTGCCACCAAAGTCATGTCTAACTTAGATGAACTGTGGTCATGTGTTTCTTCTAAGTTTTAGGCAATTACATGTTCTTAGAAACATGATTTGCTTTGCTTTGCAAAGAGTGTTATTATGTACTCCCTTTTTTTTGTGAGCATGAGAAAGAAGAAGAGGAAAAGTGAACTAAACTTAAATAATATATATATTTTTTTGTTACTGCATGGTTTATATAATCTGCATGGTATGGTCTATCTTTCACATCAAGGTGAGTGTGAAGTAGGCTTTGTTATGCTCCATTTAGGTTGCCAATCAGTTTAGAACCTCATTTTGCATGATCCTTTCTCTTGTGAGAATATGCCCATTTGACCTTTTTCCTATGAAAGAAATAAAATGAAAGACTAGGGAAATTTAATGAGGGATGTAGATTTAGTGGGGAAAGTTCATGCGACTCCTTGAGGAACAAAAAGGAGGGAGAGAGAGAGAGAGAGAGAGGGAGGGGAACAACCTGGAGTTGAAGGGTTTTGATTGGAGAATAAGGTTGGCAGGAGAATCTATGTTGGGTCCAAGCACTCCAGACAAACTCCCAGATCAAAAGACTGAAAAGAGAGCACGTACAGCATAACAAAATCCAAGTCCCCTCACAAGATATGTAGATCCAGAGAATAATTAACCTTGGAAATCAGTGCCCATGTGGCAGCCACCACCACCACCACCACCTTGTTCTTCTTCCAACTCTTGAATCTTGCCACTTGATCCAGCTATACTTCTTGTGACAACCATAGCTGGATGATGGACAGGTTTATTTACTGTGTTTTTTTATTAATATATTTCAGCTGGGATTCACTCACTGCTATCTCTATATATATGTATGCATATATAACCCTACAACATCATCCTTCTCCTAGCTCAACAAGACACACACACACACATACTGGCTTAGGGTTTCCCTGGCTACAAAGTCTGTGAGTCTCCTTTAGGGATTGTGCTTGCGTTGTAGGTGGAAGCTGGAGAGTATCAGTTGGTGTGTTCTTGTGAGATGTACACGAACTATATGAAGAAGCATGGATTTACGTACACCCTTCTCCATCTCCCAGGCCTGTGTTGAAGGGTTTTGGTGAAGTAGAAGAAGGAAGAAGAGGTGAAATGGACTATGCCTGGCTCCCTGTATGCCACTCGCCTAGTTACCAATCGAAAACTAACGATTGGCTACAGTGGATGGCGTGCGAGGAGCCAAGCATGTCTCTCTCTCTCTCTCTCTCTCTCTCTCTCTCACACACACACACACACACACAGTTCACGATTGCTTTGCTGCCTTTCCGCAGCATCTTGTGAAGCTATGAGGAAGAAGAGCATCAGCACAAGTCCATCACAGCAAAAGAGGCTGGCTGGATATTGATCGTGATGTACACTTCTATCTTCCATGCTTTTCTTCTCTCTCATACTCACACATACAAACACTTCAGACTGTTTTCTGCTTTTTCTAACAGCATTTTGTGGAGCTATAACTACCAGCAAAGCAAAAGAAGACAGTTCAATCTCCTTACCTCTCTCTCTCTCTCTCTCTCTCTCTCTCTCTCTCTCAGCATTTCACATTCGTTTTCTACTTTGCTGCAGCATCTTGTGGAGGTGCGAAGACCAGCACAAGGACAGTCCACCAAGGCAAAAGAGGCTGAGGTTTTCGATCGTGATGATGTATATGGTTATATCTTCTTGCATGCCTTTTCTTCTCTCTCTCTCCACAAACACATTGCATTTCACATATGTTTTCTACTTTGCTGCAGCATCTTGTGAGGTCACTAGAACATCATCAGCTCAGTTCATCAGACAGAGCACAGAGAAGCTGTTAACTTTTCTTATGACTCTATATATAGTTCTTCTGTCTTCTTCTCATCTGTTGTGTAGACCGCATATCTAACAAACACAATATATGTTGCTCCTTATGGTTAGTTTCACTTATCTGTGTGGTTTTATCTTGCACATAATGCAAGTTTATGTTATTTATGCAGATTTTTTTTATTTTACAATATATATTATACTTTTTGTTTGTGTGTGTGTGTGCTTCTAAAATTGAAAGCTTGACACACACACATATAAATATTATTAATCTTCATCGGTAGCTATCGCTTCAACAAAATAAAATTCTCGATGATAATAATATCGCTTCTACTATAGTTACATATGGTTATAAATATGTTACGAGTATTTTGATTCTACATATAATTAAACTACTTCAGAAAAATTCAATGTTAGACACATTACAGTCTGATCTCAATTAAGCATCAGGCCAAACGATCGAAACTAAAAATTCGAGAAACAGACTCCTTGATAGATCATATTACCATTTGAGCTTTAAAGATATTTATTTTTTTAAAAGAAAAAAAAATTAATTATTTATAAATTTAAAATGGATAAAAGAGAAACTAATCCCTCTCAAAGTGTCTGCACTTGCCGTCCCCCCTATCATCGATCCTATCTTATCATTGTCCTCTTCTATCACCTTCGTCCTCTCTTCCAATTTTAATGTTTTTTTTTTTTTTGTCTCATCATTTATTTTTCTTCCTCTTCCCGCTTCTGTTTCTATCTCCCATCACCGTACTCTTTTCTTTCATACAGGTATTATCTATAAAAAAAAAATTAATATTTAATTTATTATAAAATAATTATATGCTGTACATATTTTGCATAAAAATTATTAATCTTGTAATCAAACCAGTTGACACAACAAATAAATCAATGATCCAATGACCGGACACTTGATCAAATGGATATCTAAGTTCGATTCTAATAACTGTGTGATTATGTATCGAGATTGCTTTTAAATTTCTTCATGACTAATATTCGTATTGAGACTTATTCTAATCTAGTTCTCTCTCTCTCTCTCCCTATATATATATATATATATATATATATATATAAAGAGAGAGAGAGAGAGAGAGAGACTTAATCTAATCTGTGAACAAACAAACAAACAAGTAAACGAAGAAGAAAAAGGAATGTAATAATACCTCAACTAGCGGGGCAACTTTGGTTGCAATTTTCCAGCTTCAGGATGGGGTATTCATGCGCTATCTTGCAGATAATTATGGTGGTTCTTCCACCAGTCTGTCAATATAAAACAATTATGAAGAAGGTACCATTGGTAAGAATCTTTGTACCATCATGTAAACTGTATTAGTTAGTAATGGTTGCTGTGACAGGCATCACGCACGAATATTTCTTATGCTAAGAGGACATTCTGGCTCACCAAAAGTCAATTTAATCTCCATAAAGCTGACTTATGAAATGTTGGGAGAAAAGGTTGCAGCCTGACAAACCATTCCAAAAGACCAATACATTCTTTAAAAAAAAATGTTGGAGGTCGATCTTCTCATCAAACGATAGTCTTGTCTGATAAATAGATGGCAGAAAAAATTATAATCGTATCAATTGGTTTCAGGAGCTGGCTTAGAGGTGTGAATCTATCGTCATGCCTAACCCTTCTCAGAATATGTTCATTGTAAAGATTATAAGAAGAAGAAACTTGAGTTGGTAAAATGCAGTCATTTCATGGTCTGCCATGGCAATACCATCAAGAAAAAGCCACAGCACGTTGCTATCTTTGCAGATGATGTTACCAGCCAAAGATATGCCACTTGACATGAGACTTAAAAAGGCATTGTTGCATAAAGTATCAAACCTTCCATTGGATCATCTTAATCTGTTACCACAGGGGCTTCTTTCTGCAAAATTCTCATGGCAGCAATTGAAGAAATATCAGAATGTCTAAGGATCAGCCAGCCTATTTATCAGTCATTCTCCTACAGAAAATTTTAGAACAATCTTTGTGAGCTAAGGTATTTTAGAAAATAGATAATAAGATTCAGAACATTAGAGTCCAAAATGAAATTGTATCTTTTAAACAAACTAAATATATGAAACCACTCAATCCTCAAAAAGTTTGTTATTGGCTTAGCACAACATTTTTCATAAAAAAAATATTAAAGATTTTTCCAGAACTTAATATCAACAGAATTGTATCACAGCTTGAGGAGCTAGTTCACATAACCATAAATCACTTTAGGAGCTCATACTCAAATAACCATACATAAACACTAATAATTGTGGTTTTCAAACATGAAAAATGATAAACATAAACAATGAACTTCACTTTGCTTCAAACAATGCTGAACACCACAGGAATACATGTTATGAGAACATGGATAAGTTCATTGTTGTAACATCATAACCAGATAGAAAGTAAAACAAAATCAACCAACATATCTAAAATCATGCATGTATCAGTTTTGTCCATCAACACAACACAAACATTGAAGAAAAACAAAGTCTTGAATTTTGGTCATAATACAAACTGCTCAAAAAGAATCATGTCATAATATTTTTGGTCATACAGTGGTGGTACCTAAGAGTCAATATAGAAGGAGGAAAAGTCGATGAAAAAGCACAGCAGAATTATTCTCTAGAGTAGATGACAGAAAATGAAGTAATGCTTATTAAAGTAAGAAAACCTGTTTACCCTTTCAAGGAGAAATTAATTGCCATAGACCAATAGTTGTTTTTGTGCTATATCTGCCAACAAGAACATCACAGCTGCAGGTATTTGCCGTCCTTGCCATTTGGCCATGTACTTGTGTTTGTGTTTAATTTTTCTTGATGCTGATGACATGTCTACTGTGAATATGGTTGCCTGAAGAAATCTGAAATGTGGTCTTCTTTAGACCTTGCTAAAATATGTAGTACATATGAAAAGAAAAGTTGAAAACTGCATGTGCTCTGTGCTCCAGAATGCATGCTATGTTATTTGAGCAAAGGCGACTGCCCTTAATAGTACAAATGCAAATGTATCTTAAACCATTAAATAAAAACTTCAGAGATAAATCATGAGAGCATTCGGTCTTCTACTCTGGTTAGCCACTGAAACTATAGACCGTACTTCATCTGGCAAGAGAGTATCAACTTCAAATAAATATGGATCGTTATTTTCAAAAGAAGGAAAAAACTCCATCTCTTGTTTATGGCTGATATACTCATTTATGGTAGTCATGAATGTGTTCCAATCTAATACTCATTCCAATAGTTCAGAAAATATGTCAGAACATGTAAGTAAGGAGAAAGGCAACAATGCTTCTGGCGGCTTATGGCACATAGTAACATAAACAAAGTTTCCAGAGAAGAACCCTAACTTGGACCCTCTGCATCTGTTAAGAATAAACACCATATAGGCATATACTCAAAAAGGTAGGGGGGAAAAGAAATTAAGAAAAAGAAAGCATTAAGGATTGAAGAGTTTCCGGAAGGGTCCATCTTTCCTGTCCTTGGCAGCTTCTGTTAAGGCAAGGAACCTCTTGAAACCAGTTGTCGCAGCTCCCCTTCCAAGAGCTGCAGCCCGAGTGAGCACATCTTCTCGGGATGCAATGGCAACAGATGCAGAAGTATTGGGTGAGGGAGTAAACGTGGAAGTTGTAGATGTCACTGTTAAAGTTGGGGCAGCTGGTGCGGGTGGAGCAGATGGGATGGCTACTGATGGAGCCACAGATGGGTGTCTGATTGATGAATTTTGCTTGTTGAAATCATCAAGTATAGCTTGTTGGTCTGCTTTCTTTAAGCCCTGCAACAAAATAAAACAATCAGATGCATAGCAGAGGCAAGTTACATTAGATTTCCATTGTTTTTTAAGACTTTGGAAGGTTGTCATCAAAGAAAAGAATATCAATTTGCATTTTCTAAAATCCTATACAAGAAGATTGTCGAAAGTTAAGATGTAGCATCCATCATCAGTTGAAAATTATGTTTCCTGTAGTCATTTTAAAGTGACGTAACAGATAACGGAATACAGCCTCCTATATCAGCACCAGCAGCAGCAGAAGAATAAGAAGAAGAGAGAGAGAGAGAGAAGTTTGTGTTATGAGTTATGACCTGACTTATCGTATCTAGAAGTGATTTAGAGAACAATATAGCTAAATTCTATGAAATCATAAGTTAACAGCTAACTGTTTTTGCTCAAAGATAATGATACTAAGGGCCCATTTGTTTCACCAAAGGTAAAAGGAATTGGCACCAAAGCGCAGTTCACTTTGAATTTCTGCAATAGTGTTTAGTTACCCAAAAGTTGCTTCAGGGTTCATAGTATAACTTTCAGTGTAATAGAGGGGTTGTCAAGGATACTGTTCTCCACAAATAACAATAAATTTTAAATTCTTCACCAGAAGGTTTTCATGGACTAATGCAAAGCACACGAAGACCTATTTGAGAAACATGTACGTGAGAAGCATGATATTTAAGCACAGAACCTTGAGGTCAAGGATCCTCTGGAACTCAGCAGGTGTTCCCTCAGGAAGCAGTGCTCTGTATGTATTTGCAACAGAATCAATGGGAGATAATATAACCTGAAAAATACAGATTAACCTTTCAGTTTCATTATTTGATCTTCAGGACAAAATAATGTCAATAGAGCCAATTTCATACCTTCAATAGTGCTTCAGCTTTACTCATTTCACGACTAACAAATTTTGAATAGCTAGTAGCAACTGTTGTCTGTTTAAGGGCAAAGAGAAATAGCCATTGAAGAAGCATGTATGAATTTATTCTGAAACAAAACAATCTTATAGCTAACTGGACATACTTTTTCGCTAGAGTAGATGGCTGAAAATGCAACTGTTACTTAATATCTAAATTCCAAGTTTAAGGAACTGGTAATCCAATGCTTGTAACTAAAATATCTTGGATTCTTTAACTACAAGCTCATGAGTTCCACCTTGAATGTGCAGGCCTTTAACAATTGCCAATATACCTTCTATAATTATGGTCTCCACTCGCATCATGTGACTCAGCCAGAAACATTATCGAGAATCTAAAAAAGATAATTAAAGACGTCTATGAAAGTCAATATACCTGCTTCCCTAAAGAAGGAATCTCCAAAAGCATTGTTTTTACAGCCTGAGTATCCAGCAGCATCTACAGCATAAAGAACCAAGGTCTTTCAAGTCACAAATTCCCATAGACAAAAAATATGTGAATCAAGATATACAAAATATGGTTTTCTAGCTGTCTACTTAAACGAATCAGCAAGGAATTTCAATTACCTGCTGTGCGCCAGTTTCTGATATATGTTTGCATTTGAAAATATTGAGGTAAAATCGAGGGCCAAGAGATGCTGCAAGCTGCAGAAAAAAACTGAAGTTATCAGAACAAATACAATATAATAAAGAAAAGAAGTAAAGGTTAGAAAACCACAAGAAAAGAAATAAACAAGAATATGTGCTTAGTGGAATTCTAATTCCAAGTCCACATAAAAACAAAAATACTCATAACTCTTCTAAGAAGTGTCAAACTGGCCCCATGAGGAATTATCCTTGCCAATATTTGGGAAAGCACAAAGATTCAAACATGCAACTACAACCAGAAACCAGTTACCTTCTTCTTCCATAAAGTACAAGAATAAATGGAGGCAAAATTTTGCCCACTATTTAGCTTTTAATCAACTATCATCACTAAATCACAAAAGGTTTTAAGAACTCAGAGGCAACATCCACAATTGGATGTTTTTGAAAAATGTATTTAAATCTTGCTTCACATGCTTTCGCAGCTAGTTGAGCTAAGGCAGACTTCCCATGAAATAGAAATAAAACTTGGCAGCTTATTATATGATTCACTATAAGCTACAGAAAAGACATGGACTTGTACCCGATACAAGCACCTCATAAATTATTGTGATTTCACTTAAAATGCAAAACTTGTGCTGACATATCAAACACTCAGCCACAGACAAACAACTCAGACCCCTTCGACACTTTATTAACTTCAGCACTGGTTATTAACCAATAAGTCAAAACTTTCATCAAAATTAACTTCCAAAATAACAAATTTTCTGAATTAAGTGAACCTACAAAACTAGTTTGTATGTGAATCTGATCCTGTTAGTTGCATAATTTAGCTCATGTTACAAAGCAATTCTATGAGTATCCTTGATCATGCTGGCACCACATTCAGTAGTACCACCAGGAAAAATTACTGTAAAAAGTTCCATTTGATTTGCATTTTGTGCAACCAATGTAATTGTCACTCACCTTGTCCAAGAAAAACTGGAAGTAAGTGGGCGACAATAGGCCACCAAGCATAGGAATGCTACTAGAAAGAATAGAGTTGATGCCATTGACATACCTGTCAAGTATGATCAGAAGTAGCTTTGATGAATTAAACATAAAAATATGGTTCGAATAAAAGATCAGCTTAACTCAATATATAAAATCAGTAACTTTTTAATAAGAATTGTTCAATGTTGCAACATGAACCACCCAGCTTTCTTTTCTGCTCAATACCACACTCCTAGAATCTATAAGCACGAGACAAAGGATTTATTGGGCTTAACTCTATCTGATTAAAGGAAGAGTGGGAACTTGTGTACCTTTATCTAACTGATCAGCAAAAAAGTCTTAACTCAATGGCCATTAACAACCTAATGCTTGATGATCGCATTTGCTTGAAGAGTAGAAAAGTAAATAATGAATAACTAAGCATTAAGTGCTTTACTCTGATTGGTCACCAACACTTTCGAGGCTTGCCCAAGGAACTCGTGTCATTGCAATCATTTCAGCATCAAATTTGGTCTCAAGTCCATGGACTAATGTAACTAATGCTTTTGTAATCACTGCAGAGAATTCATCCTTCATGGATATAAAATGCACATGAGTTTAAAGACACCAAAAGCTTTGAAGGAACATAGATGAAGCAGGTAAAACTTATTACCTGAACTTCTGACATATCCACCTTGTCTGCGAATGAAGGATCAATGATCTTTGAAACATTTTCAGCTAGTTCACCTGACTGTCAACAGAAAAGCACAGTAATGTTAACTTGCAATGCTGACTGACACAGAAAGGATATCTAAAACAAGGTTTGTGGTGCCACCCTGTACCGCCCAATATGGGTGGTACGTATCGGTCCGACAGGGTATCGATACGCGAACCACCCCATACTGGGTGGTGCAGATTTAATATATAATATTATATAATATAAATATATATTAAAAATTAGAAAAAAAAAATGAGGCATCGCCTTGTCTTCCTGCGCAGGGACGAGGTAGCACCTCATTCGTCCGCTGGAAGACGAGGCGTCACCTCCTCTTCCGGCTCGGGGACGAGGTGTCGCCTCGTCTTCTCACGCGGAGACGAGGTAGCGCCTCGTTCTCCCGCTGGAAGATGAGGCGTCGCCTCGTCTTACAGCTCAGGGACGAGGCGCGGCCTAGTCTTCCCGCGTAGGGACGAGGCAGCGCCTTGTTCTCCTGCTGGAAGACGAGGCGTATTCCAGCTCGGGGACGAGGCGCCGCCTTGTTTCTCCCGCGAGGCGAGGCTATGCCTCGTTTTTCTTTTATTTTGTATATATATTATATTATATTTTAATATTATATTATATTATATTATAAAATATTATATTTTAATGTACCGAGCGGTATACACTATGCGTATCACTCGATAACGGGTACTGTACCATACCCATCAAATATCGATACACCGGTACGGATTGATACGATGAACCTTGATCTAAAATATAGAGTGTAGTTCTCAATCACTCAACGCATGTGTTGTTATGAAATGAATGTACATGCTTGCTGTGATCATGACCAAGAACTGATAAATCAAGGAATTGCTGGAGGAACAAAGGGTTATATAGCAGAAACTAAAAATAATGGTTATTTTTTCTCTTTTTCACTACATCTGACTTCTTATAAGAGTTCAATAGTTTGACATTCAAAGTCCACCACAATATGCCATTAAATATTCCCACAAAATTTGTCTTAAGAAAGCATAAAAGCCAACATACAGTTTTGTGGCAGTACTCTGCTGTATTCACAATGTAGCATATCATCCTCTCATCTCTATCAGATGTCTGCAGTGATTGACAAAACATGTGAGCATTAAATGTAAAAAACCAAAGAGCAAAGAAAAGAAATTATATTCCTCCATATCGGCAATGAGATGAACAAAGGTTTGACCTTAATCTGTCCATCTGTTCCTGTAGCAGCTGCAACAAGCCCTGTACCACCTTTGGGCAATCTAGCGTATAGCTTTGTTGCATATGCTTTCAGAATTCTTTGAAATACCTACTAAATACAAAGTCATAGACAAGTAATATAAGTTACCATGTACATACACCTTTATACCCGCATCCAATGAATTTACAGAAGAAGTTTTAATATAAAGAAGAAATTATACTTGGTGTGTAGGTGGGATACATCGTAATTTTGCAGATTTACCAAATTAAATGAAACTACAATATTGTCTCAACTCTCAACAGTTTTACTTTGCCAACTTTCAAATGGTTCATCTGACACTAGACTGGTCTATCTTGAAATGCAACTGCAAGAATTGCTATGAGGATAAAAAACGAATATATGTACCTCAAACAAATTAAACAGTGTCTGATTCTTTGTTAAAGCACTGCATCGCTTTAAGCTTCTCCTTATTATCAAGAATACCTGCAGTAATAAATGCTGAAGGTGAAAAAAAAAAATTGTTCAACTTCATCTAGAAGTAAAAAAAATTTCTAGACCAAGAAAGTAAGTTCACTTTTCCTCTGTGCTAATCTCATTTTGTCCCATGCTCAACACATTGGATTGAGAGATGGACGATGCACATGAATACTGCATTTACGACCAGCAATTTTGTGCTAAAAAATATTGAAACTTCTTAATTTGCTGCCTGCCTACCTGTATCATCTTAATCTCCATGACTATCACCAATGCGGAACCACTAAACCAATAGGTTCAGATATGTCTTGATGACATAATGAAAAAGAATACCATCTCCTAGTTTTTACAGTAATATAACAACATTTTGTTCAGTGGCATACCCAAAAATGAGCCTGTATAGCTCTATGCAATTTCTATGAGATGTAGGACAAATGCAATAGATTTCTTGCCCTATTGTCACGAACGGACGTCGCTCAACCGCAACATCTTCACGCCGTGAACCGTTCGTGCTTTTTCTTGCTTGTACATATGTTTCGCAGCTTGTTTTGCCTTGAGTTTATGTGTTTTCACCTAAGAAATGTGAGCGAAAGTAGTGTAGAAGGCTGCAGAACGGTCGTTCGCTGCACAGAGCCAAAACAGCCCAAAACAGCCCTGTTTTTGGGTCTTTTCCGTGTGCCACGGCAACCTTTCTGAGCGGTGCGAAATGTCAGCCATTTCAGCACCCTGGAACCCCCCGGGTGGCACCGGGCTGGATGGGGCTCCGGGTATATGTCGGGCGTAGGCGTTCATCAGCAATTGAACTTGACTTGCGTCCGATACCTAGGGAACCGTCGTTTGCGGACTTGCGACCGTTCCTACAACCCTCCAAAGTCCTATTTCGCTCTCTCTCTCTTTTCTCAGCTGCACTCAAGGTGTTCGACAAATTGCTTGTATAGCTTTCCGCTTTGCGAGACGCCGGGACGTGTCCGTCGCTCGCTTCCAAGTTAATCAACTTCTTCTTTGCAGGTCCTACGGGACCTTAAGAGGTTGTCAGAGGGCTGACCCTGTGCGGACAGATAACGCTTTGGGCGTTCCATGACTTAGGCAATCCCAGCTAAGTCAAGAACAGTGGGCAAGGTTGCTTCACGACTTAGGCAATTTCAGCTAAGTCTTCGGGAGGGCCGCAAGGGTGCCGCACGGCTTAGGCAAATTTAGCTAAGCCCGTGACAGTGTGGTATCAGAGCAGGCAAGCAATTCATACGAACAGCGAAGAAGATTCGCAATTTCGCCATGGTGAGACAACGTGGCGAATCGAGCAAGATGGGGCAAGCGGGACCCTTGCTCCAAGCAGCCGCAGGTGGGCTGCAAGTGCAAACTCGCTCGCAAACTGCTGGAGCCGCTTATGAGGAGCACGGCAGTGAACAAGACGAGCGTGAAGTTGGGTATTCTCCACGAGGGGAGGAGGCGCCATCTGTAGCGCCAATCGGGAAGAAGGGCCACAGAGAGACTTACACTAGCGGAAACCCGCCTCGATGTTCTTGAAGCGAGCATGGAGGAACTCTACCAAGGCCGAGGAAGGCTACTTGGGGTAGAGAGCTCGCAAGAAGAAGCTGAAACTCGGATCGAGAATGTTGAATCCATGATTGATCAACTGACAGAGGACACCAAGGATTCCGTACGACATCTGCATGAAGTTGTGGCGGAACTCACGGCAAAGGTGGTGGTGTTAACAAGGACTCTTGATGCGGGAGGGAACAACACCCGCGCTGCGCCACCACAACACTTCAGAGCACCGGAGCCACAGTACTACGGAGGTGCTAGGGATGCCAAAGAGCTTGAAAATTTCTTGTTCGACATGGAACAGTATTTTCGTGCTACAAGGCTCGACTCTGAAGAAACCAAAGTTGCGATAGCAACAATGTATCTGAAGGGGGATGCAAAACTTTGGTGGCGAACCCGTTGGGAAGAGATCCAACAAGGCCGATGTCGAGTGGATACATGGGGAGACTTGAAGCGAGAGTTGAGAACTCAGTTCTTGCCTGAGAACACAGAGTTTGTCGCAAGAAGGAAACTGAGACAACTCCGCCAGAGTACAACAATCCGAGACTATGTGAAGCAATTTTCAGCACTGATGCTGGATATTCGGGACATGTCTGAGAAAGACAAGCTATTCAGCTTCCTCGATGGCTTGAAGCCATGGGCACAACAAGAACTACATCGGAGGAATGTCACCGACGTAGTCGGGGCAATTGCAGCCGCGGAAAGGCTGACTGACTTTGTTTCTTCGGAGGATTCGAGAAAGAAGAAACATTCTTCGGGAAATCGCCCATCTAAATACTCTCGAGCGAAGGAGTCTGGGGGCGAGCAAAAGAAGAAGAATTTCCACAAGGGACCGGGCTCAAGAGGTAGAGTCTCCAAGTCTAGTGGATGCTTCTTGTGTGGAGGACCACACAAAGTGAGAGAGTGCCCACAAAAACAGGCACTCAATGCTTTAACAGCATCGGTTCTGTCCCGTAAGGCAGACAAGGGCAAAGCTATCGCCCTTAGTTCGAGCAGTTCTGACTCCAGTAGCGACAGTGAGGCGTCGCAAGGACCCAGGATGGGAGCAATGCGTTTGTTGAATGCGTTGCGGGGTCAAGTGGGGGAGAACACAAAGGCAAAGCCACTGAAGGCAGGAAACAGCGAGTTGATGTATGTGGACATCAAGCTTAATGGCCAAACAACCCGTGCAATGGTAGACACGGGCGCGACCCACAATTTTATTGCCGATCGTGAAGCTAAGCGACTGGGATTACTCTTGGAGAAGAGCCCAAGTCGTATGAAGGCGGTGAATTCGGAGGCCAAGCGGATCTCCGGACAAGCAAAAGGGATCCCCATCAAGATCGGGACATGGAGCGGGAGCACAAACTTGATGGCAGTGCCACTAGACGACTTCCAAGTGATTCTCGGAATGGAGTTTATGCACGCAGCGAAGTTGGTGCCGGTACCGTTCCTGAACTTCTTATGTCTAATGGGAGGTGACGATCCCTGCATGGTTCCAGTTTCTCGGGGAGGAACCAAGGACCTACAACAAATATCGGCTTTACAATTGAAGAAAGGGGTGCGAAAAGGTGAATCAACCTTTGTAGCGGCTATGAAGCTGGAGACACCTGATGGGGAAGCCATTCAGGAACCTGCTATTGTGGCGAACATCCTGAAGGAGTTCTCGGATGTGATGCCAACAGAGTTGCCGAAAACTCTACCACCACGCAGAGGCGTGGATCATCGGATTGAGCTGGAGCCGGGAATTAAGCCTCCAGCGAGACCACCATACCGCATGGCCCCTCCAGAGTTGGCGGAATTGAGGAAGCAGTTAGATGAACTGCTAAGCGGTGGTCTCATCCGCAGTTCCAAAGCACCTTTCGGAGCTCCAGTCCTCTTTCAGAAGAAACAAGATGGGAGTCTTCGATTATGCATCGATTATCGAGCCCTTAACAAGATGACGGTGAAGAACAAGTATCCTATCCCGCTCATCGCGGACTTGTTCGATCAATTGGGCAAGGCAAAGTACTTCTCCAAACTCGACCTTCGGTCGGGGTATTGGCAGGTGCGCATTGCAGAAGGTGATGAGGCAAAGACTACCTGTGTGACCAGGTATGGAGCATTCGAGTTCTTGGTGATGCCGTTCGGCTTAACCAACGCTCCGGCCACATTCTGCACTCTAATGAACCAGCTGTTCAAGGAGTATCTGGACAAGTTTGTGGTCGTCTACTTAGACGATATCGTCGTCTATAGCCAAACACTTGAGGAGCATGTGGGACACCTCCGAACAATTTTCAAAGTTCTCAGGGAGAACACGTTGTTCGTGAAGAGGGAAAAGTGATATTTCGCCCAAACGGAGATTTTGTTCTTGGGGCATCGAGTCGGTAATGGTTCCATCCGGATGGACCAGTCTAAGGTGCAAGCTGTGGCGGACTGGCGAACACCAAAGAAGGTGCCAGAGTTGAGATCCTTCCTTGGGTTCGTCAACTATTATCGGCGCTTCATAGTGGGGTATTCGAAGCGCGCAGCTCCGTTGACGGAGTTGCTAAAGAAGGAGCAGTCCTGGAGATGGTCGGACAAATGTGAGGTGGCATTTCAAGACCTAAAGACTGCTGTGTTAGAGGAACCTGTACTCAGATTGCCGGACTATGGAAAGTCATTTGAAGTCCATACAGATGCTTCTGATTTTGCTATTGGAGGAGTTCTTATGCAGGAAGGTCATCCGGTGGCCTATGAGAGTCGCAAGCTCAACGAGATCGAGCGGCGATATCCTGTGCATGAGAAGGAGATGACAGCGGTGGTCCACTGTCTACGAGTGTGGCGACACTACCTTCTGGGAGCACCATTTGTGCTAAGGACAGACAATGTCGCATTGAGTTACTTTCAAACTCAAAAGAAACTCTCCCCAAAGCAAGCACGATGGCAGGACTTCTTGGCTGAGTTCGATATGGTAATGGAGTACAAGCCCGGAAAAGCAAATGTCGTGGCCGATGCATTGAGTCGGAAAGTGGAGCTAGTGAATGCTATACAGTTGGAGGGCGGAGGCCAAGCAAGTCAATTGCGCTCCAACTTCCTTTCCAGGATTAGGGATGGACTGCATCGAGATCCTCAGGCAGTAACCCTGATGCAACTCATCAAAGAGGGCAAGGCACGACGATTTTGGGTCCAGGAGGGACTCATCTATACCAAGGGGAATAGAGTTTATGTTCCGCGAGTGGATAACTTGAGGCGTGAACTCCTGAAAGAGTGTCACGATTCCCTTTGGGCTGGACATCCGGGTATCCACCGAACAATGGCTCTCGTGGAGAGGGCCTTCTATTGGCCGAAAATGGGGACAGATGTGGAGGAATATGTTCGAACATGCCTTACTTGTCAACAGGACAAGGTAGAGCAGCAGAAGCCAGTGGGACTTTTGGAGCCGCTGCCCGTACCAGAAAGGCCTTGGGAGAGCATTTCCTTGGACTTCATATCAAGCTTGCCCGCAGTAGGGGGACTTGGATCGATACTCGTGGTAGTTGATCGATTTTCGAAGTATGCAACATTTATTGCTGCACCCCTACATTGCTCAGCGGAGGAGGCGGCTAAGTTGATGATGAAGAATGTGGTGAAGTTTTGGGGAGTCCCACACAACATCATTAGTGATCGAGATTCTCGGTTCTTGGGACGATTCTGGACCGAGTTGTTCAAGTTGTTGGGATCTAAATTATACTTCTCCACAAGCCTCCACCCCCAAACGGATGGCCAAACAGAAAGAATCAACTCGCTCTTAGAGCGATATCTTCGGCACTACGTAAGTGCCAACCAACGAGATTGGGTGAAGCTGTTGGACATAGCCCAATTCTCCTATAACTTGCAGCGGAGCTCTGCATCCAACAAAAGCCCATTTGAGATTATTACGGGACAACAGCCATCAACTCCTCACACCCTGGTTATTGGCTATACAGGGAGTAGCCCATCAGCCTATCACTTTGCAAAGGAATGGCATCGCAATGCAGATATTGCGCGGGCTTACTTGGAGAAGGCGGCCAAGAAGATGAAGAAGTGGGCAGACTTGGGGAGGCGACCACAAGAGTTTAAAGTGGGCGACATGGTGTTGGTGAAGCTCCAACCAGCATCACTCCAGTTCTTTAGGCACCGAGTGCACAAAGGATTGGTGCGCAAATATGAAGGGCCTTTCCCAATCATCAGCAGGGTAGGCAATGTCTCATACAAGTTGCAACTGCCAGCATGGTTCAGAATTCATAACGTCTTCCATGCGAGCAACTTGAAAGCCTACCACTCGGATCCGCAAGATGATTCTCGAAATGTTCCAACTCGACTACCCCCCACCAGAGACTCTTACGAGAAGCGAGTTGAAACTATTCTAGCGGATCGCAGGATAGAGCTACCCAATGGAGCACAGCAAATTGAGTATTTGGTGAAGTGGCAAAAGCTTCCTCAAACAGAAGTCAGTTGGGAGCCAGAAGATGCCCTCCGACATGAAGAAGCTCGCGTCAAAGCCTACCAACAAGCGTCGACGAGGGCGTCGACAGTTTAAGTGGGGGAGAATGTCACGAACGGACGTCGCTCAACCGCAACATCTTCACGCCGTGAACCGTTCGTGCTTTTTCTTGCTTGTACATATGTTTCGCAGCTTGTTTTGCCTTGAGTTTATGTGTTTTCACCTAAGAAATGTGAGCGAAAGTAGTGTAGAAGGCTGCAGAACGGTCGTTCGCTGCACAGAGCCAAAACAGCCCAAAACAGCCCTGTTTTTGCGTCTTTTCCGTGTGCCACGGCAACCTTTCTGAGCGGTGCGAAATGTCAGCCATTTCAGCACCCTGGAACCCCCCGGGTGGCACCGGGCTGGATGGGGCTCCGGGTATATGTCGGGCGTAGGCGTTCATCAGCAATTGAACTTGACTTGCGTCCGATACCTAGGGAACCGTCGTTTGCGGACTTGCGACCGTTCCTACAACCCTCCAAAGTCCTATTTCGCTCTCTCTCTCTTTTCTCAGCTGCACTCAAGGTGTTCGACAAATTGCTTGTATAGCTTTCCGCTTTGCGAGACGCCGGGACGTGTCCGTCGCTCGCTTCCAAGTTAATCAACTTCTTCTTTGCAGGTCCTACGGGACCTTAAGAGGTTGTCAGAGGGCTGACCCTGTGCGGACAGATAACGCTTTGGGCGTTCCATGACTTAGGCAATCCCAGCTAAGTCAAGAACAGTGGGCAAGGTTGCTTCACGACTTAGGCAATTTCAGCTAAGTCTTCGAGAGGGCCGCAAGGGTGCCGCACGGCTTAGGCAAATTTAGCTAAGCCCGTGACACTATGGAAATCCATAATTATGTCTCAGTTCTGTAAATGTCCTTTTACTGTGACTTCATCATGCATGAGTTAAAATCGTCAGACATGCATGATGTAAAGCTAAACTTTGGGATATATCTCGCATGTGAGATATAAATATCCATCACAATAAAAGCATTCCTCTTGCACATGATCCATTTGTCTCCGACAAAAAAAAATCTAAATTCATCACAAATTTAGACAAGTAACCAAAAGATCATACATCTCGTATGTACCAGGTAACCTGACTGTACACATGAAAACACACCATTTTAGTCCTACTTTAAGTGAACTGAACCCTTGTGAGTCACTTGATCCCTCTCCCAGCACCTGCTTCCTCCCTTGCAAGCCATTACCTTCTACCAACCTTGTCTCTCCCTCTAACAACTTATCAACTACATGCTGCAAATTTTCCATTCAATGACCATCTCACCTTTGTCGTTTGTTGGTTCTCCAGAAACATCAAGTATGAGATCCAATTGGGTACAGGCATCTTTGGATCTGCACAAAATCTTCATACCAGGAACCATTGCTAGATGACTATACTACTGGAAACCCAATAGAAAGCGGCAGGTGGTGGGCAAACATACACATTTCATTTGCAATTTTTATTTCTCCTTTATTTACTATATATAAAGAACATTGCATTTTTCTTTTTTCCTTTTTTTCTCATTTTTTTTTCTTTTCTTTTTGATGCCAGCATGCCTCACATACCAAGCATCAGCACATATGGTACCAGTATATACCAATTTAAGAGGGTAGCCAAGATGGAAGTCATTGATGTCAAAATTAGTTTATCAACTAGCAGGCTGATAATTTCTCATGTTCTATTTTCCTTTAGGTCTGAACAATCACCAACTTATTTACAACAGAATGAGACGAAAGCAAGTTACATAGCTATTTGCTCCCACTATAAGGTCATGAACTCTAACAAAAATATCTACACTACAGAACGAAACATTAAAGCCATTAGAAAATAAGTAAAAGGAATTTTGTAAGGGGTGCTCCAAAAACTGGAAAATAGTCCAACTTTCTGCACATAATTTTCAGAAGTAACCTATAACGACCGAGTAAACTGTCATAGTCTTCAACTTCTAAAACACTGAAAATGCCAAGGCAGTTTCCCATGTTTCTTCCTAATAAATGTCCAAGCATCTTTCTTCAAAATGTCAAGGCAGTTTCCCATGTTACTTCCAAAACATGTTGAGGTTCTAACAAAAACAAAAAAAGAAATTCTACAAACAACATAATACCTGCATGCTACTTGACAAAATATTTGTCTGACTTCCCTCCTCAGTTTCCCATGTTTCTTCCTATTAGAAAACATGCTTTAGAACATGACTGTTAAGTGCCAGAAGAATTAACCGAGTAAAATTTGTTTAACAACCTGCCCAAGTTTCTCCAAATGTTCCATAAGTGTTTTCTCCTCTAACTCCACATAGACTGCCAAATGTGTTTCAAAGCAAGAGGAAATAATGCCACGAAAGTTGAACTGCAAGAACAGTGAATAAAAAATAAGTGCCAAACTCGTATGGACAGCATAATGCAGGACATGGATCTGATGTCACCAAGGAAGCTAAGCTACTTACTCCAGCCCCAGGCACCGATAAATCTTTTTGCTTGCCCTTTTCCTAGGAAAGGAAAAGGAAAATTAGGGTACTAACTGCTAAGTACAAGTGGAAGTTAAAGAAAAAAGGCCTTGGTGCGTACTGTTTCAGCTTCACCATGTTGCATAGCAAGCTTTTTTTCATATTTCTTCCGAATATCTGAGACAATTTGCTTGTTGCTTTCCCCCTCGCCAGATTCGTCTACATCATTCCCAAGTTCTTTGTTCCGTGTGCTTGCAGTTCCTCCGCTGAATTTTTCAGCCAACTCTTCCTCAAACTCAAGTGTCCTCTGCAATGCCTGAAATGTAAAGAGTAAGATCATATTAATTTAGATTGACAAAAAAGGAAATGTTTTAAATAAAAGACAAAAGAAGCTGAAAGACAATTAAATAACAAATGCCATTTTCTTTTTTTACTTAAATTCACTTGCTCCTACTCAAAAGTACAGAATCTTCACGCTTATAGGTGACAACTGTTTACTACTTTTGTGGGGCTGGAACTAGTAAACAGAACTATGAGAATAATCATTTGTTCTCTCTACCTAGAGATAACATATTAATTTCTAGGTGTTCACCTAGAATTCGCCTTTGTTTGGGCATTAGTGCATGAGCATGCTAATTGAATGCTAGCTCCAGCAAAAATAATGCAATTGAGGTTGTTTTTGTCTACCTGGAATGGATAGAAGTCGATTTGGGCATCACCTCAATTTAATTATACACTTACCACAAAATAAATCCTCCTCAAAGTCTTACAACTGTGATGTGAGACCATTTTGATTCATTTTTCTTTTGAATAAATTACATTAGTTAAAGGGGTCTTTTGCAAATGTCACAAGTTGCTGTATGGCAACATCTATGATGCTACATCAGTTACCAAGGTTGTCCAAAGAAAGAAAAAAAGGAAGTCAAGCAAAACAAATTGGAGACAAATCTTATCTTCTTATTGGAGATCCCAAACAAAAAAAAAGGAGATATATCTTAGATTGAAGATTTTAAGACTTGAATGAAGATTCCAGCCCTTCAAGGAAGTTTCATCAGTATTAAAGAATCTACGAAGAACAAAAACTATCAATCAAATATTTTTTCAACAAAGATTTCAGCCCTTCATTTCTTGGGAGTTAATCTCCAAGTTTTAGTGAGATCAGTATCAAAACTTTGTCCTACATCACAATGTTTCACATGATTAACAACTAGTTGTTTATCATAGTCTTGGATAGTTTGATCTTCAAACTTTGAACCTATTATAGTTTTTTGTCAATTTTATTACTACATGTTACACACAAGGTTTTAATTACCGGTACGGGACCCATACTGGGTGGTATGCACAGTGCGTACCGCCCGGTACTAAAATATAATATAATATTTTTATAATATAATATTAAAAATATTAAAATATTAAAAAAAAGAGAGAAGGGTGGCGACGGCGTGCGGGCAACCCGCGGGCGGTGACGGCAGGCGGGCGAGGACGGCGCTGGCGAGGTATTCTTTATTCCCCTCTTCTTCTTTTTTTCTTTTCCTCTTCTTCTTCCCTTTTTCTTCCTCAATTGACCGCCGACGGTCGATTTCTTTCAAAACCGGCCGCCGACGGCCGAAATCGACCGCCAACGATCGATTTTTGACGGAACCGCTCGGTAGCGGGCGGTCCGCGTACCGGTAACCTGGCGAACCGGTATGTACCACCCGTACCAGACGGTACAGGTCGAAATTGCAAACCTTGGTTACACATAAGATTTCCTCACTAAAGCACAATCATAATAGAAATGCTTTCTGAAGAGTTTATAACTAAACTGAAGGCAATTTATCATTTGTTAGAAGCTTTTATGAACATGGACGGTTAAAAGTTACATAAGATAATAAGATATTCTGCCTTGATAATTGATCTTATTATGCCTCAACTAACTCAAAACCTATACAAAGTTTACTAATAGGTGGCTTATAGACCCTAAAACTAATGTTAAACATTACCAAGTCTAAATGAAACAAACATTACAACAATGATGAAAAATGAGATGAAGAATTACCAATAAAAGTGTTGCAACATCTGGTTTCTCTTTCAGATTATTAAGAATATCCACAATTTGCGTCCTGAAAAATTAAATATGTCAAATTATCTTGTTGAATATGGTAAAAAAAGAAATGTAAGAACAATATGCATTATAAAAAGATTGGCAATATATTACTGGCAGAAGCTACTATCAATAGAAAGCCATCCCCTGTCATTCAAAAGCTGCATCGTACATTTCAAAACTAAGTACTAAGTAGGACCTCGAACTTACCAAGAAACAATTTACTTAAGAATCAATATCCATTCAAATAACATGTCTACCAACAAAATAGGAACTAGCCGTTAATTCTTGATATAAGGTATGATAACATGTCACTCTTTTATTCTTAAAAGATCATTTTAATTCTTGATATTTTAATATATAAACTAATAAACCAAACGATCACTTAATCTCATAACTCTTCCAAAACTCAATAGAGGTATCATCATGTACTTTAACATTTATGTTATCTTCTTGATAACCTCTTTTACAACAATTACTCTTTAACATTTTTAACAAATCTATGATTCTCGATTATTTATAAAATGTTCACAAAATAATTTGTAAAGTAATTCCTTCATCTTTCCTTGATATCCATGATATTAACAATTGCCCTTTGGTCTTCATTATTTATTCATCTAGTGTTACTTAAATCTCTATTCTTCCTTTCCTTGACTTTAGCAATCAAATAAATTGTATTTTCTTAATCCTTAACAACTATTTTATTATAAAACTATTATGAACTTTACATTTAATTATACTACCAGATTTTTCAGCCTTCTTCTTAGTTGTATATCTTCTATAATTTCCCTTGTTCTTATATTCAGCTAGCCTTGAAAGAATCCCTTTAAAGAATGATATTTTGTAGTAATTGTTTTTTGGGCTTCCTCACAGTACAACTAGCTTTCTCTTCAACCAACACTCCCACCTTTAAACACTCCAAGAAACTATTTTAACATGCTCTTAAAATTTGTAGCCAGACAAATAATACTAATATTATTTCCTACACAAGTTTCAAACTCTTTATTTCTTCATCCTACTTTAAACAGGCTTGTGATATCATGATTTAGATTTACCTATGCAATTAGAAAATTATTCATGATTTTTCTCTTTCATTTCCTAAAGTATACATTTAATCAAGGTTTTCCTTACCGAGCGATAAGACCCGTACCGCCCGGTACATACCGGTCCGACAGTTGACCGGTATGTGGACTGGCTGCTACCGGGCGGTACCGCTAAGATCGGCCATTGACGATCGATTTCGGCCGTCGATGGTCGATTTCCGCCGTTTGCGGTCGATTTAAGGAGAAATCGACCGTCGGCGATCGATTGAGGAAGAAAAAGAAATGAAGAAGAGGAAAAAAAGAAGAGAAGTACCTCGCACCGCCCTAGCGGCGACTCCGCCCGGGGGTCGCCCGCGAGCCGTCGCTGCCCGTGCTGCCCTAGCGCCGTCTCCGCCCGCGCTGCCCTAACGCCGTCGCCACACCCGCGGGTTTTTTTTCTCCCCACGCGGGAGAGACTTCGAGGCGACGTCGTTGCTTTTTATTTTTTAAATAAATTTTTAATATTATATTATAAAAATATTATAATATATTTAATATACCGAGTGATATGCACTGTGCATACCGCCCGGTACCAATACCGTACCGGTACTGACAAAATATCGACACACCAGTACGGACCGGTATGTCAATCCTTGCATTTAATAACATCATTTTTGTTGATCAGACAAGCTTTCTTCATACATTGTAATCGTATAGCCCTTACATTTGATCCCATCTTTCCCGGGAGAAAGAAATCCATCTATCCAGCAAGAAAAACATTCATTGGACTATAACATTTCTACTTTTATAAGTAATAATATTTTTTCTTAAGATAAGTATTAACAATTATGAGATCTTGTTCTTCTCTAATACTCATACCCATCATGAACTCGTCTAAATTCTCCATATTTTTTTCCTATTTGACCATTCATATCCCCTCCAGTTATAATTTTATCATCTACATGTATTTCTTGAACTATTGCATCTATGTTTTAATATAATTCCCTTAATTTTCTCTATCCACTTAATTTCATGCAAAAGAACTATGTTATTTCTACTTTTGTTTATTGTATTTGTATATACTAATTTTAATTCTTCTTTAAATATTCCTATATTATAAACTGGTTTGATCTTAAGTCCCAAACTTTCTTTATTCCCCTTGGTCCAAAATAATGCAAGAACCTTGCATATACCTTATGTCACTTACAAGCAAGGTTGGGAACACCAAACAGTACTGGTGTACCGATCAATTGTCGATATAGTACCTACCGAACTATACCGAGTTGTACCGAGTATACTGACACATGGTACACTAAGGTACCGAGCATACTGGTCCTCTATCGGACCAGTACATACCGAGCATACTGAGTGATACAGTATGGTATTGCAAACCCTGCTTACAAGTATAACCTAGCCTTGTAATGAAATGAGCAAGGTCGGCATTTTCGAATCGTACCGCCTAGTATGGGCAGTATATACCGATCTGCCCGCTGACCGGTACAAGGACCGCCCGCTACCAGGCGGTACCACCGATTGGGGCTGTTTTCGCCCCATTACCATCGGAAATCAGCCGGTAACGGTCGATTTCGATCGTCGCCTGCTGCTATCGGGTTGTAATGGTCGATTTCGACCGTTGTTGATCGATTTCGGGCGCTATCAACCGAGAGAGAAAGAATAAGATGGAGAAGAAGAGGGAGAAGAAAAGGGATAACCTGGAGATACGATGTTGCTCTCCTGATCCCGATCCGTCGCTCGCGGGGAGAATCTTTAATGATTGTGGGGAGAAGAAAACGACGTGCAGGCTTCTCACCGAGGTTTCGCGAGGAGATTCTTCTTCCCGCGCGGGCTTCTCGAGGAGAAGACGTTTCTTCTCCCCGTGCAAGGAGAAGGAACGAGGCGACATCACCTTTTAAAAAAAAAGCTTTATTATTATTATTATTATTATTATTATTATTATTATTATTATTATTATTATTATATATATATATATACTTAGTGGTTTGCCTGGATGTACCGCTTGATACAAGCGTCCCGTACCATATGAGTTGAGCTCGATACATCGGTACTATACAAAATGGCGGACCTTGGAAATGAGATCAATTACGATTCAGGTTCATGAGATTCAAGAAAGTATTCAGCTGGCAGTCAGTAGGATGATGCAGTTTTCCTTTATCTGAGATTGGGACGAGCACTGAAAAAGATAACATAGGAGTTATCTGTCAATACATCCTAAATGTAGCACATATCAAAATCCTATAGACCAGCCAAGTTCCAGGAGTATATTTTTTCAAGGTACTATTACCTCATTAGTTTGGTTTCTGTGCTAAAATGTTGTTTTCATTATGTGATGTCGAGCTCATTCTATCTCCAAATATATCTTTATGTTAGATAGTTGGCATCCAACTTCCTTTGTCTTTCTTCCTAACTTCTCTCACTTGAGAAAAGTTTTTATGTGACAGTTTCCCATGAAAATATAATTAGAAGAGGAAGAGATATAAATATATATAGATGATTGGAAAATGTAAAATACTACAAAATCATAGTCTTTTTCTCTAATCTATTTAAGCTATTTTTTGCATACTAATCTATACTAAAATTTAGATTCCAACCCTGGTGATGAGTCAAATAAATGAAAATTATATTTAATAATAAGTAAAAATAACTATCATTAACAAAATAACTGTCAAAACTGATACGTCAAATTTCAAATAACTATCTCAGAAAAGCTCAGATAAAATCATAGGACATTTTGAAGACAGAGTAAAAGCAAGCTAGTTGAAATGCTGGTTAGGTGCCACTAACCTTGTCAGCTTACAGAACTGAATGCAAAGAAGATAGTCAACATGCCATGCAGGAGAGAAAATCTTCCAAATTTCCTCATTTGTCCGCAGCCGACGCTTAATCCATGAATATCTCCTTTCAGTCTTATCCAGTTTTGCTAGTTCTAGTGTAAGAAATGTAAGTGACAAAAGAACCAATTTCAAGAACAGGAAAATGAAGATTGGGGAAGACAAACTTAGCATAACCTATAATTAAGCAACCTGCTCCCTCAAAGATCTGACGATATGAAGTGAGCTCCTTATTGCAGAAGTTCCTTACTAGTTCTTCTCTTACAGATGGCTCCAATGCATCAACAACCAAGCAAGCATCTGTTAGCTGCTGCAGCAAATTAGTTTCTTCTGTCTCTTTTCCAGTCCCTAAGCTGCAATTTTTTGTCGATATTTGATTCAAAGGACCACTTTATCAATGATACTGTATGCCAATTGAAACTTTTACTATATGTTAAATCCAACAGGAAGTCTAAGGCTAATGGTGAAGAAAATTTTGTACAAACTTATTTAGCAATATATTACAGAAAATGCTTTCAAGGGATCCCAAAGACTACAAAATATATTAGATAAACTACATTAATAAATTACTTCTCTATCATTCCTTTATTTTGAAGGTATTTTCTAGCATATCAATAAGCTTTGTCATAGTTATTTAAACCTCTCTTCAACAAAAAAATTTTACTCTTGCCTGAAAGCCCATAATTTGTTTGAATCTCACATTTCTTGTAATATTTGTGTTTGCATTCTGCCAAAAAATGTATTAGTTCTGGATTCTTTTTCCTCCACTCTGTTAAACTCATTTAAATACATTTTATTTTGAACATCACAACACAAGCTCATCCGAAGAATATCTTAAAGCAAATGCATATAGATTATTGATTACAACTTAGATCATTATATATAGTTAAGAAAGCTGGAATGAAGCTGCACACTGATCAACTTCCTAATGCGCTAGACACTATGCTTGAAATTTGATGAGCAAAGACCATGGGGAATTTAATCTTGGATAACGGATATATATGCATATATCCTATAATACTCCTGGAAATATAGTGCCAGGCATAGGAACCACAAAATAAACTTCCTACCAGCTAGTGCAGCACCTTGATTCACCTTAATACTTTAATATGATGGGTATCAGACTCTGATATTCTTCCCAACTTTTACTTTGCTTATTCAAGACTTCTGAAAAACTAGCATGTCCTAAACAGCTTAGCTTACTTCTCCTTTTACTTTAAGTGATTGTACCACCCTTGACAAACCCTATCTTAATGGGTTCCTCGTGTACTATGCCACTCGTTTTTTAATAATGCCACAGAATCCATGAGCTCCAAACTGCAAGACTATATAATAATAATCAATACTCATATATTGATGTTAACAGGCATGTATGTAATAAATTGTATATTCTGAAATAATAAGATGAAGTAAGGTAATCATAGTCCTAATCACTCTAAGGATTATAGACATAGTGAATGGTAGATCAGATCCCCTATGCATGCCGGTACGTGGCCATGGGTTCCTCTTGTCAGTGAACCAACCCCTTTCTCATCAGGAGGATCACAAATATGAAAGTATAGTAGACCTTCAATATATAACCAAAATGTCAACTGCTTGTTATATATCAATTTTGGTGGTAGTTAATCTATTCTTGAAGTATGATACATTTATTGCAGCACCCACCAACTGCTCAATGGTGGAGGCCACTAAAACGATCATGAGGGATATAGTGAAATACTCGGGGAGTGTTAAAAATATGAAATGGAATGACTCAAGGGAGGACTAAAGACTTCAAGATAGATGACCTAGTGCTAGACAAACTCCGACCAATATCCCTTTAGTTCTCACAACACTAGATACATAAGGGATCGTTTCACAAGTATTAAGGCCTCTGTGGTATTAGTGGACGATAGGCAATCTTACAAAGTTCAGCTCACTGCATGGTTTAAACTTCAGAGTGCACAAAGTGTTACACACGAGATGCTTGAAGCCCTACCCTACAAATTCATTATCCCTTTAAAATGTGTTTTAAATAAGTCACAACCACCAAAACTTCATATGATAGTAAAGAATTTTGCTGGATTAATAGTGCACTTTGCCAAAAACACAAAGTAGGAGAAATACATAGTGAAATGCCATTTTTTTTCCTAATTCAGAAGCAAATTGGGAAACAAGGATGCATAAGGCACAAAAAGGAATCATTTCTGAATCTAAGAGCATTACATGAACTTCAAGAAGGAGAATGTCATGCTCAATGTAGCATGGAGTGACAAAATCTTTGTTTGCGCAATAGTTCATCATTTTGTTTTGATTTGTTTTCTTGTATGGGTTACAAGGTAGACAGACCTACAGTAGCATAGCAACCTCACTTTTTCTTATATATGCATCCTTGTAAAAATAAAAGTCACAAGCTAAAATATCAACCTAACATTAAATGAGATTGAAACTGAGCCAAACCACCCTATTTCTGGGTGTCATTGCAATGGAATGTAGTAAGTGAAATACATTGACAAAATGTTAGCATCTCGACCCCAAGGAACCCCTAAGTATCCTTGGGGGATGAGAAGCATCCAATAGTACTGAGAGATACAAAGATGTACTGAATGAGTTCACATATATTATTTTGTTCAATCAACGCATGAGGTTGATGGTCATTCTGTACACTAGTATCATATTGGTTCAATCGGTTACAGAATTAAGTACCAGACAGAGATTTGTATACTTGGTAACATCTAGAGATACCCAAATTAAAAGATCTTAAAAAGAGAAAATAATAAAAATAATAAAAAAGAAAAAAGAAATCACAACTCCAACAGTCTCGAGCTTAATATTGGTAATAATAAAGTTTTGCTTCTTTTTCAATCATGGATAGGTGGTTCATTTGTTACTTTAGAACCCTTATTCACCTAATCTCCCTAACATTATATTAACAAAAGCAAGGCACATGCCATGATAATAACAAACCCACATGGGCCATTGGGACAAGTACTTGAAGAAATTTACCATCTATCTCATTTTCCTCAAAAAAAATTAAAATACTGAATTTGGAACTTTAATAGGTTCAAAACCTAATCAACTTAAAGGATCTTGTCAGTTCTAGTCATCAAGCATTTCCTTAATTCTTATACCCAAGGCATATATTAATATATATTAATAACCCAAATAGAGTTTATTAAAATCAATCAGAAACTACCTTGAAAAGTCTGAAAATACATGAGACTTAAGTATTTTCTTGATGTTCTTGAACTTCTCTCTGAGTTCGGATATCTTTGGTATGTCCCTGTAAGCTTCAAAGTGACTGCACAATTGGTTTACTGCCTGGAAACATGTCATACCTTCTGTTACTCATGAGGTTAATAATCCACATTGCAATTTGACAATTATTAATTTAAAAATCAAGAGCAAAAGAAATATTTAAGTTTTACAATGCTAGAATAGAATTTGCAGATGATTTTTCATTGCTAACTTAAAAACCAGCAGATCAACCTCAGTTAATAATATTTAAATTTTAAGACAGTGATGCCATTTTTTGTTTTAAAATTCAGATAGATGTACCTATGTTTTCTGCTACCACTAAAACTTTTTTCTACTCAGCTGGATGTGGTGTCTACAATGTTCAAAAACATACCTGGCACAGCAATCATGTATAATTACAGCTTATCTAAATCAAAGGTTTTAACCATTAAGAAGATTAGAGAGAATTGTATAGCTATGAACAAAGATTAAGCAGCAATACCAAGAACCTAATTTATAGCTCCAAGAAGAAAATCCATGAACATTAAATTTAGTTATTTTACCTCCAACTGTGCAGCAGCCTCCTTATATTGGCGTTTTGAGGCCATTACTTGAAGCTGCTCAACGGCCGACACTGTAAGTACAATGTTCATAGTTTGCTCATGTTGTACAATTGATAAAAAGCCAATAAAAGCAAAACTTGCATTATAAAAAATAAAAAGGAAGATAACATCATACCATGTCTGGTAAGTATTCGCACAATAAATTCACTAAGTAAATTAGCAAGCACTTATGCCAGTATAAAAAAAATTCCTTTGAGTTTATACATATGAAGCTTCTATAGTACCAAATAAGGTTCAAAAAACAAAAATTTATACTACTTCGGGAAAGGGGTTGTCAAAATCAGCTGGCCTAGTTTCTTGAACCAGTTTAAGTCAAAAATAATTTCAAAGTTCAGTAGAAAAAAATAATAAATTTTGATAAAGAGACCAACAAATAAAAAGTTTAAAAAACTAAGAAACTCGTAAAACAAGATTAGTTTAAAATAAGTATTAAGCAATAGACACTTGTAACTAAGAACAATATGCATGTCTTCCTCTTCCTCTTCTTTCTTTGAGAAACTAAAAAAAGGATAACTATACATAGAGTCAAAAGAGTAAAGAAAACTAAACAAGCATATATAAAGTTATAAACTACATCATGTTGCCTAAAAACATCAGTGTTATTGCAAACAAAAAACAACTTTAGAAAGCCTAAGGCATCATTAAACCATAAGCAACAAATCACATTCCAATTGTAATGCAATATAGCTAATTTTATTTGAGGGGGGAAAAAGCAGCTCTATGACAAATACTGATACATTTAGAGAAAATGGAAAAACCTTATAATTGTTGAACTTACAAGAATTAGGCTCCATCAGACAATAAAAGAGTACTTCAAAAAAGAACTAGACTTTCACTTTCTATGATATGTAAACTTGTAGATTTGTGGCCAAGAGTCCACATATCATGTAGTAGCTAGCAGAGAATGATAAAACAAAAAAATTATAACTAGAAAAGGGGGGAGGGGACAACTAACCTAGCATGGTAAGACGATGAAGTGCCGTAATTGTGGTTGTTATATGTTTCTTAGCGCAGTCCAGTTTCTTAATATCACGACAAATTTCTTGAACCATGGTTTCACTTTGTTCAGCCTTTGTTTTTATTTCACGTATCTTGTGCATAAGTTCCTGTTTACCAAGAGAAATGTACTTTAGGAACAAGGCATTCGATAACATCAACCATCTTCAAGCCTCAAATGATTCTCTATTCCAGTGACAGTCCACTATTATATGGATAACATTATACATCAACTAGTGATAGACAAGAATAATGATATGCCTCATATTATGCTAAGAAATACACAGGAAAAACATATATAGGGACAGACAAGGACCTGAACAGCATGTGTTGCAGCAGCAAGATCTTCCTTGGCTTTTGTGCCAGAGTTACTCTGTATGTGCACAAATATAACCATGAGACCCATTCCCCTCAAGTTATATATTCTGATACCAGATCACTCAAATGCCCGTGGTATGAATTCCATAAATAAATAATGAAGGGTGACAGTAAAGTAGGCAGTAATATGAAGAAAACTAGACGATATTAAATATAAAAAAGAAGATATAAGAACAAAAGCAGGCAAGACCTGTTGTCTGACAGCTGCCAGTATACTGGCATCTACACGACGAATCTCGCTTTGTATCTTCTGCATAAGTGGCTCCACCCCCGATAATGATGCTTCTAAAATGAACAAGATGGTTCACAATGTCAGTTTTGTGTTCCGCTTACTATACACTGAAACTGTATGAGATTTTCTACGATGCCAGTTTTACACAGAAATAAATATTTTTAACAGCACTTTGGAACATTTACATGCTGATTCACATTAATCATAAACTAAATTGTCTGTTATATACAAAAATTCTTGATAGCAGTCATAAACAGACCCACATATGATTCTCGGTAGTTAATCTTATCTATCATACATTTTCACTGGCAACTTTAGCTTCTAGTTCAGTGCATTGCAGTTTAATGTCCTGATTAGAATACTGTAAGGAGCATTGGCCAAGGCAAACTTGCTACTACAGCAAATAGTGAACTGCAACATTAGTCAGCTTTGATCCAGATTTGAATTTCTTCTTAAATTCCAGCTTTCAAGCTATAGCTCGGTCAAAAAATAATTTAAGGTTTAACTAGGAAGGAACACATCAACGAGCACCAACAATTGAATGGCTTCATACACGATCGTATGTATATAAATATATATTATCAATTCAAAACAAAAACCCAATGCTCTAGAGATAAACAACCGTAAATCCACCTAACCTGTAGGGAACATCTGATTGATGTACTCCAAGGCACTGGACTTGTCCATGTCTCATCAACTCTCGATTCGATCACCGCCAAACACGCGGTTAAATCCGAATCACAGTCTACAAAGACAATTAGATTCCACGATCAAACACAAAATCAAGGTTCCATCAAACGGAACAAGAAAGACACAACCAGAACCGACGTCAGAGCTTAAAGCAAGACCGAAGGAGAGCGCCTTTGTGCAAATTCTACAGCATTGCATCAAATTAGTGACGTCCTCCAACACGAGGACAACAGGATCGAATAAGATCCAGAGGTGAAGGCCGAAGGGTCTGAGCAACCCCAAACCCTAGGGTGTGGGCCGAGCTCCAGAGATAGGTGGCGGATCTGGATTGACGCGGGGAGGAGAACGAGACTACCTCTTCGTTTCTGCGACGGGGATCGGTTTTCTTCTCCTGGAAGAACGCGCCGAGATCTCGAAGAGCTTCTCCCGTTTCCTGTTATGGCTTCCAGACCAGTAAACGATGGGTTAGAATGCGATCCGGCGACGTCCGGCCCAGACTCCAAAGCCGGCCTGATCGATCCGGTTTAAGATCCGGGGAAAAGTTGGCTCCGGATCCGAATATATATATATATATATAATTTCGGATTTTGATGATGAAATTAATAGATGGGTTTTATAATTTCACTTATGTGTTAAAAAAATGATACATGATTAACTGTGATATTAAAATGACATTATAATCAGATATTAGGTCGAAATCAAGTTCGAACATCGGACCGAGGTTCGGACGACTCAATGGGAGCTCATCGAGCATTCGCCGGAGGTCGACCGAGGTTCGAATGATGTTGTCGGGAGCTCGCTAAGAACTCATCGGAAGTTCGTCGGAAGAATGCTGGAAGTTTGTTGGGAGTTCACCGAAGAAAATCGAGCAGTTGTCTTGCCCAGACTAGGTGGTTGACCCACCCAGACACAGTCTCCCAAACTATGTCAGGCGGTTGAACTGCCCAGACACATTTTCCCAGCCTATGTTAGGCGGCTGAACTGCCCAAAACATAATCTTCGAGACTAGCACCTCGGGTACACTTAAAATTTGATTTTTTACTTCACTTTTGAAGTCATTTTGGGCCTATAAATACCTCACCCATTCTTACTAGAGTATGCAAGCAATTAAGAGCAAAAACCTTGTGAAAACGCTGTTATAATTGAGAGCTTCTCCTCGTTTTGTCTTGTGTAGTTTTTTTTGTTTAAGAGAGACCTTAGAGACTTATAAAAGAAGAATAGAGTTGTAAAAGGGTGGTTGATCTTAACCCATTGAAGAAAGATCAATAGTGGAAGCTGGTTACCTTAACGAAGGAGGAATCGGGAGTGGATGTACGAGACCGAACCACTATAAAATCAGTTTGCTTCCTCTTCTTTGTTTTTTATCTTCATTGCTTTGTTATTTAATTGTTTACTATCTTTGATTGCACTATTACAAATATTTCTATGCTTAAACGTATTTTTGATATAATTTTTATTGAGCAAATATTTAAATCAACGTAAATTTTTTTCATAAGCACTAATTCACCCTCCCCCCCCCCCCCCCCCCCGTTTTTATCCTAACAATTGGTATTAGAGCCACGTTTATCTCTATTTTGCTTGAAATCCAAGAGAGATAGTTTTTATTGGCAATCAAGAAGGACTTTCTATCACTCGTACTTCCATGTTCAATGGGATGGATTACACGTATTGGAAAACTTGAATGAGAATTTTTCTATTTTTTATGGATTTTGAATTATGGCATATTGTTGAAAGTGGTTTTGAAAAGTCTTATAAACCGATGAATGAATGGAAAGATTCGGAAAAGAAGACTTTCTCTTTGAATGCTAAAGCAGTGAATGCTTTATTTTGTATTCTTAATAAAAATAAATTTAATCATATTTCTATATGTGAAACTGCGCACGAGATTTGACACACACTCGAAGTCACAAATTAATCTTTTGGTGCATAACTATAAGTTGTTTCGCATGAAACCAAGTGAGACCATAGGAGACATGTAGACCCAATTTACGAATGTCGTCAATGGTCTAAAAGCACTTGGTAAAAGTTTTTCTAATTTTGAACTTGTTAATAAAATATTAAGATCCTTCCCTAAAAGTTGGGATCCCAAAGTAATGGTAATACATGAAGCAAAAGACCTAAATAATTTTTCACTTGAAGAACTAATTGAGTCTTTGATGACTTACGAAATGACAAGAAAATTTAAATGACAAGAACTAACGGTATAGCACATGATGAACTCGAGGACAACCTTCCAAAGAAATACATAACATTTAGAACCAAAGAAGACCACTTGGGAAAAAATTCAAATGACGATGATGATGATGAGGACTTTGTACTTCTTACAAGAAAATTTAAGAAATTATTAAAAACGACTAAGATAAAACAATATACTAAAAACAAAAGTGAACTCAAAAAAGAATTAATAATATGTTATAAATGTAAGAAGCTGGAACACTTCAAAAATAAATATCCTCGAGTGAAGAAGAAGCAACCAAATAAGAAGAAGTCACTCAAAGCTACTTAGGACGACTCAAGTTCATATGAAGATGAGGAGCCAACCAACAAGGAAAAAGTTATAAATTACCCTTTGATGGAATTTGACAATGAGGTAAGTAATCTAAATAAGTCTTCTTTATCTTATAATGAATTATTTAATACATTTAATGACTTATTTGATAATCTTAAATTAGTTAGTAAAAAATATAAATTGTTAAAGAAAGATCATGCTTCACTTGCTAGTGAGGTTGAAAATTTAAAAAATATGAAAATTTAAAAAATAAGTATGATGAACATAAGATAACTCCTTCCGCTAAGTGTAAAGAATTAGATATATGTAAGAAATAAAATATTTCATTAAAAAAATATTAGAAAATTTTAAAATAGGTAACAAATTCTTAAACATGATCCTTACTAATAAGGCTCATGTTCGTAGAAATGAAGGAATTGGCTTTGTGAGTAACACTTAATAAAAGCCAACCATCTTCGTTAAAGGACCTATATTATATGTTTCACCTAGAAATAAATATAATTTTTATGAAATAATTAGATACTATGCTTATAAATGTTCATTTAAAAGGAATAGTTCACACAAATTAATTTGGGTTCTTAAAGGAACCACAAATAACATAATGCCATTAGTAAAATTAGATAGAATTTTTCATGGGAACCTAAAGGCAAATAGATACCTAAATCAAAACTCTCTTTCTTGTAGGTATGTCTCTAAACAAAGGCTAGAAGCACAAAATGATACATTAATAGTGGATGCTCAAGACACATGACCTGAGATCTAACTCATTTATCTGAAATTACTAGCCTAAATGAAGGATTTGTCACCTTCGGAGACAGCAATAAGGGAAAATCATTGGGAAAGAAACTATAGGTAACAAATCAAACTTCTTGATTGAGATGGTTTAAAACATAATCTACTAAACATTAGCCAATTGTGTGATGAATGATACATTATCAAATTTGAATCTAATTCTTGTATAATTAAAATACCACACAAAAATAGTTATTTGATTGCCTTAAGAAGCAATAATGTGTATACTATTGACACTGATAATTTTTGAAATGAAATATATTTTTCGACCTTAAATGTTAATGCATGGATTTAACATAGGAAACCAGGACATGCTAACATGAAATATTAAACCAAATCTCAACTAAAAATCTAATAAGAGGAATGCATAGCATCAAGTTCGTAAAAGATAAAATTTGTGATGCATGTCAAATAGAAAAATAAATAAAATATAGTTTTAAATCAAAAAATTAAATAAGCACCTCTATGCCACTACAATTGATCCATATAGATTTATTTGGACTAATTGATACTACAAGTTTAGGAGGTAGCAAATATGCATTTATTATTGTAGACGATTATAGTAAATATATTTTGACCTATTTCTTGATACACAAAAGTGATTCCTTTAAATATTTTTCAAAATGTTGCAAACTTATTCAAAACCAAAAGGGTTTTATGATTTCATCCACACGTAGTGATCATGGTAGTGAGTTTCAAAATCATGATTTTTAAAATTTTTATGACTCAAATGGGTATAATCATAATTTCTCTACTTCTATAAATCCACAACAAAATGGAGTAGTGGAAAGAAAAAATATGATCTTACAAAAAATAACTAGAACCATGTTAAACAAACATAGTCAATCCAAATATTTTTAGGTTGAAGCCATTACTCTCCAATCGTAAGATCATTACTCTCCAAAACTCCTTATGAATTGTAGAATAATAAAAAATCTAATATTTCGTATTTCAAAGTATTTAGTTGTAAATATTTTATTTTCAATGAAAAAGATATCTTAGGAAAGTTCGATGCAAAATCCAATGAAGCATATTTCTTGGTTATTCCTCAATTTCAAAAGTTTATCGTGTCTTTAATAGAAGAACTATAGTAATTAAGGAATCCATCAATATTATTTTTAATGAGGTTCCCAAATTAAAGAAAATTAATTTTGATGATGATTTTGATTTTGATACTCTAAATTTGAATGATAAACCTACTCTACAAAATAACTTGGATGCATCTAATTCCAACGAATCCTTACCCAAGGAATGGAAGTTTGTAGATGCTCATTCTAAGGAGTTAATAATAAGAGATACATCAAAAGGTGTTCAAACTCATTTATCATTTAAGAATTTTTGTATTAACGTCGCATTTTTATCTCAAATTGAACCAAAATACATTGAGGAAACCCTAAAAGATTATTCTTGAGTTATTTCAATGCATGAAAAGTTAAACCAATTTGAAAGAAATGAGGTGTAGGAGTTTGTTCCTAGACCTAATGACCATTTAGTGATTGGTACTAAATGGGTAGAAACAAGCAAGATGAAAATAGTATTATGGTTGGAAACAATGATATATTAGTGACCAAGAGTTTCAACCAATAAAAATGGATTGATTATGAAAAGACCTTCGCTCTTGTGGCTAGACTTGAAGCTGTAAAGATGCTCTTTGTCTTTACTTCTTTTAATAATTTTAAGTTATTTCAAATAGATGTCAAAAGTGATTTTCTTAATGGTTTCATTTCTGAATAGGTTTATGTTGAACAACTCCTCCATTTTAAAAATGATCTTTTCCTTAATCATGTTTTCAAATTATCTAATGCTCTTTATGGATTAAAATAAGCCCCTAGGAAAGACTTAGCTCTTTCCTTATTTCAAATAATTTTTTGAAACACAAGATTGATACCACATTATTTTTTAAGTATTTTGAAAATGATTGTATAGTTATTTAAATTTATGTTGATGATATTATTTTTGGTTCAACAAATAAATCCTTATGTGAATCTTTTACAAAAAATATGAGCCTAATGGGTGAATTAACTTTTTTTCTAGAATTATAAATAAAATAATTAAATGATGGTATCTTTATAAGTCAAACTAAGTATACTTTAGATTTGTTAAAACACTTTAGTATTGATAATGCTAAGACCATAACACACTCATGAACACTTCTATAAAATTAGACTTAGATAATGAATGTGAAATTTTTGATAAAAAAAATATATAGAGAAATAATATGTAGTTTATTATATTTAACTGCTACTAGACACAATTAAACGAATATTTAGATATTTGAAAGGAACTTCTAATTTAAGATTATAGTATCATAAGCCTAAAACTTTGATTTGATTACCTATGTGGATGTAGATTTGGGAGGTTATAGAATAGATATAAAGAGTACAACTGAAACATGCCAATTCTTAGGGTATGCTCTTATTTCTTAGTCTTCTAAAAACAAGATTTAGTTGCATTATCTATAGCCGAAGCTGAGTACATTGCAGCTGATGCATGTTATGTACAAGCCATTCAGATGAAAAATACTTTAGAAGATTATGAAATTCACTTAAAAAATATTCATATCAAATACGATAACACTAGTATAATATATTTAACTAAAAAACTTATTAAACACTTAAGAACTAAACATATTGACATTAGACATCACTTTATTAAAGACCATATAAATAATCATGATATATTTTTGAAATTTATTGATATTGATAATCAATTAGCTGATATCTTCACCAAGCCACTAAATGAATAATTTGACTTTATTCGAAGAGAGTTAGGAATGTTAGACCATCATGCATGATTTGGTAGATTTATTGAGCCTTTGATTACATGAGTAGCTCTTGTATTTTTCTTGGATTTCTCTCGACTTTTAAGTTCTCTTTCAATACTTTGATTCTTGGATTCATAAATATGTATCCCTCCTCTTAATAATTTATTTTATTTTGGGATACTTGATTTTTGGATCTATGACACCCTCTCCCCTTCTTCTTCTTCTATTTTATTTACAAAGAGGAAGAAAATAATTTGATACGAAATGGATTAAACTCTACTCTAATTTTCTTCTTATTTTACTAAGGGGGAGAAATGGACTAGATATCTTAATTTATGTAATAAATATTTATGATAAATGTGTTGACATATGTATTGAACACTTAGTAGTCAAATATATGGTGAATATTTCTCCTTTTTTATAACAAAGGGGGAGAAATGACATAATTGATGACATATGATAATTATTGTGTTTGAAATATAATATTTGTTTTGAATAATTATTTAAAAAATATACGTTGAATATTTCTCTTTTTTTATGACAAAAGAGGGAGAAATAGTATATTGATGACAAATGATAAGTTATAAATTTGAATATTTTTTATAAATATTAAAAATAATAAATATTCAAATGATGGATATTTGTGATAAATGTTCAAATATGAATTATACATTTCTCCTTTTTGTTGATGATAAAGCAGGAGAAATGACATAATTGATGACGTAAGAGAAATGTATATTTTAAAATCTTTGAAATATTTATGGGATACCAATTTTTATTATGTATGATATAATTAATGGTTAAATTATGAAAATACTATACTTGAATTCAAAGTGATGGGTTCTTTTGAATTCAAGTTTGTTATATTTATCTTATGACGTATACAAAGGGGAAGTTAAGGTTAACTCCCGTCATAAATTGGTTGTCATCATCAAAAAAGGAGAGATTGTTAAATCTCGGATTTTGATGATGAAATCAATTGATAAATTTTATAATTTAATTTGTGTGTTAAATAAAGTGATGCAGGATTAACTGCGATGGTAAAAGAGTATTACAATCAGATGTTGGGTTGGAATCAAGTTCGAACATCGGGTCGAGGTTCGAATGGCTCAATAGGAGCTCGTCGAGAGTTCGTTGGAGGTCAGCCGAGGTTCGGACGATGTTGTCGGGAGCTCGCCGATAACTCACCGGAAGTTCACCGGAAGAATGTTGGAAGTTCGTTGGAAGTTAACCGAAGGAAATCGGGAGCTCGCCGAGGGTTCATTGGAAGAATGTCAGGAGTTCACTGAAGAGATGATCAAACAACGGAGATTATACGTTGAGTGTCGTGGTTAGCATCATAATGAGAGCTAGTTTTACTAACTCAATTAAGAGTTCATTATGCCTTAATTGGGGCTAATTTGGACTTATTATAAAAATCATTTTAGTAGCCCAAGGTTAGAAAATACACTGTCTTTAAAGACACGGTCGCCACGACACAGTCTTCAAAGACATGTTAGGCGGTTAACTCGCTCAGACTGAGTGGTTGACCCACTCAGACAAGTCTCCCAGACTGTGTCAGGCTGCTAAACCACCCAGACACAGTCTTCTAGCCTGTGTGAGGTGGCTGAACCGCCCAGAACACAGTCTTCGAGACTAGCACCTCGGGAACACTTAAAATTTAATTTTTGGCTCCACTTTCGAAGCCATTTGGGGCGTATAAATACTTTACCCATTCTTGTTTGAGTATACAAGTAATTAAGAGCAAAAACCTTATGAAAAATACTGTTGTAATTGAGAGTTTCTCCTCATTTCGTCTTGTGTATTTTTTTATTTAAGGGAGAGCTTAAAGACTTGTAAATGTTATCTCTTAAATATGTAAAAGGAGAATAAAGTTGTAAGAGGATGGTTGACCTTCACTCATTGAAGGAAGATCAATAATGGAAGCCGGTGACCTCAACGGAGGAGGAATTTGGAGTAGAAGTAGTCATGAGATCGAACCATTATAAAATCGGTTTATTTCCTCTTCTTTGCTCTTTATCTTCATTACTTTATTATTTAACCGTATGCTATCTTTGCACTATTACAAACATCTCTATGCTTAAACATATTTTTGATATAATTTTTATTGAGTGAATATTTAAATCGACATAAATTTTTTTCATAAGCACTAATTCACCCCCTCTTAGTGCCGCTTTTATCCTAGCAATATGTGTATATATATATATCCCTTTAAAATTATTTTTTTTGTATTTACAACTCCAAATTTAAGTTATAAATTATGTTAAAAGACAAATCAATGTTAATATCCCTTTCAAAGTATCTAGAAACATGATGGGCTGATAAAAAAAATATTTTAGGTATTACAAATTAGATATTCTTTAAAATTCAGTGATAACCGTGATTAGTAATAGTTAATTTAAGTTTATTGGATGAATATTAATGTAAGTAACATATATGGAAGATTAAAAACTTAGAAGCATATATAAAAAGTCTAAATGTCTCGTCTCCAATCTCATCTAAGTTAAAGGATGTTTAAATTTAATATTATTAATGTTTTAAATTTTAATTTTTTTGCATTATACTTTAGGATGGTTCAGAACCTTCGATGACTATGGAAAAAACCCTATACTTTTCAAGATTTCTTATAAAATACTCATACTCTAATTTTTTTAAATAATATATTTCTAAAATAATTATTTTACCTCTTCGTCGGTTGCCCCATTCGCCTAGCTCATCTTGTTGGACATCAACTTCGTTATCACCATCGTCGGGACATATAAGCTAACGATAGTAAAACTAAATCGAGGTCTATGGGAGATGACCCCTCATTTAATGGAGGGGGTGACCAACCCTCGCGTAATGATAGGATAATGAAGATGACAATAAGCTGACAAAAGAAGAGGCAAAATAGTCTTTTCACATTATTAGAAGTGTTGTTCTATCATTTTTTTTTTAAGTATAGACGATACGTGATAAATTTAGGAAATTAAGAATTTTGACCAAAATTCTTATTGACTCCTAGTAATATGCCTTAAAATCAAAGTCACACCTCATATTTTAAAACTCTTCTAAGTGACCTATGTACTACGATTTTATATTAAAGTCACCCCTCATACTTTAAAACTCATCTAAGTGACCGTCGCTACTATATCTCAAAATTAATGTCACCCTTTGTACTTTAAAACTTATCTAATTGACCTCTCGTACTATACCTCAAAATCAAAGTCACCATATATATTTTAAAACTCGTCTAAGTGACCCTCCGTATTATGCCTCAAAATCAAAGTTACCCCCCGTACTATACATCAAAAATTAAAGTTACCCCTCGTACTACGATTTTATATCAATGTTATGTTGTAATAAGGTTCCACCATAATAAGTGATCCCCCGTAATAAGATTACATCGTTAGGTAAAATAATTTATGAAATTATTTATCAATAAAATAATTTAAAACTAAAAAAAGCACACATATTTTTACATTTAATTTATTTGTCAATCAAATTATAGAAATCACAAATCTCAAGCAAAGAAAAAATAGAAAGACAGAAAGACAGCAGAAAGACGAACAAACTAACGTCCAAGAAAAAATAAGAATGGTAGAAAGACAGCGGAAATGCGAACAAACTAATGCCGACAGAGATTGATGAAGAAAGACAGAGATAGAGGAAAATATATTAGGGCTTTGGGACCATTTAGTTTTAATCCTCAAAGAAAAATAACCTCTAAATTATTTTACCTAACGATATAACCCTATTTCTAACAGAGGGGCTACTTTGATGCGAAATTATAGTTCGGGGGGTTACTTAGATGAGTTTTAAACTACGGAGAGTAACTTTGATTTTTGAGGTATAGTACAGATTGTTACTTAGACAAGTTTTAAAATACAGGGAGTGACTTTGATTTTGAGGCATAATACAAGGGGGTCACTTAGATGAGTTTTTAAATACGAGGGATGACTTTGATTTAGAGGCATAATACATGAGGTCATTTAGATGAGTTTTAAAGTACGGGGAGTGACTTTGATTTAGAGACACAGTACGAGAGGTTAATAAAAATTTAGATCATGAATTTTTTTAGGAATTCACCTAAAAAATGACATTGATTCAACCTTATGGAATACACTTTTTTTTTTTGCATAGATTCATAAATTTATTTTTTGAAAATATATATCTTTTCTAACAAATTTTTTGATTATTTTCTAAATTATACCCTTCAATTTAAAATTTCTAAAACTGCCCTCATTCCTCTTTTTTGTTTTTTTGTCCTTCCACCTCATCCTCCTCCTCCCTTGTAGTCTTATTTATCACAACCTAAACTGATTGGAAAAAAAAGATAAATTCCTGGAAAAGAGCCTATACTTTTTAAAATTTCTTATAAGACGCTCATAGTTTGAAATTTTTTAAAATAATATATTTTTAAAAGTAATTATTTTACCCCTTTGTTGGTTGTCCCCTTGGCCTAGCCCATCCTATCATCGTCTTCGCCATTGTTGTCGTCAGGACCTAACAACTTGCGATAGCAAAACAAAACTCATCCAAAATTGATGAAGAACCATCTTGCATACGATGGAGAGGGTGACCAACTCTTAAATGAGGATTGCAATGAAACGGGGCAATCCAACATAACGAAGGGGGGTTGTGAGTGATGATGAGCCCTCACTCGTGGGCCGTAGATGACAATGGGATGACAAAGACGACAATGAGTCAACAAAAGAAGGGATAAAATAATTTTTTTTCACATGATTAGAAGAGTTGTTTTTAAATTTTTTTATAAGTATGGACAATTTGTGAGAAATTTAGAAAAATATGATTTCTTTAGGAATTCACTAAAAAAGTGATTGTGCCAGTCCACTATTTTTTTTCGTTGATTCATGAAAAATACTTTTTTTTTCTAGAAAATAAATATCCTTCTAACATCTTTTGATTTTTTTTTCTAAATAATACCCTTAAATTCAAAAATTCTAAAACTACCCCTCCTTCCTCTTTCTTTTTTCTAAAGACGGGATAAAATGATATTTTTTAGAGTCTTGTTTTAGGAATTTTTTCAAGTATAGACGATTTGTGAGAAATTTAGAAAAATATGAATATTATTTTAGGAATTCACTATAAAAAAAAGTGATCGTGCAATGCCATCGATTCAGCCTCGTAGAATACACTATATTTTTTTTATTGAGTCATAAAAAATATTTTTCTAGAAAATAGATATCCTTCTATCATGTTTTGATTCTTTTCTAAATAATATCCCTAAATTCAAAAATTCTAAAACTACCCCTCCTTTTTTTTCTTATAAAGAAGGGACAAAATATTTTTTTCACAAGCGTAGTTTTAAATTTTTTTTTTCAAGTATGAATGATTTGTGAGAAATTTAGGAAAATATGAAATTTCTTTTAGGAATTCACTAAACAAAAGTGATTGTGTAATGACATTGATTCAGCCTATTAGAAGACACTATATATATTTTTTGTTGATTCATAAAAAAATATTTTTTTTCTAGAAAATATATATCCTTCTAACATCTTTTGATTTTTTTTTCTGAATAATACCCCTAAATTCAAAAATTCTAAAACTATCTCTCATTCTTCTTTATTTTTTCATGTTCTTCCCTCTCATCCTCCTTCACCTCGATGAGCTAATTAATCTATCAAATTTGTTTGATATAATTTATTGACCAAAACATCCAAGATAAATTAATAATAATATACTCATCAAATACTTATAAATCAATCTTAATCCTATCATTAATCAATATGTTACATCATACCTTCTCTCTCGTTGCCCACCTGTCCCCGTCCTCCTCTCTTTCTCCTTCTCTTCTTCCCTCCTCATTCTCTATTATCTCTCTTTTCTACACTAATGATATGACCTTCGAGAGGCAAGAACGAGGGCAGAAGTGATAACGACAAAGGAGGGAGAGGAGGAAAGAACGAGGGACCGTTTCTAGATTTTTAAATTTGTGAGAAAAAACTAAAAATAAAGGTACTGTTTGAATAATATGTAAGATATAAGTATTTTCTAAGAAAATTGTCGATGAACACAAGCAAATATATGAAATAATAAAATGGAGTAAAGAGCATGTACTGATGATTCACTTCATAAAAGTGTGTGGCAGAGTTGCAGACTCAAAATATAAGATCACTGACACTCATCAATGACCCTTTCCTCTCGATCAACCTTAGGTGTCACACATTCCTTGTCGAGAGAAGTCAACATCTCTTTCTGCTTCTTTCGCTCAGAAAACAACAGCATCTTGCTTACTGCATGATTGCCATTGATGAGTTCCACCAACCTCAGTCCAGCTTGAAGAGGGAGCAGTTAAATGGTCTTCCTCATGGTTTGGCAGGTCAACAGTGAACTCAGCTTTCGAATGATGCATCAAAGAGCTTCCTGAGGTGGGCAGTGTTTTGCTTTGAGGTTGGAGAAATAATGCTTGCTTGCAAGCTGAGTGTTTATGTTGATTACATTCACTTTTCATGGTGCTGTTAGTGTGTCTGATTCAAAGAGACCCAATTTGAAGCCTTTCATACATAATATTAGCAGTCCTTTTTGGAACTAAGTTTGCACAAAACAACACAAGTGTATATTTTATTCATCTATCTATCTTAAAGATGTCAAATGTTAGCCTCACTAAGTCTCATCTGGCCTGATCCATTTAGCTAAAACAAGGCAAGTAGAATCTAATAATTGAGCTTTGCAAGGACATTTGATCCAGATGTTATGTTGGATTGATTGGTACTATGATAAAATTATTCTATTCAATCTAAATTTAATGGGTATCTTGTATCACAAATTCTATGGTTCTAATCTTTAATATTCTAGGTCTTGTAAAACTAGTATCTGAGTTGAGATTCTTTTAATTTTTAAATAAATAATTTTGAATTAGAGTAGTTCCATAGCAAAATTTGTATGAGGTTGATGATTTAGAATCTATGTGTTATGGTGTAGGTGATGTCAAATGTTCCCTATATCATATCTAAAATCTAAGCACATTTATAAGGCTACAAAATCTAAAATCTTACATGCATGCTAATGCCATTACAAACTTATTAAATTAAGAGCATCCTACAGCTACAGGTCAAACTGTTAGTGCTCACCATAGTTGGAATATTAAAATCTATAGTGACATATATGTACTAAAAGAGCATTTCATTTATTACCCTCCCACAACCTCTGTTGCTGCCATATATAATGTTCATATTTCTTGTTTTGTTTTAGATCTTTTTCATTTATTACCCCTCCAACAACCTCACCTGTTGCCATTTTGTTTCAGATTGGTTTAATCCTTTTCCTGCAGTTAATTTTTTGGGTTAGTGTCAAACATGTTCATTGATGAAAGAAATTGACAAAAATTGTGTAAATTTTATCTTTGTCTTCTATGTTTGTTTTCTTCAAATGAAGTATGAGTTTATAAACACATTTGCAATTTATACCCCTACAATACTATTTTTTGAGGAGGAAAAAATTAACAGAGGATTTGTTTGTCCACATATCCATATATATATATATATATATATATATCCACATGTTGATGCTTATCCAAACAAGTTTGACTTGGTACAAGATGATTCTGAAAGATCAACAACCAAACAAATGTTTGTTGGCAAATGAAGTTAATTCTCATGCTCAGTTCTAGGAAACCCAAAGTACACAATGATAACAAATGCTGCTTCAAACAATGCACCAAATTATAAATTAGAGAGAGAGAGAGATAGAGGATCATATGCAGGAGTTTTGAGTTGGATAATATTGATTAAGGTACATAAATGCATTGCTTGTTATAGATCTGTATTGATAACTAAATTTTGCTAATAAAAACTAATCTTCTCTGTATTTAGTTTTTATCCTACTAAAATATTCATATATATGTATATATATACATATAAATATAAAAACCTTGGTTGATATTTTTGGTATAAAAAGTGCACCTTCTTGAAATATCTTGATCATAACAAAAAATATACTCACACTCTTTTAGTTCTCCATGGTTCTTAAAAATAAAGCAGGTATATAGGAAGGATAATCCTATATTTTTTTATTGAATGTTTGTACTCATCTAAGAAGTAATAATTATTTTTTACACTCACATGCTAAATAATGATGGCCTTTAAAATCATAGTGTATGTCAGATTAGTTTCTAAAATACTTTATAATCGATCACTTGTTCTTTTCAAAAAAAAAAAAAAAATCTATTTCTTTTTTTTTTTGGAAAAAAAATCATTGTGATATTAAAACATTCAACCTTGATTGATTTGATCATGCAATAAGCAAGATATAATATTATTGCATTCCCGAGATCTAATAGATGTAGTAGTGACATTATGAATTTTATATTGGATTTATCAGCCAACCCCTTTGAATATATTGTGGCACATCTTTTGACAAAAAGAAGAAAAAAAAAAAAAAGCTATTTGGTTGCGCGTTATCTTCATCAACAATTAATTAATCACGTATTTTATTGAACCCCATCATTAATTAATCATTAATCATCCGGTACGAGGCACACCAAACACCTAATTAGATGGAGGCAATCAATCATGGCTCAGATCTACGGCTACGATCTTGCATTTGTGTCGGCATCAGCCACTGAGAGCCCCTCCTCACCTTTCTCCCCCAAAATAAATAGTTCCGCCCACCTTTCACGGCTTTTCCATACCTCTGCATCGTCACTGACGGAAGAGACTGTGGGACCCAATCAATACACACCGGAAATTATCGCTCTTCCTCCAGGCCCCACCCTGCGTAACCACGCAATACAAGTGGGGGTGTCAATGTATGGGCTTTCTATAATATCCAAAACGTCGAGGGGTTTTATAAGAAAAGCCTCCGCTACTAGAGAATCGTACGTAGCAATGCTTACCACTGCTTCTGCTTTACGATCAGAGGAAGGGCACTGTGGGACCCAGTTCGGGTAAGTAACAGTGCCCGTGAGGAAAGTACAATGGTTCCTTGCGTAACCACGCAATGAAAAGTGTCATTTATATAATAACCACCTATTCGAGGAGTTTTATAGAAAAATTATTGCTACGAAATGTTGACGTTTCACGGCCCTACTTCTGCCTTATGATTGAAGGGATGATGGGACCCATTATGGGTACGAGAGGGTACGCGGAAAAAGAGTATCAGCTGTTCCCCCTGGCCCCACTTGCTCATCCACGCAACACAGGTGGGTCGCATATATTCATATATAAGTTTTATAATAAATAACAAACGCAAGGGGTTTTATGAAAAAAGCCACCTCTGCCAGCAAATATACTTACTCTACAGCTGTCATCGCGGTCCACGCACCGCCAAGTTGCGGTCACCGCTAGCCGTTGCTCTCCACGACTGCGCCTTCGGTAGGTCGTGGGTCGCATCGCGTCACCGACCTCGTGGAGATTCCCTCCAAGTCTAACTGGTAAAGGAAACGTTGTTTCTTGGAATAACCGTGTGCGTGGAGGTGACGGAGTGGAAGTGCATGGAGGCGTGCTTGTACGTTAGTTGGACAGGCAAGTTCATTACCGACAAATGGAGGGCAATTTGGTCAAATGAACTCCACTCCCCTTCTTTTCTTCTTCCAATTTTGTACGCGCATCCAACGAAAGCCATCAATCGCTCCTTTTTAATATCTTTATTCTTTTTTCATTTATTGTTTGGTTACTTTTCGATGCTTCCACTCGTATCGATTCCTCTCCATCTCTCACACTCGCTCACTCACAGAGATCGTACTCGCGGACTACATTTGTCAAAGACGAGTAGGGTTGGTTCTGGTGACACGGTCACCTGCGTCTGAGGTGAGATCCCGCTCACTGGATCGATCCTGCGGTGGGTTCGTCTTCTAATTTGGTTCGTTGTTGTTTCTTTTCTCTTAGAGATCCATGTAGGGGGGCGGACCTTCCCTTTTAGGACCTGCATTTCTGTAGGTTGCGAAAAGTTTTGGTCTTGCTTCGGATTTAATGTGTTTTTCCTGTGGATTTTGGGTTTTTGGTGGGTTTTGTCTGCATTTAGCCTGGATTTAGTGCCATGACTGGAATGTTTTCTTTCTTCTTTGAGTTTGTCGATGTGTGTGAGATAGATACCTAGCTTTTCTTGCATCCAGCTGGTTTTTACGTGAATGGAAGAGTAATCCCTGTTCTATGTAGGATCACTATGGAAATGATCTAAAGACCAACAGCAATTTGATTTCTTTGTTTCTTAATTTTGCAGTGTTCCTCGAGGAGTTTGTTTGGAGAACATGCGTGTCGACTTTGTTAGTTGCTAGCACTAGCCCCATCTCATTCGCTTAAAATTCGTGTGCGAAAGGACTCCAAATGGTATTTTTTGCGTGATCGAGCTGTCTGAGTTTGGATTCGAACACCAAAGCTACAAATTTTCTGCTGAAATGGAGTCAGTTTTGGAGAACGATAGCGAGGATCCGGCCAAAAAGGTTCAGTTATCGATGTCCTCAGAGAAATCGACGGATGCTTCCATTGGCGTTTCAAAAAAATCATCGAAAATGGTAAAACCTAGCGAAATAGCACCGATTGCTTCGACTAAGAAACGAACGGAAGGAACTGGTCCACCAGATAAGATTGCCAACAGGTCTAAATCTACTTTAACCAAAACCACTGTGAACTCAAATGCTGCTTCATTGCCGAGGAGAAATAGCACTGGGGGCACGGCACCGAAACAGCCATCTTCTGCTACAAAACGAAAGGAAAATGGAACTCCAGCTGAGGCCAAAAAGATCGCTCCTTCGCTTTCTGATCCTGGAAAGAGAAGTAGCAGCCTTGAGAGCAGACGTTCATCACTGCCTTCTGTTAGCTCAAAAATACCTGCCTTAGTAAAACGTTCAGAGGCACTAAAATCATCTCCCATGTCAAGGTTATTATCCAAGTCTGACAGTACCAAGGCAGATTTGACAAAGAAGCTGTCCATCAAACCATCATCACCATCACTTTCAATTTCTTCCTCAAGAAGGATTACCTCGTCTTCAGTGGATGATCCCAATGGCCGCAGTAGTCTCAGAAGAGTCACTAACAATGTTTCTTCTCCATCAGGGCGCTCACCTTCAATTATGAGTAGCTCTAAAATGAGGTCAACATCTTCATCTGTTGATAGGAGTTCGTCTTTATCAGGTCGGAAGAAGACTTCATCTTCTGTGAGTCGTGATTCTCGCTTCATGATGCTTCCACAGGTCGATGTCAAAGCTGGTGATGAACTGGTAAGTGATGAAGCTCACTTGTATTATGGAAACTCAATTTAGAATTGAGTTCTTTTTCTTTTAAGTTTCTTCTATTTGATTATATTACCAGTAGTAGAGAAAAACCTGAATTTAATTAGTCAATGCAACTTTAGGAAGAACATTCATTACTTAAACCACTGCATCTTTTGCTGTTTTTATTGCATTTTCAGCGGCTTGATTTAAGAGGTCACAGAGTTCGCAGCCTTAGTGCCTTGACTTTGTCACCAAATCTAGAGGTAAGTGTGCATTTTGAATGAGTTAGCAATTTTGGTTCATTTACATAGGAAAATAGTTCTCTTTTGAGTGAAGAATACTATTTTTCTGGTTTTGACCTGTAATCTTGTCTATGTAATGACATGAAATCAGTGAACAAATATAAAAGAAGGCTACTGATAATTTTGATTCATGTATTCATTTTCAAGTTCCAACCATTAACAATGATCAAGCAACTTAAATAGCAACCTATTCATCATTTTGTGTTATTTTAACTTGGGGGCCAATTCTGGTAAATTGCTGCCTAGTACAATGGACTATTGTTTGAAGTCCAAGACCATCTTTTATCAGAATGATGGAGAGCATAAAACCATACATAAAATTAATTTGCATGTGGTCAAACTATAACTGTGGTTTTTTCTCAAAGTTCTGTTTGAAGATAAAGAAGTTCACTCGACTAAATTCTTAGTTTTTCCAATGAATTTGGTATATGCATAAAATATTCGTAACTTTATTGTGAAAGAAACAGAGGAAATGAATATAGAGGCCTCCTGCACATACCTAATAAGGTGGATGTCTACTATATAATATCATGCTTTCCTGCTTACATAAAGACTGATCTAATTCACTTGTGGGAATTATGATGAAAATGCTGTTATCATCATGGCACCCTTATATAGACCTCTAACTATATGACATAAAAGATTCATAGAATGAGAAAAGAAGAATATGTGGCGGAGAGATAAAGGAGGACAAGAGAGAGAGTGTTTAACTATTGCAGCCTCTACTTCTTTAATGGTATCTCCATATCTCTATGCTAGGCTATGGTATGCCAAATTATCATCAACCACTGATTGGATGGTTTGGAGAGTTCTAAAGATAGATCCATTGATTTGGTTTGCTTGTGATGAGGTTCTGCTACAATGTACACAATGTGCTTCAGGTTATGATAAGATTTCTTTAGTGAGATTGAGGTGACTTCTTATTACTGAAGTACTAGGTCTAAGAAGGAAATACATCATAGGATTTTTTGCCTGATGGAAAATTTTAATGCTTTCTTTTGTTAATGTCGTGGCTGATAATACATATTTGTACATTACGTATAAGGTCAGAGTTAGAGATTTTGGAATGATGTAGAAGTCTGAGTGGAACCACATTTGTTGTTATGGTTAACCCGTTTCCCATGGCCTGCTAAGTTGAAAATTTTAGAGGGCTCGAAAAAAATAATTTTTGTTATCTATTTTTTTCATATGTATTTATTGGTAATCTTAAGTGGTCCTTAAGAAAAGGGCAATCTTATGGGGTATGGAATTAATATGTTATGTAAAGATATAAGCTTTGATAATTGCATAAGTGTAATGTAGTAAATGGGAGAAGGTTGCACTTGTTGGGGACTTCCCATTACTGTAGGCTATCTCTAGTAATTACATTTTGAAACATGTAGTGCAATATCTGAGGTGTCATATTGAAGCTCTACACTTGTTTGTTACTTATAATGATTATTAAGATCTGGTCTTCGTTGAAACTCAGTATGCTATTGGCAACGGAGTATACGGTGACTGATTAGTTTAATGGGCTACTGTGATTGTATGCACTTCATAGGCAGCCTATGATTCACCTTACTGGTCCGTACTGGTATACCAATCGGTCATCGGTATGATATGTACCGATATATGGTACGGTGGAACATAATAACAAATCAGTATATACCACTTGCATCGGTCTCCTGTCAGACCGGTATGTACATACCGCCCGTCCGAGCGGTTTGCTGTGGTACAGCGAACCTGATAGGCTAGTTGAGTCTGTAAATGTAAGAATTGCTGAATTATTAACTGGGTTACATTAAACATGCTTGAGAGTTGACACAGATTTCTAGTGAAAATAACTGTTAAGAGATAATAATATCTTTACCTGTTAGTGCCATTCTGTTAATTTCAGCTTTCTGTTTCTAGGCTAATGAATTAATTCATATTTCATGTTAAGATCTTTCTTTGTTTGTACTTTTTGATTAAATGTTGTGAGAGTACTTCTTTCTTGTACCAAATATGGTGTTTTACTTTGTTTCTTTTATATTCATCTCAAACATACAGAACAGAGTATACATTAGAAATGCTCTTTGAAGAATGACTGCTTCTACACATAGTAATATTTCTACTTTATAGTTTGTTTATCTCAGGGATAACCTTCTATCATCCGTAGAGGGCATTGAGATTTTAAAGAGGTTGAAGGTATGGTTTCTTCATATATCTTTGCCAGAATTTATCATCCCATTTTATAAAATAACAGGGGTTACCTTCAAGTATTCTTTGACCAAATATCCCAGTGGTAATTGATGAATGTGTAAATTTTATCTTGAAGGTGCTTGACCTGAGTTTTAATGATTTTGAAGGACCTGGTTTTGAGCCTCTTGGAAATTGCAAAGGACTCCAGGTATGTAAATGGTCTTTTAAGTTGTCTTTTCCTTGCATACCTCTGTATGAGGCTCTTTTCCTATAATATGCAACTAACAATGATTTGTTCCATATTACTTTAGCAACTTTATCTTGCTGGAAATCAAATAACGTCACTTGCTACCCTTCCTCAACTTCCAAATTTGGAGGTATGCAGAAATTATCATTTATCACAATCTTAAACTGGATATATATTCTCTCTTTTAATAATGTATAGTATTATTATTTCTCACAAATCTATGTCGAACATCTTTTCTTCCAGTTTCTCTCTGTTGCTCAGAACAAGTTAAAGTCACTTACCATGGCTAGTCAACCTCGGCTGCAGGTCAGCTAATTTCAACTTATTGTTAACCTTATCTTTTTCTCTTTATTTTTTTATTCAGTCACTGTTCTTTGTTTTGGTACTCATACAGGTATTGGCAGCTAGCAAAAATAAGATATCATCTTTGAAGGGCTTTCCACATTTACCACTTCTAGAGGTCAGGCTATCCTACCCATTTATCAAACTTATGGTTTCTTCTAGTCTTTCCTGCATTGGCAGAATGGAAAAAAAAAATAGAATTTTTTAAGCTTTTATTTTGACTTCTTATGGAAAGTTTTTATGTTTTTGTTTGCACAAACTTTGAGCTTTAGCATTAGAGATGCTCAGTTTTATTCTCTATTTGAAATTTAAGAAAGGTTCTATATTTTACGTTGACATAGTTGTCTACTTGTCTTCGATGTTACATGTTATTAGTGCAGGTTGTGGGATTCTCTATGAACCTTGTGTATGACTTTATGAGAAAGATATATCTTTGAGAAAAGCTTAGTTAACTTAAGTACATTTTTTCTAGAAAAAACTTGGAGCCTTTGGGATGAAAATGATTTATCATATTTGTGAAGAATAAAAAATTCAGTTCATGGGTGACATAATTTAACTGTGCTTTACAGTAAGAGTTTCATTGATTCTTTAAGAAAATTAATATCATGATGAATGATAATTATCTTTGAAGAATGATTTACAAAAAGTGCATGAAGGTAACAAATTTGTTGCATTTCTTTTGATATATTCAATATTGATAAAATCTAATATGGTTGAATAGGCGATCACATCTGAATGAATCTTGATGCAGTATTTGGTATTATTTTTTTGCAATTTTCAAGTTGTCAAATTGTTTGGTACCTTGTATAGCAATATAAAATTGTTTCTAGGTTGTTATTTGTATTACGGCATCCTTAAAATGAGTGACCTTTCATTTACTGCGTTACACTCTGGAAACACTTTCATTGACACATCAGTAAGAATGACTTATGTGAAATTTCTGAATGTTACATGTGCAGCATCTGCGTGTCGAGGAGAATCCTATACTAGAGATGTCTCACTTAGAAGCAGCTTTGACATTACTTATTGGTCCTACACTTAAGAAGTTCAACAACCATGGTATCTTCCAAGTTCTTTGATATTCTAATGTGACATAGGTTTCAAAGTCTTTTCTCTATCTTGTAAAATTTGCTAGAAATTCCTGTCTCACTACTCCTATCTCAATGTAATTACTTGCTGCTTGTTATTTCATTTCATATTATTTCTATTTTATTTGTCTTTTTCCCTGAATTTTAGTGAGTTTGACACGCTATGCTTGTTCATTAGTTTTCTTGGTAAATATATGTTTTCATCTTAGGTGTAGCCTAAAGTATGATGCAGTTTGTATGATTAATTTCATCATTATCTTGCTTGATCTTGTGGCTATGTGTGGGATAAATTTTAGAGTTCTAGGAGTTCCAGACTAATCAGTTATTAACCCTCAGAAGTTAACTTCTGTAAAAGCTTTGGAATATGGCTATTAACTGCCCTTTTAGCATATTCTCTTGGGAAAATCCACTTGTTGATGCATGATAGATCATGATATAGTTATGTATTTTCTGAACCAAGGTTTGTAATTTCGACCTGTACTGCCCGGTACGGGTGGTACATACCGGTTCGTCAGGTTACCAGTACGCAGACTGCTCGCTACCGGACGGTTCCACCAAAAATCAACCGACGGTCGATTGAGCGAGAAATCGACCGTCGACAGTTAAGTGAGGAAGAAAAAAGGAAGAAGAGGAAAAGAAGAAAGAAAGAAGAGGAGAAGAAAGAATACTTCGCCCGCGCGTCGTCCTCGCCCACCCGCTGTCGTTGCCCGCGGATCGCTCGCGACCGCGGCCGCTTTTTCTCCTGTGCGAGGAGACGGAGCGTCTCCTCGCGCGGGGAGAAAGATCGAGGCGACGTCGCCCCTTTTCTTTTCTTTTTTAATATTTTATTATTATATTATATAATATTATATTATAAAAATATTATATTATATTTTAATATTGGGTGGTACACATTGTGCATATCGTACGATACCGGTCTCGTACTGATACCGATAATATGTCGGTATATCGGTACAGACCGGTAAATCAAACCTTGTTCTGAACCATGACCAATTGAAAATGAGTATGAGTAGAAATTGATCAAAGCTACCCTCATTGACTTGGACAAGTCGCAGGGTCACTGGTTATACCAATGGTCATCAATTTGTTCACAAGTCTATTAAGAGGTATCTAACAAAAAATAAATATTTTTTTTTTTAAAGAGTAATACTAACAAATAAGCATACATAGAATGCATTTATTGTTGTTTCCCAACTATTATATGGCATTATCATGACATTTGATAAAGAAATTGTTAATCACATAAAAAAATAAATGTTATTATATCATCTAAACAAGTAAATTAGCTTGTGATAATCACCTAAAGAACTCTTAGAATCCATAAATAATTAAAAAAAAATTTATTGCTAGTAAACATATTAGAAACATTTTTTTGCCTCTTATGTTGATTAATTCATAAGTAGTTATTTAGGATAATGATATAATAAATAGCTAACCGAGAAAAAGTGGGAGATGGTGGTGCTAAAATTTTTATTGCTAGTGTTATACTGGTTCTAGTAACTTGTTGGATTAGTAAGGTCTTAACAAGGTATGTAATTTCGAATCGTACCGCCCAGTAAGGTTTTCCATATCGGTCCGTACCGACGTACCGAGTTCATCTTGGTATGGTATGATAGTAGTGCATACCGCTTGATATATTATAATATAATATTAATATTAATATAATATTAATTTAAAAATAAAAGGCGATGTTGCCTTGTTTTTCTCCCTGCGTGGGGCGAAGAATCGCCCGCTAGCGAAGAATCGCCCACCGGTGAAGAATCGCCTGTCGGCGAAGAATCGCCCGCCGGCGAAGAATCGCCTGTCGGCGAAGAATCGCCCGCCGGCGAAGAATCGCCCGCCGGCGAAGAATCGCGTGGGGGAATCGGGGAAGAGCAGAGCACGGGGAACATGTTTCTCTCTCTTCTTCTTCTTCCGCTTCTTTCTCCCTCAATCGATCGCTGATGGTTCGATTTTGGCGGTATCGCCCGGTAGCGGGCGGTCTACGTACCGGTCAACTGGCGGATCGGTATATACCGCTCGGTACGGGGCCTTACCGCTCGGTAAGGCAAACCTCGCTGTCCGGTACGGGTGACATGTATTGGTCCGCTAACAGATAGCTACGTGTGACCGCCCCACTATCGGGCGGTGCCATGGTTTTAGCCCCGTATTGTCCGGTATAGGGCTGTATCAGTGGTAACGGTCGAAAATTCGACTATCGTCGCCCACTACAGGTCGGTGACGGTCGATTTCGATCGTTGCCGCCCACTACCGGGTGGTTTCAGCCTGGATGTGGTAGGAGGGAAGAAGAAGTAGGAGAAAGAGGGAGAACCTCAGACGGTGTTCCCTATAACAACGAGGTGGCGGCTCGGTTATCGGAGACGTCTACGGTCGAAGAACCTCGGGATGGCGCCACAGATGAGGAGAACCTCGCAAGGTGGCGACTTCGTTGCGATCTTCTCCTCGTCGCTTTCTTATCTGAGGCGACGAGGAAAAGAGGAAGCATCGACGACTTCTCCTCACCCGTGCGGGGAGAAGCCTTGGCGACTTCTCATCTGCGTGGTGAGAAGAAAACGAGACGACTTCTCCCCACATGGGGAGAAGAAAACAAGGCGATGTCTTCCTTTTCATTATGATATATATATATATTGGGCTGTATGCCCTAGCATACCGCTCGGTACCCCCATACTGTACTATATCGAGCAAACCTCGGGATGCCGGTATGGTACTGGATGGCGGACTTTGGGTCTCAGTATACTGGTTGCCAATGGTTGAGGATGAGCTGGTGTGAGAAGGCAGTGAAGGTGGCTGGCTGGAATTCCAAATGTAGCTTTGGTGATGTTGAATTTTGAGGCAGCAATGGTGTAGCAAGGCCTTGACTTTCTATCATAACGATGCATATGGCAGGCAATGGTTTTGTGAAGCCAAGCAGCAAGTGGTGTTGTATCCTGCAGGGGAAAGTGTGCTGGGCTGGAGGGAAAGAGGAGAGCCGAGGTAATACAAAGATAAAGAGCACCGTGGTAGCAAAATAGGTGGTGGTGGGGCGCGGTCATGCGCAGAAGGAAAATAGGGAGGAGTGATGGGGCACAGTAGAGACAGTTAAGAAAAGACAAAAAGGGATGAATATATCAGACATTTGGACTGATTTCAACGAACTTTTTGTTTTTTCTTAATATTGTAATTTATTTATTTACCCTCTCCAAAGTCCTATTTGAAATTTATAACAAGGGTAATTCAAGTCTTTTGCCATTATACCAAAACCAGCCTGGTTTTCTGTGGATCAATTGGCTAAAAAACTGGGTGGCTTGAGTAGTTAAACCTGGTTCACATGCATTTCCAATACAGAATTGATTGACCAGGGGGTTGGTTCCAGATTTTCCCGGTCACCCTAGCTGGTCCAATCTGATTTTGATAACATTGAAGTAAATTATCCTTAATTGTGTGATGAAAATTACTTTTTTGTTAGTTTTGCTTAATCTCTTCTCCTCTCAATTCAATTAATCAATGCAGATATTTCTCCTGAAGAACTAGAAATTGCAAAGCTATACCCAGCACATACAGCTTTGTGCATTAAAGATGGATGGGAATTTTGTCGTCCGGAGATTGCTGAAGGTATGCCTTATTTGGTTCTATATTTTATTATGATAATCTAATATGGAAATGTTATCCATTCTAGGCTTCTTGAAGATTCTCTCACCTTTATTGACTTGGGAAACTTAGTGACACTGCACCTTTCTTTCCTAACATTTCATCAGTTAGCTTAGTTTCAATAATTATGGTACTAACTCTTGTGATTTGCTTGTGTTCTAACACGTTTTTCGATTGATATTACATGTATTTTGATCTTTAGGCATTTGTTTTGAGGGGTACTGTGGTACTACTTTATGTTAAGGTTGTGTATGTGGAAGGGTTAACTAAACTGCATCTGGTTCCTTAACCGAAAAACATCAGGGAGGCTCAAGAATATGGGCAATATATGATGGATAATTTGAAAAGCTTGATTTTCTGCCTAGTATGTGACAATTTGTTATTGTCGACAAATTAATTCCAAAATCAGCAGATTTAAATGCATGGGTGGTCTCTGTATCTAGTATCACAACTATTGGTGTGTAACTTTAGCACTTTTCTGTAATGATTTATTCCTGGCTGTCCTGCTAAAAGGACAGCCACGTGTCTTGGAACTTTGATCATCACATGATAACTTAAAGTTTCTTTTGGCCGATGAATTTGGAATTCAGGACCATGTGACTCAACGTCTATGACAGAATTGGTTGACTTCAATCATTGGGCTTTCTTTTATTCTTGTTATTGTCCAACTCTAAATCCTTTGCATTTATTGTTTTACTGACCTGCCTTTTCACTTTGTCACCCGATCTTGATGTTGATGATAGCTTTCCTGAGGCTCTTGACATTGGTCTCAGGATTACCTTTGATATTTTTTTTATATGGTGAAGAGGTTTCTACTTATTGTATAAGGTGGAATTCAAACTTGAGGGGGCTGGTGTGACTGCAACATGCTTGAAGTTAGTTTAGGCAGTGGTGAGCTTTTGCTTGTTGTCATACTGATTGAGTGCCACTGGGAGGTTTTTCTTTCTAATGCCTGGATAGTATGATGAATAGAAATTTGGTTTCACTGGTCCTTTTCTCCTTGTATTTGTGGCTAACTGTGAAGGTTTCGATTTGCCACTGGGAGCTCATTCTGTATCCTTCAATGTCCTCAATCCTCCTACTTTTCTTTCTCTTATTCTTTCAACCTTAAACCTTACTGCTAACCATCTCCCAGATGTGTTCTAATAAGAATGCCGGAATAATCGGGCCATCTCCTGTCAAGTTTTCCTGTGTTGTACAGGCATGAACAATTCAGTTGAAATTCCTGAATGTTGAGCCATATTTCTTTGAGGAGTATTGTTAATATCTTATCACGGTTGCAGTAGTTGTCAAACTAGAACTTTTGACAGGCTATTTGCTGTATATTACAAGGTTAAGAATTACAGTCTATTCAAGATATTTTCATCCAAGAAGAAGGAAAACACTAAATTAGGACAGTTTAGGAAGGTTGGACTTTTGCTGATAATTCATAAATAACTACTACTATCAGGTTCTTTTATCTCGCGTGTGTGTAACATCATACAGTCAGCAGATTCTCTATTTATTGAATATATCCAAAATCAAACAGTCTCAAAATATTCTTTGTTTATCTTTTTCTGAATGACATAGGTTCTCCTTTGTAATACTTCTTATGCTCTAAGTCTTTCTGCACAGTGTCAATATCCCTCTTAGAAAAGTTGTTTACAACTGTACGTCTTCTGGACAGAGTCAACATTTTCATTTCTATTTGAGCAATGGAAGGATAACATTCCTCCAGGATACATGCTTAAACAAGCTTCAATTGATCAGCCATTCGAAGAAGATATCTGCCGCTGCCACTTTAACTTTGTCAACTTAAGCAGCAAGTCTGAGCTGGTCCTTAAGTATCAGTGGCTCATAGGAGAAAGAACTCTCTCTAGCTTTGTACCTATTGCAGATGCTGTAGATGAGGTATAAATTATACTTATCTGAATTTATCTATGAGTTTATTTATGTTTCTTCTGATGTTGCAATATGCTAACCATTTGTTGCTTCCCACTAATAAGGTTTACTGGCCAAAGCACTCCGACATTGACAAATATTTTAAGGTTGAGTGCACTCCAATCATGAATGGTGTTGAGTACCCTTCAGTTTTTACTGTATCGTCACTTGTTTCCCCAGGTATCTCTATTGACATGTCATGTTAGTTAAATTTGTTGTTTGATATAGAATATTGTTGGTCTAAGTTCTTCTGTTTTCACTGTTCATGTGTATATAATAACTATCGAGGATATGTGGTTATAATTTGATGTGATTGAATAAAATTTTGAATTTGTACTTTGCAAAACCAAGTGTCTGCATTCTGTACAACTGGATATATAACATTTGAAACCTGGTGCATTGTGATGTTATTTGCAAGCAAAAACTTTGTATATAGGGGAAAGGATCTTATTTTTGTCTTTTTGCGAATATATCCCCTCTTTTTGTAGAGGATTTCTTGAATCTTCATCATATCATTGGAGAATGAACAAGAGTGAAAAGCAAACTTTTGTGCATGTAAAGAAAATATGTCACAATCATTAGATATTGCTTCACTGCACAGGAAAGTTGGATTTCCAGATAATAAGAGCAAAAGGCAACTAATAAATTGCTATGGGAAAAGTTGGGATGTTACAGCTTCTTGTTGTTCTTGCTTCACATTTCTACCAAGGATCTCTTATTAATGGAAATGCAGCATCATCATCATCCTGTGATGGGTTCGATTAACCTTTTAAGGCTTCAAAGTTCTGGATCTTATTATTCAAGAATATCAGGGCCTCTAGCGTGCAGTGTGCTTTAACATTTATTTTAGTTTTAGCTTAACAAAATATGTTAACCATCAGATAAGGGAATAGTATGCTACGCTTGGTCTTGTTGATTCTCATTTGTCAACTAGTGGAATTATATTTCCAGATTTTTTGTTAATCACATTCTTCATTGTAATATACTATAGAGCAAGGTTCGCAATCTTGTATTGTACCAACATATTAATCAGTTGTTGGTACAATATGTACCAAGCTATATCGAGCGTACCAACACATAGTACACTAAGGTACCGACTTGTACCGAATGTATCGGTCCTCTATCGGACCGGTAAGTATCGAGTGTACCGAGCAGTACGATACAGTATTGCAAACCTTGCTATAGAGTCTGTAGTCCTTTGAACTCACCTGGTTAGTCCATTGCATGCATCTTTTTTGGAATACAGTAGTAGTTGAGAAAGAATGCCAACAGTCACCTCAATATTTGTGGTGAATAGCTTGGAAGTCTTTCGTAGCTAGGGTTTCAACAAGCCCATAGTTGGTATGGAATATATGCAGTGTTTTCTTCGTGCAGTGGTCCCCTGTAGCAGCTGCATGATCTCTTGAGAATCTGGAAATCTCTTTGGATTTGGTATTGAGTAATCATATTCAGGGTGCATGTCATTTAGTGGTCCCCGGTAGCAGATCTGAGGAGAAAGAGACTGGAAAGTTGAGAAATCATATTCAGGGTGCATGTCATTTAGTGGTCTCTGGTAGCAGATCTGAGGAGAAAGAGACTGGAAACATGATCTATGTAATTTAGTTTAATGATCTGAAAATAAATATTATGCATATTCACAAATTTGTCATTTTCTCATTGATGTTTGTTATCATCTTTGAATAAGACAACAAAATCTTTGGATGTGATTTTGGAACACAATGTCCAAAAAATATCTAAGATCTTAAGTCTACATAAATATGTTGGGTACTGCCATACTATGTCAGAATTGAGTATATATGTAGGTTTGGTCTATTTAGTTAAAAGTAAGTTTGCAGTCTTTCTTTTATTTGGCCTATTATATAAGTCTGAACTTCCTTGAATCAACAAAATTTAGTAGTCTTTCTCTCGTTGATGTTTGAAAAGTTCCAATTAGATTCAGAAGGAAACTACTATCATCTTGAGAATTTTAGCATATTTGGAACAACACTAAGAGAGCATAATACTATTGAAGGGCTTGTAAAGAGTGAATCATATTTTAACATATGAGCCTCACATATAATAATGGACATTGATGCAAGTAAAATGGGGTCTTTCATATCTGGCTCTCAAAGTCCACTGTTAAATCTCATGGCTCAACCCTTGTCAGCCAGTGGATTCTACTATGCTGGAGTATCCTTAGTTTTCTAGCAAAGACTTGTATTGAATGCTGGATACAGAGAATTGTTACTATTGTTGTTTTGCTATCTTAGTTGATGATGATAAGATGTCTACATTAATTTTTAAGATAACAAGCATAAACAAATGATCAGATTTTGGATTGGTAGAGATTTCTTTTTTAATTTTTGTTGCTTTACTTTTGTAAGAAGTTCTTGTAGAGTTGTTAATAGGAGCCAATCATCTTGCATCACTGATTTCTAGTTCCTGAAGGAACCTATATGTGATACTACCACTACCACTGTAAGTTTATTAATAGCTTGCATGCTGTTATAACAATTCCTTGATCAGGAACTGGATATCCTAAAGTTCTGAATGTGAGTGTCCATGGTGAGCTTGTGGAGGGAAATGTGATAAGAGGTTCTGCTGAGGTTGCATGGTGTGGTGGAACTCCAGGTAAATGTGTGGCAAGGTGAGTAATCTACTGTATTATTTGAAATTGGTTTCTACATGGCATCAGAACATTACCATTCTCATCTTTTGCTGAATGCAATCCTTATAGTGAACATCCATGAATCTGTTTAACAGCTGGTTGAGACGAAGATGGAATGGTAGTCCTGTTGTAATTGTTGGAGCTGAAGCTGAAGAGTACACGCTAACTTTAGATGACATTGATTCAAGTTTGGTTTTCATGTACACTCCAGTCACAGAAGAAGGTGTCAAGGGAGAGCCACAGTATGCAATGACTGACTTCATAAAAGCAGGTAATGCTAACTTACATATTATGAGTTGATGTCATTTATTTAACCTGCTTTGTTGTAATTCTTTATAGTTTATGCTGGACTTTTAGCCTATGGTGCGATACTGCCTACAACAATATGCATAAAATTTTTCTCTCTGGTTGTCAGTTCAAATTATTGGCACTTGATATTTTAAGTGCTTATGTATATATTCTGTTTGTCAATTACCAAGTAATATTCTTGTTAGTATCAGGAAACATCATTGTGCTTTGAGCTATCTGTAGGATCACACATATTTCTCATGTATGCATAGTTCAGGGGTTTTATCTTTGTATCCTTGAAAGGTTTCCTTCCAATGAAAACTCAGTTACCTGATGTATGGAAGAACCACAATTTTATGGTCAGCATACCATGAGTGCTGTCTTTTGTTTTTCTTACATGAAATGATTATTATGCACTTGATTCTTATTGAGTCATGTTTTTCAGTGGAGTAAACCAGGGTTTGCTTTTTTGGTTACTGGACCCATTTCGGCAAACTGTTGAACGGTATGTACCAGTCTATACCGATGCAACTGATAGGACCCTAACAGTGTTGGGTCCATATCTATTGAGTCATGTTGGTCGGTTCAGTCAAGTCAACAAGGAGTCCAAGCTCAACTATGAGTTGGATTCGACTAGGAGTCTATTTGATTAGGAGTCTATTTTAGGAATCTAACTTCAATTAGGAGTTGGATTGGAGTCTCTATAAATAAGGGTGTAACGCTTCTGTTTTCAGCAATCAAGGAAGAAAATATATTTTAGCCTATTGGCTAAAACCTTAGGAGGGCCGATCCCCTATAGAGATCAAGGAGACTCGATCCCCTCGAGGTGATTGTTTATCCCCTTTTTTTCATCTCCACCTTCGATGGAATCCTAAGGGTCCCTATCATCTGGTATCAGAGCAACGCTCTTGGCGTCTCGCTGTTCATCCACTCCACCGCCGCCCTTACAACGATCATTTATCTTCGATAGGAACTTTTGGGTTCCTATCAGTAACCAACATATGGTTTGGCGATGTATACTAGTGGTCGGCAACGAAGAAAAAGAAAGAGAAGTGGAAGGAGTGGTAGAGGAACAAAGGAGGAAGGTAGAGGGAAGAGGAAAGAAGAAAGAAGAAAGAAGAAAGAAGAGGAGGATAAGAGCAGTGGCAGCGACAGCGAGGTGATGCCATCTTACGTGACGACAAAGCGATAGCGGCAGCAGTGGGAAGCGACAATGGTGAGGCCGCGGCATCTCACACAAGCAGCAGTGGTAGCAGAGGCGAAACGATGATGGCGAGGCAATGGCACCTTAAGTAAGAAGAAGGCTTATGTTTGTGAGCTCTAGTCTCTCTTTTTTTTCTTTTTTATGATGATTTGGACATGGGCCCTGCCATATTTTTTGAATATTTTATTAATTTAACTGGACCACCCAGTACAAGGTGATTTGCATACTGGTCCCCTGTCAAACCAGTATGTTCCGCCCATACCATGCGGCAAGGTTTGACTTACCGGTCCGTACCGGTGTACCGATATATTGTCAGTACTAGTACGGGACCCGTACCGGGCGGTATGCACAGTGCGTACCACCCGGTATTAAAATATAATATAGTATTATTAAAAAAAGAAAAAAGAAAAGGGGGCGACGTCGCCTCGATCTGTCTCCCCGCTCGGGGAGATGCTCCGTCTCCTTGTGCGGGAGAAAAAGCGGTCGCGGGCGACGACGACAGGCGGGCGAGGACGACGCGCGGGCGAGGTATTCTTTCTTCCCCTTTTCTTTTTTTTTTCTTTTCCTCTTCTTCTTCCCTTTTTCTTCCTCAATCGACCGCCGACGGTCGATTTTTGACGGAACCGCCCGGTAGCGGGCGGTCCGTGTACCGGTAACATGGCGGACCGGTATGTACCACCCATACCGGGCGGTACAGGTCGAAATTGCAAACCTTGCCATGCGGTATACCGTGGCACGGCAAACCTTGACACATTTGCTTATTAACTTATTTTCCTGCAGTGCTAACTGTTGTTGTTGCTTACTGTTTGTGGTCTATTTTCTTTGCTTTCAGCTGCACCTTCAGTCAAAAATGTGCAGATTATAGGAGATGCTGTCGAAGGAAACATGATAAAAGGAGTTGGAGAATATTTTGGGGGAAAAGAAGGACCAAGCAAGTTCAAGTGGTTAAGAGAGAGTAAAGATTCAAGGTATATCTATCTGAACTTATTGCCGAACCCTAAACATAATTATTTTTTCTTTTAAGAAAAAAATTAAAATTACTTAGTTGGGCAGTTTGCATGTTCCTAATTTACCTTCATTAAAAATTTGGACAAAAATAATGTAGAATACGTGAGCAGAATCACTTCTCTTTGACTCTTTCTACTTGAACCTGTAGACTGTAGTTGAAATTCATCAAACCCCCAGACAAAAAGAATATGGTTTTGGTCATATGCTGACTTTGTGTTGGGAAAAAGAACCCCTTTTATATGCTTGACACATTCACTTTCAAAGCTTATCACTACTGAATTGCCTTAGCTACGAGTTAACAAGTCAAGGTTATCAGCTGTTTTACAGTATTGTTATACCAGTGTCCTATTCAGGATGCTCATGTATCCTTAATTGTTGCAGTATATTAAATCTGTGGCCTGTGGCATCTATGTGCCTTTTTAATTGACATTATACAGTAATGAAGCTTATAAGTTGAAGTGTGTTCTTGATTGGTACAAGTTTTATTAATGGCAATAGTGGAATAATTCTGCTTTGCAATCCTACCTTACTTCTACCAGAATGCTGAAAAACTTGATATACTTTGGCATTTTCTCTTTACCATATAATTTGTTTTTGAATTTGGATTGAATTGGGCAGCATTTGTGAACTAGCATCATCTGGTACAAATGAATATACATTGACCAAAGAAGATATCGGAAGACGCTTGGTGTTTATTTATATACCCATCAATTTTGAAGGTATGTTCATGTGCTATTTCTCTTGAAAGTTATAGATTATTCAAATTGAGGAAAATTTTATTTTCATTGACTCATTTTCTGTTGCTTTCCAGGTCAGGAGGGAAAATCAGCATCTTCTACTACAGAAATTGTAAAGAAAGGTATAAGCCATACATCACATTTGCTTTAGGTATCAATAAATTTGTTCTTTTCATCTAACGTTTCTTTCCCCCCCAATTTTATCACAATGTTGTGAAGCCCCTCCAAAGGTAACTAATTTAAAGATCATTGGAGATCTTAGAGAGGGAAACAAAGTCACTGTTAGTGCTCTTGTCACTGGGGGAACTGAGGGATCTAGTAGAGTCCAATGGTTCAAAACGACTTCCCCAAAGTTGGAAGCTGAAAGTTTTCTTGAAGCAGTTAGTACCTCCAAAATTGCAAAGGTGAGATATTAATTTTCATTTCATCAAATGCTACTCAACTAACTTCTAAATGCAATTGAAGTTGTTTACTTGTTCAAATTTGATGACCTGCTTATTCACATAAACCATAACTTGATCTTTTCATAGGCATTTCGTATTCCCCTTGGTGCTGTTGGGTACTACGTTGTTGCAAAATTTACTCCTATGGCTCCTGATGGCGAAACTGGTGAACCTGCATATGCTATATCAGAGAATGTCGTTGAGAGTAAGTTGCATTAATTTTTATGATGCCATGAATTTCTTGAAAACTTCTTTGGTTGACAAAGAGGTTCCTTTTGTAGGGATCTCTACCAAGGTCTAAATTCGCTTTTTTTATATTTAATCTAGTTTTTGATTTGTAGAAATTAATGATTAGCAATTGCAATTTCACAAGCATGACACTGTATGCCTATGGTGACATGTTTTCTCAACTTCGTTAAGAGATATTTTTCAGGCCACAGGAACCATGGTTTTTCCCAAGGATTGCCATATTGGTCTGTACCGATGGTACCGAGCTCAGCTTCATACGGTCGATACCCGGTACCGAGTGGTACGCATAGCATAGAGCATACTGCTCAGTATAATATAATATAATATAAATATAATAGAAAAAGTTAAAAATAAAAAAAGGGACAACGTCGTGGCCTCGTTCCTTCTCCCCACATGGGGAGACTTTTCTTCTCCTCACGCGGGGAGAAGAAATCGCTCGCGTGCGACGCATCGCGTGGGCGAAGAGGACTCTAGGTATTTTTTTCTCCCTCTTCTTCTTTCTCCCTCTCTTGATTGATATCGCTCGAAATCAGCTGGTGACGGTTGAAATCGACCGTTATCGCCCGACAGCAGCCGGCGATGGTCGAAATCGATCGTTACTGATCGACTTCGCATGGTAACAGGCGGAAATAGACGCTACCTGGCGATACTACTCGATAGTGGGCGGTCCACGTACCGGTCAATTGACAGACCGGTATGTACCTCCCAGTATGGAAAACCTTGGTTTTTCCTAATACCATGAAGTTCTGTTTTAACCAAGGTTTTATTTACCGGTCTATACCGATGTATCGACATATTGTCGGTACCGGTACGGGACCCGTATCGGGCAGTATACACAGTGCGTACCACTCGGTATTAAAATATAAAATAATATTTTTATAATATAATATAATATAATATAATATTAAAAATATTAAAATATTTAAAAAAAGAAGAACAGGGGGGCTACGTCGCCTCGATCTGTTCCTCGCGCGGGAGAAAAAGCGGCCGCGGTCGCGGCCGTGGGTGGCGACGGCGCGCAGGCGACCTGCGGGCGGTGACGGCAGGCGGTCGAGGACGGCGTTGGCGAGGTATTCTTTCTTCCCCTCTTCTTTTTTTTTCCTTTTCCTCTCTTCCCTTTTTCTTCCTCAATCGACTGCCGACGGTCGATTTCTTTCAAAATCGGCCGTCGACGGCCGAAATCGACCGCCGACGACCGATTTTTGATGGAACCACCCGGTAGCGGGCGGTCCGTGTACCGGTAACCTGGCGGACCGGTATGTACCGCCCGGTAGGTCGAAATTGCAAACCTTGGTTTTAACCCTTTCTGACTTGCCAGTTGTTTAGATATTTATTCCAGTTTTGATCTTTTAGCGTACTCCACCATCTATATGCTTTTATAATAGAATTTATTATCAAGGGTCCAAAACAAGTTTAGGTGTCTAGAAAGTAGGAAGTAGCAACAATCACTTTCCTCACTATTAACCTATTAGAATTCAGTTTATGTTAGAGGACTATGCACTAGATCCTGTGGTTCATGTGGGAATGATAGTTCCCAGGTTGGCAATTCTGGGATTTGATGTGACACAGAGGAATGATTGAAAATTTTTGATAAAGAATTTAGAGGCAAAGGGTTTCTAAATGAAGAATCAAGTAAATGTAGGTAGCATTAAGGCAATACCTGAATATGTCATTTGTCTGCCATGAGTTGAAAACCTGATTTGTTAAAAAGATAATTGATGAGTGGAAGTTTGTTGCAAAATGCTGTAAGATGTCAATAGGGTGTGGATAGATCATGCTGAGAGAGGAACAAGAATAGTGACGGGGACTGTGAGGATGCAAATAAGTTGCTGAGAAGAAAGATGCAAGTATGGTGGAATATGGATTTTGAACCCTGTTTGAAGATTACCATATCATAAAAATAAAGACTGTAGTTACTAAACAACTAGATTAATGGTATTACTCACAAAATTCAAATACTTGAGACGTGCAAAACTATATACTAACTTTATTATTTAAACAACATTTCTGCTTGTAGGTATAAGACTGTGCACATTAACTGTCTGCAGACCTTGCATTAGCGAAAACCTTGTGCACCGACTGTTCTTATGTTGCTATACTTTGCAGTGTTTGAGTTCCATTGATTAAATTTGAACTCATTATTTTTTCTTGTTCTCCACTGATCATGGCAAGTTCATAGAAAAACCTAAAATGCTTTACCTTTCAGTTGACATTTCTATGAGCATTAAGTCTTGTCATGTCTACTGTAATATAAACTGAATGTTTCATACTCAAGTCAAAGTCGTTAGCTTTTCTCTTGGTAATGTCTGAATTATAATCTGTCATATTCCTCTACTCCTGTGTGATTCTTTGTTTTTCTAGGACATAAATAACTTCATATAATTTTGGCAGCCCTTCCACCAAGCCTTAATTTTCTATCTGTCACTGGTGACTTCTCTGAGGGTGAGATGTTGACAGCATCATATGGTTATATTGGGGGCCACGAGGGAAAAAGTGTCTACAGTTGGTATCTCCATGAAGTATGCCCTCTCCTGTTTCTTGTTAATAGTTCATGCTTTTTTAAGAGCTGGGAAATAGATATGTTGATAATTTTCCCAGATCAGTTATAATCTACAAATTGGCTGTCTTTATCTCACATCTTCCAGAAGGAAATTCTTTTTTGTCTTCCTTTGTTCCATACTCCTTAATTTTGCCTTGGATATTTGCAGAATGAAACCGATGTAGGTGCCTTAATACTGGAGGCATCAGGACTTCTTCAGTACCGAATAACAAAAGATGCAATTGGCAAATTTGTTTCTTTTAAATGCACTCCTGTAAGGGATGATGGTATTATTGGTGAACCAAGAACCTTTATTGGACAAGAACGAGTTCATCCAGGTGCATATATATCCTTTAAAATTTGTGATGAGTATTAGCATAACATATCTATATATATATTAGGCTTAAGACTGCGTGACTTTGATGGAGTTTGACAAACTGAAGAGTAAAAGCTCTAAAGGCATAAAAATATGCCACCTTGTCTAACCCAAAGAAGTAAATATTTTATCTGAAGTGAACTAAGTTAATCGTAATTAATAGCATATCTGCAAAGTGGGCATGTGTTTGCAAAACTATGAATGGGTAAGTGTTGATTTTTAGTTTTTTTTCCTGGCCCATTTGTACCATGAGAAATCTTTTAGCACTTGCTGACTTCTAAAATCATTTACTTCATGGTGTGGCGTGTTTTTCTCCTTGCTTGCTACAATTACTACTGTCAGATGTATTCCTTGTACTGACTGAATTTATAAAAAAAGAATGCCACCTACGCCAGCTTGCATATTCTTCTAAAAACTGTTCAACTAACAGGAAGTCCAAGAGTGCTTTCCCTTAAGATAATTGGTGAGGCTGTTGAAGGAGTCACATTGATTGCTGACAAGAAATATTGGGGTGGTGAAGAAGGTGATTCTGTCTTCCGTTGGTTCCTGGTCAGTAGAGTTCATCAGCTTTATCTGTTTTTACTATATCTTTGTAGAATGCTAATAACCAATTCTGACTTCTGGTTGTCCAGCTAGTTTAAATATTCAACTTTCATGTTAAATAAATTTATGATACATTTGCAGACTAGTCCTGAGGGCATCCAAAGTGAAATTCGAGGTGTTACAACTTCATCATATACCATAACAATCAATGATATTGGCTTTCTCATATCTGTTTCGTGTGAACCTGTTAGAAGTGATTTGGCTCGTGGTCCTATTGTCATTTCTGATTACATTGGTCCCATAGTACCTGGTATGTCTGTTCTTGCTCTTAGAAAGCACATGTTTCTCAAGATCTACATTTCTCAACATTCTCTAATTTTACATTCAAATATGGTTCTTTTTCTCTGTCTTATCTTTTCATGTGGATCTTCAGTCTTGAACAATTAACCTTGTTGACTTTGCTATTCTTCCACAGACAGTTGTTTCATATTTTAATAGATATCTCAACAAAGGCTTCTATCATCAAATTTTTCTGTAGGACCACCAACTTGTTGTAATCTCAAGTTTCATGGGACAATGACTGAAGGAGGGCGCTTGAGTTTTATTGCTGAATATAGTGGAGGGTTAGACCACTTTGTTTCTGGTTAATTTTTGATGAGCAAGTGTTTAAACCTGAATTGTTTCTTTTTTACTTAACAGTGAACAAGGAAACTGCATCCATGAATGGTTTAGGGTGAAGAGTACTGCAGCAAAAACAAAAGTTACTGGTGCTGGTGAGTCCATTAGATTTTCAAACAAATTTCATTACCTAAATGTCATGGCACCACAAATTAGGCTCATCTGTAAAACTTATTTTTCAGAGTATCTAGATCTGACTATTGACGATGTTGGTGAATGTATTGAGCTGGTTTATACACCAGTTCGGAAGGATGGAACAACAGGAACACCGAAGATCATTATTTCGGATACGATAGTTCCTGGTAAGTATCTTTTACTTGGATCACATTATTTCAAGAATTGATATCTTCATCAACTAAGGTGTTGAACATCCTGAACTTATGAACCTGCACCATTTTGGCATGCAATACAGGTAGATCGTGCAGATAATGTCATATAAAGAACCACATGTTTGTATGGCATCTGCTTTGACAATCAAGGTGTTAGACACTCTGTATTTGATAGTTGATAAGCTGATACCATCCTAGCACCAATTTAGCACACAGCATAGGTCTGTGGAGCACATCTTATCATGTACTGAACTATCCATTTGCATGTTCTTGTGGTCAGTATAGGCATCTGAGATAGTGGTTTGGAGATCAAAGGATGCAAATGCTGATATGGATATTATACACCATAAATATCAGAATTGTACAGGTAGATTGGGCATATCATTAGAAGCAAGGTCTGCAATATCACATGGTACCACCCATACCGGGTGGTATGTACCGGTCTGCCACCGGTTCGTGGACCATCCGCTATCGGACGGTATTGTCGATTGGGGTTGTTTCCACCTCGTTATCGCCTAAAACAGGTCGGTAATGGCCGATTTCGATCGTCGTCACCCAATAAAGGGCAGTATCAGCCTGGCTGTGGCTTGGCTACAGCGAACGAGAATGAAGAAGAGTGAGAAGAAGAGGGAGAAGAAAATGGAGAACCAAGAGATCCGACGCCACTCTCTCTCGATGATCCTGATCCGTCACCGCCCTCCCTCGTCGGATGCCGCAGACGAGGAGAAGACGTCAGCTCTTTTTATTTTTTTTATATAAAATATATATTAATATATATATATGTTGCCTCTTTTATATATATATATATATATATATATATATATATATATATTGTGTATCGAGCGGTACGCCCGTTTCATACCATACCGAGAGAGCTCAATACGCCGGTGTGGTATGAAATTATGAACCTTAATTGGAAGAATCATAATTTGGTTTACCTTGATATGATAGAGAGGTAGGAATCATGACCTAAACCGTATCAGTGAAACTGAGTATAATCTGTTGGGTTTAGTTCATGTTTGGATCAACCATATCTTTCTTCATACATGGATGTTTTGCGCACACATAAAAAAAAATGGAATACATGCCTTGACCCACCAACCAACCCAACCCAACACACCTGTTGCGTATTGGGAGAAATCTTGATCCACTGGCTTGTTGGTGGGGTTTGGGTCAAGCCTGAATGCCCTTGATATCCGTATCAACTTGATTCAACCAGTTTCTAGCCCTAGTATGGCATATTGCTAGAACGTTGTTGGGCCAATACTGTATGTTTCAGATACCATGATACTTGATTCATGCAGACATGAACCAAATATCAGTTGAAAATAATAGTGGTTATGGATCTGAATTGGATGTTATCATATTAACACTAATCAGATATTGTGACAAATAGCTTCAATTATGTAGCCTGGTACCTAATATTCTTTTTTAATATGGAAATAAACTATAAATGTATGCAACAAACATGGCCATGCTCTGATTTCTTAATGTGAAGGACCATAAGCAGTTGTTATTTGTTGTTTGTACAAGCCCCACAAAATTATTGCCCTGTGTTACCAAATTATTTAGTAATCATGTCATTTGTGTTCCTAATGATATATAAATAAAGCACTAACTCATATCTATCAATGAGTTCTTTGATAAAATTATAGGCATTTGGTTTACAATAGTCAAGGATGAGAGAGAATGTAGTTTATACTAAAAAAAGAACCAATATAGTTGCCTATTTCTAAGTACACCTGGGTATCCAGATCCAAACAAGAATCAACCACCATATTTTCCATCTGTTGGTTGTGTGTTTCGATAATGATATTTTTGCTCCACCTTGAAATAGACTTTCCATGGTACTTGATGGCTCGACCTAATTGCAATCCCAAAGGCTCTACACAGTGTGGGATATGTGGTATTTATTTTATTTGCCTATGTAATGCACCTGTTGGCTATCTTGGACACATGTGACACATAAATCTTGATCTTTTCTATGGTGGTTATTGCATTGTTTTTGTCGGTACTATAATGAGCAAATATGCCACTTCATACAATTATGTTTCTCATCATTTCCTATTTTATGTGCTTGAAAGATGAAATATAATTTGTGTATTTATATTTTCCTAATATTTTGGAGTCAGAAACAATCTAGAATTTTGCAAGAAATTCCTAGATTGAAAGAAGATGGGATTCTAATATGAAATTACTAGATTTAATGCCACCTATTGAGCACCTTCATTCTTCAAGGGAAGAACACATCTTAAGGAAGACCAGAGGAAAAATAGAGAAGAGAGAAAAGAGAGGCAAATGAGGAAGAAGAAGAGGATATGTTGAGAACAAAATGATGTATTATGGTACATAGTAAGGATTAGGATTGGGCCATTTAGGTTATTAGGCCCTCTTTTACGTGAATATTTCTAGGCAGATGAAGGGGTCTTCAATCCGTTGAAATTTTGTATTATAACAAATTCGTCATTATGCTTCAATAGTAAGGATATGCTGAGAACAAATGATGTATTATGGTACATAGTAAGGATTAGGATTGGGCCATTTAGGTTATTAGGCCCTCTTTTACGTGAATATTTCTAGGCAGATGAAGGGGTCTTCAATCCGTTGAAATTTTGTATTATAACAAATTCATCATTATGTTTCAATAGGTCATGGGTTAGGGTTACACAATTTCATTTATAAAATTTTCTACATACGAAAACTTCTTGCTTCTAAAATTTACAGAAACCAGTGAAAGTGATTTATTGCAACCTAACATAGAATGATAGAGATACAATAAGTAAGTTTTATGTTCAGGTTCTCATATTTAACTTTTTCTGGAAGCAGAATCAATATTGTTTCATTGTTTTTATAATGAAAAATAAACATGAAATAGTAATGATGCCAAAGTGGTTAACTATCAAGCATGTGTTAGTACTGAGCATTGTTGATGGAAGTTTCTATTAGAGAATGGTTACAAGGTGGATGTGTTTCATATAATTTTGAGGTTTTGGTGAGTTGAGACTAGTTTCATGAACTTATTTGTTCTATATGGTCATGCAAATAAATCTTCTTTTCTAATATTCTTGATGACTTCAAAATTATGAGCAGAATATCTCAGTTACTACGATGCTGAAATATGTGTTTTTCTAGATACAAAGAGGATAAAATATAACAAAAAATGATGGTCATAAATAAATAAATAATGAATATTTATGTATGGTCTTAGCATGAGAATAAGAAGATTACTCTTGATCTCTGTGGTAGCTTGCACTCAAAATATCTTTATTATGGATGGTAGTGAATGGCCAGCAAGTCTTTAATATGGAATCTTTGTAATGTAAGGACTATTGAGTATTGACATATCCACAGGTACAACTTGGACATTATGAACAGTAAGTAACCTGGTATCTTGATGGCAATATATCCATGCAGTGGATCCTTTTTGCTGTTGTTTAGCAAAATGAAGTGCCTAATTACTCATTTTAGACAGATTTGGTTGAATTAGGTTTGCTTGAGAATTATAGTTGCATAGAGTAACTCGAACTAATGTGTAGTATGAGTATCTCAGTTTTTTGTGATTTCTGTAGTATATGCAAAAATTACAATTTCATGATCATATCACTTTAAATTTATCTTTTTGCCCATTATACAGCGGATCCAAAAGGTATTGATCTTGTCCAGCCAAGCTGTTGTGAGGATGAGGAAGTTGTTCCCCTTAAGTCATACTATGGTGGAAAGGAAGGAACTGGGAAATATATTTGGTACAGAACCAAAGAGAAGATAGATGAGTCAGAACTTGTGAATAGAGTTGCTGTCACTGATGATATTCTCGTTGTTGGAGAAACTCTGTGAGTTGTGGTTTAGGCAACCTTTATACTACTGAGATTCTTGTTCAATTACTTTATAATAAAACTTAGCTTTTTGGATACTGAAATGTGTGAACAGAACGTACACACCATCACTTGAAGATGTTGGTTCTTACCTGGCCCTTTACTGGGTGCCAACACGTGCAGATGGGATACAAGGTGCTCCATTAGTTGCTTTTAGCAGCCAACCGGTCATGGCAGGTTGTCTTGATTAGCATGATGCTGTGTCTTATTAATACTTTTCTTGTTTGATTACTCTATTCTTATTTTTCAAAATTTTCGAATGATGCAGCTCTTCCTTCTGTTTCGGAAGTACACATAAAACGTCTTAATTCAGGTGTATATGCTGGAGAGGGAAAATATTATGGTGGATATGAGGGATCAAGCCTCTATAGTTGGTATAGAGAAAGTAAAGAAGGAACTATTGTCCTTATCCCTGAGGCTAATTCCACCACCTATGAGGTTACCGATTCAGATTATAATTGCCGTCTATTATTTGGGTAGGTATTTATTTGTTTGTATATTTTTGTTGCTCTTTGAAAGCTATTCAATTGATCGGTTATAAATTATTTGTTAATATCACTAAATTATACTATCAGCAAATTTTGAAACAGTCCCTACCATCATTTTACTTGACGTATGTTGTCTTTGATATTGATTATGGATAACTATGATTTTCTTATCAAGTAACCTCAACTGAAGAACTGCTAATAACCATATTGTGTATGTAGACATGATTACCTCTCATGGGGTAAGCCCCTGGGAATGTTTGCATAGTCCCTGAACCATGGATAATGCTATTTGCCACATTGCTCTTCCATATTTGACCCTCCTGTGCATCTTTAAGCCCCCAAGAGCCCTTGTCATGTGTATTAAACAAATACTTGTCTAAAAATCTTTGGCTAAGTTTCGAGACCTCAACTTTTGTAAAGATGACCATGGCACATACCTGTACACCAAGCATCACATTTAAGCAAGGTTCTGAATGCCATACTGTACCGGTATACTGATCAGCTGTTAGTATGTTACATACCAAGCTGTATCGATCTATACCGAGTATTCCGACACATGGTATACTAAGGTGTACTGATGACCACCTATACACTGTTCATACCGAGCAGTACGGTACAGTATTGCAAACCCTGCATTTAAGTATTGTATAAATTCTAAAGTGAATTTGCTTTAACCTTTTTATATTTATGCTAATCTATGTTATCTTTTGAAATTGTTTGCAGTTAACATGGATATGTTTGAAATTGTTTTCAATTAACATCAATGTAGTTCACTTTTCAATCTAACTATTTTCTCAGCCCTTCGTTTGAAAGCTGGCTCCACTCCTAGTGGTATCTGTGCAGTCTGCTAGTCTGGTCTATTCTTTGAGCTGCTAATTTACTGAAATTTTGACTCTTCAGCAGTCTTGATGAAAACAATAATCTACTGGCTGCAGCTCAGGGTGTGCTCATAACCCAGTGTCTTGGTACATATGATAACATGTTTAAAGTACCAGTTTTGGTCAGTGCTCCATTGTACATACTTCATTAATAAGAATGTGTCAGTTAACATGGTAGTATGACCAGCGTAGCGATCCAATGGCACTTGGAATTTCCTTTAGCACATTCCCCATATGGCACATGGAATTTCATTTAGCACATTTCTTTGTTTTGTTTCGCTCAGTTGGATTTAATAGTGGCCATAGAGAACTGAACCTTTGTCTGATAATGATTGTAGCAAATGGAACTGACTGGACAAGAACCAAAATCTGAAGGATAGGGTTTGACTATCACAGAATTGGTGAATTAGGCATTTGTTTAGTACTTCTAGTTGACTGTGATGCAACATACGACACAAGCTGCAATCATCAGATGATGCTTCATATATGATTTTGCACAATCTGTTGTAGGACAAGTTGTTTATTCCATATGAGGTCTCAGTTAATATGGTAGTATGACCAGCGAAGCGATCCAAATGGCACTTGGAGTTTCCTTTAGCACATTCCCCATATGGCACATGGAATTTCATTTAGCACATTTCTGTGTTTTGTTTCGCTCAGTTGGATTTAATAGTGGCCATAGAGAACTGAACCTTTGTCTGATAATGATTGTAGCAAATGGAACTGACTGGACAAGAACCAAAATCTGAATGATAGGGTTGGACTATCACAGAAGTGGTGAATTAGGCATTTGGTTAGTACTTCTAGTTGACTGTGATGCAGCATAGTACACGAGCTGCAATCATCAGATGATGCTTCATATATGATTTTGCACAATCTGTTGTAGGAGAAGTTGTTTATTCCATACGAGGTGTCAGATGCAGTAACTATGGCAGGTTGTTTTACCATCTGGTTCATAGCACAGATTTGTTAAACATATTATGATAAACAAATACGAGAATAAGAAAAAAGATTTTAACACATTTGCCATATCCCTGATTTTTGGTTCTGGCAGATAAAAGGTGCTTTGTGTCCAGCACTTCTCCATCTTTCTGAGTTTCACTGATGCTATAAGGGTTTCTCCTCAGATAATACATGTATGAAAGCTATAGATATACTCATTACTTAATATGGTGGATCCCTTCCAGGATTCCAATTTTCAGCAAAAACAGTTCTTATTAATAATTACTCTATTTTGATGTAATTGTCTCCAGTTCCTTGAAGAGATTGTTAACAATTTTTTCATCCATTTAAATATAATTCCTCAGTGTTACTCCTTTTGCATACAGAGTCTATGCCTTGGATTGGTTAAGAATTAAACTTAAAATATTATCTTGCAGTTACACTCCTGTTCGTTCTGATGCAGTTGTAGGGGAACTTAAGTTATCAGAACCATCTGAAATAATTCTTCCAGGTATGTTTGTTTTATGCTGTTGGAACAGCTTCTTTCCTTGTAGGAGACATATTATCTTCTTTTTCTGACAATGGTAATGGTAGCTTTTGGGTGTCCAAAAGTTAACTAGATTTTTATATCTAAAACTCTGTTGTTTCCTATGCATGTCAGACAGTATATTTGCCAGATTGTATAGCATGTCGACACTTCTGGAAATTTAATGGAGTGTGCAACAGATTGTATATCATTTTTTTCTACTCCTCTGTTAAGTGTTTTTTTTCATTTACCCTTCATGTCTTTCTGTACCTATGTCTAGATTTAATTTTGCATCAGCTATCTGTATAGTATGTCATGAGCCTAATTTCTTGATGAGATAACCTCTATGATTGCTGGGGTAAGGCTTTGTACATCCAATCCTCCTTGTAACCCACCTGGCAGAGACCCATGCACTAGGATAAATTTCTTAGATAACTTGTTTAGAACATTGGTATATCTCCATCATTAAGATTTAACTGAGACACATAAGACTAGATGGCTGGTTATTTTGCTGAAAAATACCAAGTGTTATGTGTGGTACCAGTGCTTCGGTTGTATCTTATTTGTTGTAGGAAGTCTTTTGTCCTTGTGTATCAGAAGTTCTGATGTTGCCAATGTTTTGGCACATACATTATTATTGGATACATGCAAAATTATAGATGTCTACATTCTCTAATTCTCTGAATGCTAATGTTACTTTAAAATTCAACTCATAGTAAACACAATGATTCATGTTTTCCTCCAGAGATTCCAAAAATTGAGATGCTTTCTTTCAAAGGAAAAGAAGTTGAGGGTGAAATACTTACGGCTGTTGAAGTAATTCCTAAGAGTGATATTCAACATCATATCTGGAACAAGTACAAGAAAGAGATGAAGTACCAATGGTAATGCAAGATAAGTTACTTTATTTACTTTTTTTTTATGAATTTATCACTCAATAATAAACTTGTGGAACAGGTTCTCCACCATAGGAGATGGGGAGCACCAGTCCTTTGAAATATTGCCATCTCAACTATCTTCCTCATATAAGGTGCGGTTTGAGGATATAGGCAGACGTTTCAAATGTGAATGCACTGTAACAGATGTGTTTGGAAGATCAAGTAATACTGTGTCAGCACAAACATCTGCTATATTGCCAGGTCTTTTCATTACCTTGCTACTAATTTCTAGTTGGAACTAAGCCAAAGTATGGTGCCAATGATTTATAGACTAATTACTAGACATACTAATGGAAATGTTGCTGCCCTTTTACTTGCAAGATATAAGTAATTCTCAGTATCTTATAGTGCCAACTGCTTTTTATCATTATGACATTGTCCTATTGATGTGGATGGAGAAACTTTTCTTTGTAAATGTTGTAAATTTTCTACTAGCCAGAACTTGAATGCTGAAGCTCAAACTACTAGTCTAGATTTCCAGTCTTTTAATTGCGTCCAAAATTTTTTGGCAAGATCAAGCAAATGTTGCATCACTAGTCTGCTCTATGACACAATATTTGCTGCTTTCAGGTATTCCCAAAATTGATAAGTTGGAGATTGAAGGAAGAGGCTACCATACAAACTTGTATGCTGTTCGAGGCATCTATAGTGGTGGGAAAGAAGGCAAGAGCAGAATTCAGTGGCTTAGGTCGATGGTTGGAAGTCCTGATCTAATCTCAATACCAGGTATAACAAACTTGCCATCAGAACTATGATGTTCACTATTTAAATTCAAGAAACATTTTCTATTGCAAAACCGACTTTACTTTTCATTTATGGAAAAGGAAACTAATTGACTGCATAATATACTTTTAGCTGTGGCTGCTTTGGTTTTGATTGCATTTTTTTCTTATGGAACATGCAACGTGCATCTCCTTGTTATTAGCTGAAAAGATGTCCATGTACCACAGATTTTTTCTCTACTGAGTGACATTGGTAAGGTAATTCTGTCCGGGCAGTTGATGGATCTTACACTTGTGCTAACTGCCAATTGTATCCATCCTTGTTTTGAAATTATACACATTACTGACCCAACCATTAGGCCTTGAACGGTACTAGTATGCTCTGGATAATGCTAAAAGATGGGTATAGGTTTCTATTGTTCTTATTTTTTACCGTCATTGTACTTATGTTTATTGTTATGATGGTTCTGGCCTTGGTTTTTGGTACATCTGCCTGTGGCACAAACTAGCATGTTCATCCTCTGATTTTTGCCCATGCCCTCATTGATGACTGTGGCTTCATGTTATATCTAATTAAGTCTGCTCCTGTATGATGTTTAATTTGTGCTTTTTTGTTTCTCTGTAATGTTCTTTTCCTTTTCTTTGTTCTTCACACAGTTAATGCCGGTGGTCTGCAAGCTGGCCCAGCATGGCACAGACCATGCTGGCAATCAGTCAGCAACATCCATGCTGCCAGAACTCAAATCCTTACTATGATTTGAATACATAAGAGGTCGCAAAGATTACATCTTATCCTGAATTCTTAAACAGATTGGTAAATAGAATAAGTAACTTATTAATAAAAAAACTATTAGGCATGCAAAATGATGAATTGAATGGTGGACCATGTATTACCAAGTGACATCTTTTTTAATATATGCTGTTAACTCTCTACCACTGAATTCTAAAAGGTTTTCAAATTCATTATTTATAAGTTAGCAACATATGGCATCCAAAATGAGAAAACCAATAGATTCCAGCTAAGGCATAATGAATCAGTCAAACCAGGAAACAAAACTGCTGTGATACGTGTAATTGATATGTGCTAAAAGATTTCATTGCTACCAAGATTTTGGTCAAGCTCCCAAATTTTATTTATCAAGTATATTAAAGACTTCATATACGGTACTTCAACCATTAAAAAAGAGTCATGCAAACTTACATTAACATTTGTCACAGGGTGTCCCCTGACTCAAAAACGGCCAACATAACAAAACTCATGTTGGTGGTCTAAAATGAAATTGCATTATATTTCTGACAAAAAGACCTTGGTTAAATTGGGTTAGGATGATTCAAGTTATTTTAAAAGAATATTTTGCTTGGTCTAATTCTGAGCTACCCAACTTGATGTTCTGGTAAATCTGGTCTATGTGAATCTGATATGGACATTTGATTATATGATTGGATTGAATGCATTTGTTTGAGGTTGGGTCAACATGTACTGTCCATAAGGATTGAATCAAATGTCTTTAAGGATGTGATCTGCTTTCATCCTTATAAACACAATGCTAAACATGATTATGTTTTGAGCTATATCTGATATTTGAAATTGACTTGTGGCCAACTCATTTCATGTCAACTGTTGTTTGAGGGAATTTTGTATTTGATTTACAGCTGAGGCTTTTTACCTCACCATTCAAAGCTCTATTGTTTTCGTTTTTCAATATTCTATCATTACAGGTGAGACAAGTAGGATGTATGAAGCCAATGTTGATGACGTAGGATATAGACTTGTGGCAGTTTATACTCCAGTAAGAGAAGATGGAGTCGAGGGACAGCCTGTTTCTGCATCAACAGACCCAATTTCAGTTGGTATGAATTCCTTTAGATTGTTCAACATGAGTATGTTTTTAGTTCGTTGGTTTTCAGTAAAAATAATTAACTAGTTCAACTATGGTTCAAGCATGTCAGTTGTAGATATTTCATTTCCTGACTACTTGTAACAATCTTAAAATAACTTGGGTGCTGTTTAATTGCCTGAATTTGGAATTGCTATGAGTGCAATGTGGGCATTTTATGAAATGCAGGTGCTTAATTTCCCACATGGCAGCTGCCATTGGCATTCGTTATTGTAATGTAAGCCTTTAACCCTTTCTTTCCATCTAGCACTAAACTGCTTGCATATGAAGATGCAGGCTACTTGCAGCTTGGAAGCCACAACTCTGAATATGCCTTTTGACTTCTACTCCTGACATCATCCTTCTTGACCAATGCTACCACATCCACTGATTGTGCCTCTCTTATCATGACCTGCTGTTAACTAATCAATTGGCTTGATGAGACTAGAATCATGTGACCCAAAATGCTAAGCCCAAGTTTGTTTAACCAAACTTGGGCCTTCTCCTACTTCCAAAGCGAGATTCAATTGAGCTCTCACAATCTCACCCCACTTAAGGCTTAACGTCGTCAAATCAAATCCTAGTATGGTGCAAGTGAGAGCCAACCTGGTAGTTGCTTCATACTTTGTTGTGTCTCAAACTCCGAACATAGATAATTCAAATGAGGCAATCCCACTGTCCAACGACAGTTCTCTCCACTACCATACTCTTTCTCGATAGGACAGCTAATCTATTAACTTAATAAGCTTAGAACCACATGACTTAAAATACTTAAGTCTAAATAAGTAATACCAGATTCACTCTAACCCTATAAATCACTCAAACTTTCTGTAACTTTTAAACGTGGGACTAAATGGGGTTGTCACATGTCCTGCCTCTTACTTTGACCAAAGCGGCCCTTCCCACTGCCTATCTTTACAATGGTGTCTAATGTCCATCCACCAATCCCTACAAACATTTCTCCTCCCAGTGCACAATAGATAAATAGTCTGCAATTGACAAATGCAAGTAACCAAACAAAAGTAGCTGCATGCTGTAATCATAAATGTAAGTTATCAAACAGCTGAGTTGCATTTTAAAATGCAAGATTCATGGTTCTACAGCAAATGTGGACTGGAATATCTTTGCTGCACTTTTATGGCTTACTAGTCTCACCTATTTGTCTTGTGACTTGAAGCAACTATATTTCCACGGGTGGGTCCCATTTGGATCCAGTAGTTGCCTCCATTCACAAGAATGGTAGGTTTGATTTGTAAATCATAAACAGATTAAAAGATATTGCCATTTATAAGTATAGAGAATCTCCAGTTGCTGGCGACCTGAGCTCACTCCCCTCAAAAACTGCTCAAAGATAAGGAGAGAGAACTTGTTGGAAAAGGACATTGTAAATGATACTAAAAATGTATAAATCATTTTTAAGTCAAAGGGTTTCATCCATGAATTTTCAAGTGGATCTCTTGTGGATGAACATGATTTGTGTATTTTTTGCGGTACTGTCTGATGCACAACTTGTGGCTTATTTGCAGTTTGTTTATGAGTGGAATAACATGTTTTCTTATTCCTTTAACTGCAACAGTGTGGCAGTCCTACAGTCATCTTAAGTATATGATTGTTTTGGACATCGTACTATTATCGGAAAACACAGAAGTTTAAAGATTTGTTTGGTTGGTTACTCGGGCTAGTTGAATGTACTAATGGTCATCTGATTTATTTTATTTATTCTCAATGTTCAAAACTTGGGGGAGAACTTTTGGTTCTCTTCTATGTTCATGCTGATAAATCTTGACCTAAGGAACCAATTTGATTTATATTTTCAGAAAAGCTTGGTGTACTATTTAGCTTCATTCCATCATTCAGTTTCCTATGGTTGTATTCAGTTATCTCTTTTACCCATTTGCAGAGCCAGATGTCTACAGAGAAGTGAAGAACAACTTGGAACTTGGATCTGTGAAGTTTGAGGTACTGCTTGCTTTTGGCTTCTCCCCGGCCCCACTTCCCCACCCCGCACGCACCACCCCACACCCCCCCCCCCCCCCCAAAAAAAAAAAATCCTTTTCTTTTGACAGTTATTTTACACTCGATCAATCATCTGGCTTGTGACTTCTGGTGCGGTTCCCAGTTTCTGTCCATCTATTTACATTTGTGTACAAGGCATCCTATGCTATCACATGATAAAGGTTGTTCCTGAATGGGACGTGAATGCCCAACCATGAATATCGATCAACTTCACATGCCCGGACATGTGAATGAGGATCCATCCTGGGTTGGCATGGCATGCGGCATGCTGACCTTGGATCAGCCGTTCTTAACGATACTTTGTACATGGGGCTTATAGTGTTAAAAATTGAAAGCATAGATATAGATAACAGTCAGAATTTGTTTCGAGCTAAATTTAGTTTGACCATTGGCTACTTTTGATTGCAACCTCGTTGGCCTATCGTGGAATTTTCTCAAAAGATTTCAGCATAGAGGTCTTGTTTATAAATATATTTTATGGAAAATTTTCATATATGGAAGTTGACAATCTTTTCTTTCTATTGGAAACAGGCATTGTGTGAGAGAAACCGGTCTGCAAAGGAGGTAACTGTAGTCCTCTTCTACGATCATTGATCAAATAAAACAACTGAGTGATTCCAAAGCTAAAACTATTTATTCTTACTGCATCAATTTTACAGGCTCCAGGAGCAGGAAATCTTGAGAAAAGAATTCTAGAAGTCAACAGGAAGAGAGTCAAGGTTGTTAAACCTGGTTCTAAGACTTCATTTCCAAATACCGAAATCCGTGGAACTTATGCTCCTCCTTTTCATGTAAGTTCTTTCAATCCTGTGTACTACTCATGCAGATAATTGATGAAGATATTTAAGATCCTTACAAAATTGTGAATATGCTTTCCCAGTAGATGCCCAGCAAAAAACATAATTGATGAGCTGAGTCATATGGCCAAAAGTTGAGCCTACTGAATTTAATTATTCCTCTCAAATGGACCAATTACATCATTGACTCCACAGACCCGTTCATATTGACATCTCACTGGACTCTGCAGGTTGAACTCTATCGCAATGACCAACACCGATTCAAGATTGTAGTTGATGGTGAGAATGAAGTGGACTTGATGGTGCAAACTCGACATATGCGAGACGTCATTGTTCTTGTGATAAGAGGGTTTGCACAACGGTTCAACAGCACATCCCTTAATTCTCTTCTCAAGATAGAGACATGATGCATGCAGTATTAGAAGTCGAGAATGTGAGGGTGCTCCTTCAGTATGCTTTTCACAGTGCATAGCGAGCAAATTTCTGCCCAAATTGCTGCATCTATGTTGGAATCATTCATCCTATTGAGATTCTGTTGAAGCCAGTCTTGGAAGGGTTCCCATTATGATTGTTGTGGCATTGACTTATACATCCTTGGGTGAGATGCATGATGCCCCAATCTCAGGAAGCTAAGATCCAAGGAAGTACTTTTTCATCAAGCATTCACCCTTTGACCTCTATAATTTTATCCACTGATACTTTGCACTTGTTTGCTGTAAATTGGGGTGCTTTGATGATTTGTTGTGTATATAAAATGTACAGTGAGCCAGGAGCTTGTTGTGTGGAGTTCCAAAGGATTGTTTTAGCACAATTTATGTATTATCCTTGTTGTTTCATATATTTCAACAACAGTGATTTCAATCGAATGTTTTCGGTGTAGTTGGTAAACCTAGGATTTCAATCTAGGGGTCAAAAATAAACTTACTAAGGAATGCAAAATACAAAGTATCACAAGTAACAATTTGTATTATATGCATCTCCTTGGGTGAGATGCATGATGTCCCAATCTCAGGAAGCTAAGATCCAAGGAAGTACTTTTTCATCAAGCATTCACCCTTTGACCTCTATAATTTATCCACTGACACTTTGCACTTGTTTGCTGTAAATTGGGGTGCTTTGATGATTTGTTGTGTAAATAAAATTTACAGTGAGCCAGGAGCTTGTTGTGTGGAGTTCCAAAGGATTGTTTTAGTACAATTTGTGTATTATCCTTGTTGTTTTATATATTTCAACAACAGTGATTTCTATTGAATGTTTTCGGTGTAGTTGGTAAACCTAGGATTTCAATCTAGGAATAAAAAATAAACTTAATGAGGAATGCAAAATACAAATTATCACAAGTAACAATTTATATTATATGAAATTTATGATTTGATTAATGGAACAAGGGTGAATTCTCATAAAAAACTTTAAGTTTTGAAAAATTCTCGTATAATGTTTCAATTTTTAAAAATTCTCATAACTTGTGACTGAATAATGACGCAAGTGATTCTAAAATTTCACATTAAGTTTGAGGGGCAGTTTTTTTTTTTTTTTTCTCTTTGAATTTTCCTGATTCAACTTTGTGACAATAGTAACTATTGGGATTGATGTTGTTTCATGTGATTGGCAAAGACATGACTTAACTGCATAATTATAGTCACTTTATATAGCTCAAAAGACTCTTCTGATCCATTTCAACTGAAGACCAACATAATAATTGTGTTTGTGACAAAAACAAGCAAAAAGATTTGGAGTCCAAATCGCATGAAGCTCTCATACTCACTTTGCAGACAAACTTAATCACATCATAATATGGAGAGAAAGCTATCAATCAATTCCACCAAGTGATGGAAAGTGCAAATACAACATAAAACTTAATTGGAACTTCTAGATGAACCAAGTGTAAGCCATACATTGGAGATCTTTGCATACCACCATGAAATGGTGCATGCAGAGCTGGAGAAGGTCAACTACCCCATTCATGGAGATTTGACAAGTGTGGGTGGGTACAAGGACTTCTGTTAAAGCTGACCAAGGTGAAGCAGGTTCAAAGAACTGCTAAGAAAAGAAAGAACAAGAATGGATATTTCACCCACCAACGAGGAATTCTGCTGTGTGATGAGCATTTGATGTCTGGACAAAACTTCTACACTGGCAGGTTCATCTTCCCTGGTCAACTATCCCATTTAATATTATAGCAATGCTTACAGGTATATGTTTGCTAACTGGTGTTGGTTGAGCTTGATTGAGATGGAGCAATGTAGAAGTTTGGTGACCAACCATAATTATGTGACAAGAAACCAAGAAGAAGAACTAATTCTGCAAGATACAGGTCTTTCCAATTTGCAGATGCAGCATCACAACCACTAGTAATTAACCCAAGATTAACTCATCTTCCAGGGTCAATCATCCCATTCAAAGGCATAGTAGTTGATTACAGGTATGTGTTGCCAACTAATAGTGTTAGTTGAACTTTATTGAGACAACAACCTAAGAGTTTGATGACTCACCAGAATTATGTGACAAGAATCCAAGAACAACAGCTAATTCAGCAATATATATATATATATTTAGAGTTTGTGGTTTTAGCAATGCAGTCACCAGCAGGAAACATATAGTTAACACAAGATTAGTACTATTTCATACACAAGAGAAAGTGAAGGACAAACCTCAAAATAACATTTGTCCAAGAGACACTGAATTCACAAACTCACTGATGTAAGAAAAAACCCCAGAAAATTACAGTTACAGACCTTGATCCCTCACGGGAAATGGTCATGCATCTGTGGATAGCTGCTGCTTGTGTTTAGTGAGCTTAGCTGGCAACTTTTCAATGGTTCTGCTTTCGGTTTTCTGATGATCGCTTACAGACTCCTCTTGGGCACTGCACATCTGGGACTTGAGCTTAAATCCAAACTTCTTTGAAACGGTATTCCACTTGCTCTTCCCTCGTCCCAACTTCTCGATCTCCTGTCTCATGCTTGTGCACTCCTTTTCGAGCTCATACACCCTCATCCTCATGCTATCCATTCCCTCCTTCAACACTTGGTTTTCCCTCACCGCGCTTGCCCACCCACCGCCATCTCCTGAACCCACCAGACCGCTCCTCAGAGGTCGTGAGCCATCAAGGTTATCAGAAACAAGCAAACAACCAGCAATCGAGGTCCTCAGTTGAAGTTGCTCGAAGAAAAGAACTTGAACCACTACTCGCAACGGGAGCCTTTCGTTTTGTGCAGCATGAGTGCAGGCTTCTAGGGAGAGTTTCTGGCAGTCCATCAGCCTGCAGAGCTGTTCCCTTTCGGCTTCATTGAGCCACGGATGTGCCTGGAAATGCGTCATAAATTACACATCATCAACAATTTTGCGACAGCACAATGGAAAATTGGAATAAATATTTAGGCATTGTAGTAATTAGCCTGCAACAATGATATCGATCATTTGACAGACTGTTGTTGAAGTTTACAACATTTGTGATATTCTTTATGAGAAAAAAAGAACAAACATGTTTGTACTAGTGGAGACCCATATTTCCATTGTGTTTTTTACATTTTTGGTTAGCATGGAGAAGCCAAATGATAATTATCAATAAAATGCACTTGAGTAATTACCTTTAAATAGATGTCAATAGCACGATACAGTCCATCATCCAGTGGTCGTGCATAATCAGGTACCGCACCAGCCATATTTTGAAACTTTGGAAGCTTCAAGTTGATATCTGGTGCAACTTCTGCTAAATACCCATCAATTAGCTTCGCAACAGTAGTAATGGGTGCCAGAGACGGCGAACCAATTAACTGCTCATCATCAACCATATTAGGAGATGTCCCATCAGCAGCTTGATCCATGGCTAAGAAGTGCTCTAGAATTCGTTGAACACAGTCGATGTTGTAGAGTGTCTCCGTAGAATATGAAAAGTTTGGCAGAAGTAGATCTTCCAAATTCGCCTGGTCTAGCTGCAGTCCTATCCTTTTCTCCAAGTTGGAAATGCATGTTGGATTAGCTCGCAGAATCATGCCGGTGCGAAGTAGTCCGAAAAAAATTTTAGTTGATGTAACACCCTTTTGTAAAGGCAACAAGGCCACAATCTCTTCGAGAAGATGTCTCTGTTCTTCTTCGGATGGTGCAGCAGTCAGAGCTACAGGAGCCAGACTGTGACGCCTACTAATACCAGGCAGATACTTTTTGGCATAAGACGTCACGGAACCTGCTATTACCTCTTGTCTGACATCTCGAGACTCCATGACTGAGATCAGCCTCTTATACAAGGGAAGACTCAACGAAGATGCATCTTCGTACCACCAATCAGAACTGCAGTTTCTAGGTCTGGCTCCTGTACTAATTCCATTCCACAAAACACTCCCGCCTGGGCTTTGCATTGCACCATGCTCCATCATAGGCCAACCAAAGAGATTGGGATCTGTACAAGCTTTAACGGCTAAAGAATCAATGCATCTCTTAATGATCTGAAGATTTTCAGCATGAGGGAAAAGATTATCACAGGTTTGGAGCACTTTTATCGAATCTTTCCAGCCACGAAGAACAACTTGGTTAAGAAAGTTCTCTGTTTGGGCAATCAAATTGCCTTCTGCTATTTCCTCTGTCATTTGAAGATATTCAGCAGCACAGCGCAGGCAAACAACATTTGAGGCAGTGAGTTCGAACTTAACACCATAACAAAACTTAGCTACTAGTTCAAATGCTTTATCCCCACCAGGCAGATCATGTAACTTCACTACACAACCTTCTTCTTCATCAGAGCATTCCTCAATAAGCTTTTCCAAGAGAGCACTCTTTGACAGAAGAGGAAACTGTAGGAAGAAATTACAAATGTAATTAGCGAATAACAGAATTCAGCTACTATGGAAATAAAAATTAACATGAGTCAGACAAAGTTACATTCAATCAGGAGAAGAACAAATAGAAAATGACAAACAGGCCTAAATAATGGCTATGAGAAAATCAGACCACTAAACAAAATAATAGTTCTTTCATTCTCTCTTCTATGGTAAAGAATGTCATTGGAAAAGCAAGTTGGCTGTCCATCTCAGGCAACAACGATTCAATTTGTTTTGGACATGAAATGTTCCTTCTTAGCGACTTGTTTCGAGGCTTCATTTTACAAGAGACGGTTTGTGCCTAACTTATGCATTTCTATTACATTCAAGTTTATTTTCCCTCTACATTAAAACCCACAAAGAACAAACAGATACTAAGAAGCAGCATTCATTTAATTTTAAACTTCATTAACGAGATTTAATACAACAAAAAATGATTTGACCCAAATGACAGCAATGCTGTACAATGCTAGGAGCTAAACATGTTCCTTGCCTCCATGAAAAAGAATGTTGAAACTTAAAATTGTTCGATATATATTAGTGCCTTGCCTGATAGCACAAATATGTGTCAAGACTCAAAATGATTTAATATTGCATTTGCGGGATTTAGCGACTTGAACCATAGTTACTCATGTCATGGAGCAACTTTAACGTAACACCAAAGTGCATCTTTTGATGAAAGCATGGGTTCTTGTTTGATTAAATGCTTAATTGCCTCAGCTTTTAAATAAAAGGTATTGCATTAAATAGTAGCTAGATACAAGTATGATCCCGTACGTTTTAATGATTAATCACCTCACCTTATGCAGATGGAAGGACATCTCACCAACTTCAACAATAATATCACTTGGAAGCCCAGTTGTGCAGAACCTGCAGAATGCACAAATAACAAGTGATCCACATGTGACTACAATACTGTTTGTCATATAGAACAATTTTATCATAACCAGACAGAAAAAACAAAATGGAGAGTGAAAAATACTTCTAGACAGATTCAAGATAGTTATCCTCTCATATAGAGGGGCAATTTAAGGATTTAGGCCACAAAAAAAAAGCAAAAAGGTTCAGATCAGTGCAGGAGGAAAAGAAGAGTCCAGTTTTTGTTTATCTAGCATGCCTTTTTTATCTCCTAGCAAGTTTATGATGAATAAAGAAAAGGACCTTATTCAAGTTAACCCCAATTTCCACAGTCATGCATGGAGAAGCTTCAAAGTCCAGAAGCATTTCTACATGTTTAGTAGATCTTAGCAATTATTTGAGATTATTGCAATACATCACAAATGCTTTTAGCTTTTATGCTTCACTTCCTAATAATAGTCATAGACCCAAGAAAATACACAAAACAAACCAAAGGGATTAAGCATATATGGTGCCTATATTTCACGTTTCTGACTTCTAGAACCACAAATTGACTAGCAAAACCAAATCGAGGTCCCCAATGAGCACAGTCTTATGAGAGAAAATTTTGAACTCAGAAATAGCCTTTTTCATTTGCTATTCATATTGCCACTATTGTGGAAGTCGTGACCTAGAGAACAGCACGCTGTATGAATCTTGTTCCTGTTTGGGCACTCCTATCGCTGGGTATGCTCCTCTTAAACAAAGAGGATCACAATAATTTCTAGACCCTATATTGTTGGGATCCTTGTGAAGAAGAACACCATTTTTTTATAACTCTAGTATGAAAGATCATATAATCTCACTTTAATCCCTAAAACTCTCATTCCCCAGTTCCTCACTGAAAATGCTCCTGTAATTGCAAAGCTCATTTTCTCAGGATGTTGATTTTGCTTTATCTTTGTTCCATCAAGTGCCAGGACCGTGGAAATAAAATGCTTTTATTGCAGGGTTAGCTCTCTCTAAATCTATGTGGTACAAGCAAATAGAGGCAACAAGGCACCTGTACTATGGGCTTGTCCGATTTTGGGCTAAATTTGGAGTACTTATCTAAGCATTCATGGCGCATCCAAGTATCCAACAACAACTAAGAGAAACAATTAGAGCTTGAGGATAAACTAATTCTTAATAGTTAAATCCATTTGTTCCTTCTTATTTTAACCTTTAACCACCAACTGTTCACGCCACAACCTCTGTTGATGTTGGCTCATTGTCAAGATAAGACTATTTTGCTTGTGAAACTGTAGAATATTATAGAATTGAAACTTAGGGTGACAACCATACTAATCAATTCACCAAGAAAAATATACATTCAACAAGTCAGTCAAAATTGCAGAAGTTAACAAGAAATAACAAATAACGATAGCAATCAGTTTTTCATATACGTTGTCTATTTCGTGGAGTATCTTACATGAATAATATGCTTCAAATAATATTTTTGAGCATTCTATTGTCAAATTTAGTAAAACAGACAAAACTAATCCAAAAAAGACTGCCTGCTTCAGAGGCTGTAACTTCTGGACATAAATTAGAGCTTGCACTTTTGGGAAGTCATACATTTCTTAAACTACAATACTGGTTTTAGATCTACACTGATCTTATTCTAAGATTACTTTAGAATATAGGCATATCGTCAGAACAAAAAGCAGAAAATACAGCATACCAGGCTTGCCCTTGTCGTTGAAAGGCATCAGCTTTTGATCCCAGCTTTTTGCAGGCCATTCTGAGAGAACTTTGTAATGAAAAGGCCAGAGCAAAATAATCTCAAACAGAACCTGGAAAAAACCAGAGATCACACACTCTGAACACTCGGCGATCTTCAGTAATCGACAAGTAGGCTAAAAAGTTTAGGCCATAAGCCATTCTCCATCAATCTGTTGCTTCACAGAGGAACATGTTCACAGAAAACAGCAGTCGGCTTCAGAGATAGACCTCAACCTCAGTACCAAAATCCCTGCAACCTGATCCAAAAAAAAAAAAAAACCATCAAGAGCACACCCCCAATCCCGCCAGCCAAAAAAAAAAACCAGAATGTTTCCAGGCACAACCGTGCTCAAGAATCAAAAGCCCAGCAACACATCCATCACCTAAAAAAGGGACACAGAAGGGTGCAGATTTAACCATCGCTCAGGAAACTAAGAAGTCAGAAGAGCTCAAAGCGCAAAGAGCAGAGGCCACCATGAAACCCCTCAAACAATCCCTTCCAAGATCCAAACTATAGGCCATTCTCACACATGGAAGCAGTCAAAACCCACCACCAAACCTTCAAAAGAAAGAAGAGCAAACAAACAGCCCCAAACAAGCACCAATTCTTCACCACAAAAACCCAGACCTAATAATCACACACAAAAGCAAAAGAACAAAAAAGATCACCACCAGGTAAACAACCCCCCCAAGTTCCCCAATCCACACCGAAACCTCTAAATGTAAATGAATCTGCAACCCAGGCACAAAAACCAAACTGTAGGACAAAGTTATAGCACCCTCAGCAAGCTCCAAAACCCAGATAATCCCCAGAGAGGGCAAAACCCACCCATGATTTCCCAACCAAACAAACGGAGACGGCAGGAGATAATGGAAGATGTTTCACACCACTCCAAAAGTGCAGCTTCTGTTCTGTCTTTTGCCCTGCTTGCAGACCTCTTCACACCATTCCAAACTGCACCATGTTGAGCTGGAGGGGACCAACAACCCATGCATCAACCATCTGTCAAAAAAGCAGAATTACAAATAGGAAGGGGGAAAGGAGAGATCACAGAGGAAGCAGCAAATGAACAAAGGAGGGAGGGTGTGCTTCTTCCTTGCTCCCATCAATGCGCATTTAAGGCTCAAACTTTTGGGTCCCAGCGCAGACAGATTCCCTCAGAAACCAAACCAAAAAAAAAAGCGCAGACAGTACTAAAGAAACTTGCCTGTTGCATCATCACTCATTGGGGTGGGTGTCCTTTGTTTGGTGATTGATTTCTTGTGTTTTTGATCTCTCTCTCTTCCTTTCTTCTATTGATTGTTGGCATGGAATTGAGAGCAGTCATGCGCACAACTGGAGTCCATGTTGGGGTGATGAAGCAGTTTGGTTGGTGGTTGGTGGTTGGTGGTGGTGGTGGTGGTGGTGCTGCTGCTGCTGCTGCTGTTGCTGCTGCCTAAAAACACTAGAGAATACGAAAGAGGTCAACTCTGGTAGACGATTTCAAGGCCTCCATGTGCCAATGCTTGCGGCATTTCTGGTCTACTCCTTGTCAAGGCCAACCTTTTGCTGCTCAGATTCATGGAGGCCATCCCATGGATGGATGAGGACGAAGACTGGAAGATGCCAACATAGTAATACTGGATTAAGAGAGGGAGTTAAAATGCTCTCTTAAATATCAGCATTTTATCATTCATTTATAGAGTCACTTGTTACATACATAAATGAAATCACAATATCAAAAAAAAAAAAAAAAGTAAATCTTAGAATAAAGATTTAGTTCTGTCCAGAAAAAAAATAAAAAATAAAAAAAAATCAGACAATCCCAGTGGATTTACTGCATCCTCTCTACCAATAAAGACAAATAATGTAAGAGAAATTCTGAATAAACTGTGGTATATCAGAAATTATATTTTTGCAAGTATATATGTCATCTACACAAAATAACTCCACGTGTGTTGTTGTTCCTTGTCAAATCTAAGGTTTGGATTACAGAAATGTCAGCCATTGCATTAAATGATAGATACTGCGATTAAAAGAATTCAAAACCTTCCTACTTGTAGACAGACAGCATTTCGATTACAGAAATAAATGTAAAGGATAGATAGTTGACCAAGAAAAGGATCAGTCAAATAACCTTAGTGGAATGTTTTCCGATGATCAAGCATCCATCCTCTTTTACCAAATCATATGTTGTATTTTCCAAGTAGGTATCATGGAGATTTATACCAAGTGATTCTGGAGTCCAAGCTTTAGATACCAGAGAATTGTTGACAACCAGTAAAATTTTTTTTTTATCTAATCTTATGAACGTGAAGCTTAGTGACTGCATCAAATGACCTCACGATTAAAAGAAGTTAGAGCTTCATACTTGTAGTTAGTACTAAATTAATGAAATCTAAAGGATAGTTGAGAGAGGAAAAGATTAGTCAACGCTTTGGGATGCAAACTGACCATTGCTTGCCTTTTAGGCTACGGTGGGCAAGTCCAAAGCTCATTGGGTTTAACGAGAACGCCTTTCGTTGGACTGCAGCTTCTCCAGGGTTGGAAACCACACACACAAAGAGAGAGAGAGAGAGAGAGAAGAGTGCTCATGCGAAGGCCTCCCTTGAAGTCAAGATGCTTAATATAATACTATTATTATTAGCTTGCACTAGATAGAATCCACTCTCCACATGGTAACCATGGATTTTAGTGAGATCATGACAATATCTTAGTTTGTATATATTATTTCTTAAAAGAAAGATAAATGCTGAAGAAACTAAGATCTTATTGTGATTATGAGACCTTTACCGACATAAAAAAAAAAAGCAACGTGATTAACTTAGTATAGTTTCTTTTTTCTGAATCAAACTCCCTGTTAGACTGATAATTATTATGGAGTACAAATGGTTGTATACCATAAAGAGGGATGAACTTGATTATACATCATCAGGCTAATTTAATTATAAAAAGAAAGAGAGGAAATATTGAAAGTAAATTTTTATTGAGTTAAAAGTTCTTGCATGCTCAACCATAACAAGGATTTCCATAACCACTTCATCTATCACTATGTAGATTTTTTATTTTTATTTTTTTCCAACTGATCTGATGTGATTAAGCAACTTTTCTATCCCTGTATTGATTATCTGAGAGCAAGATGACACAAATAAACAAGTAGTTATGATGAATTAATTCTATAAATAGATTAATGTGCCATGATACCACCTCAATCATGAATGCATTGGGTGCATGATTGAGCAACCCATGCAAAATAGTATCTTTCAATGTCTCGCCCCATTTTAGAGTAGAATAAACCATGACTCTGTTCCAGTACTATTATTGTGACCGGTAACCTGAACAACTAGGCATTTTTATAAATGATACTATGAAAAGTTTTATATGTCATGGTATCATTTCAATCATTGCTGCTTTGGATGATTGATTGAGAAACCATGGGACACAGAACCTTCCTCCTTTTCCCTTTTTTTTTCCCCCCTCCCCATTTCTATGGTAGAACAAAGCATGATAGAGGGTAGAGAGACAAGTACCTTGAATTGCTGGATATGGTGGAAAATATCCCTTGCTGATGTATCATATCAACCACTGCATGCCAAATCCCACACAAAATGATGCTATTCTTTTTGTTATTGTATGTATTAAGAAAAAAAAAAAAAACACTACAGATTAATAAAGAAAGATGAATCTACAACTGGAGAAGCTAAGGGAACAGTCTTGTTCTGGTGTTTGGACCATTGCAACCTGCCCCAGTCTCAACTTTAAAGCTAGAGAGAGGAACAGGATCAACAAACAATGCATTCATTGAGTGAAAAGAACACTGCACCTGTTACTCCAACAGTAAAGTTGTTGATGTTTAAAGTTATCACACATCATAATAATTGAGGAGGAACAAAGCTTAACCACTTAGATCCTGCTAATTCTCCCAGCATTTATCTTTTTGTTGTACCGGGACCATTTCCAGAAGTAATCAAGAATCAGCATGACAAATTATTTCCAGAAGTAAGGCTGCATACATTAAACCTTTAAAGATACTGGATTGGCGAGAGCGTCAGGCACCAGGTCCACTCTTTTTTTATCACATATACAACTGGCCAACTGGCTTCTTAAGTACCTTGACTGTAATTGGTGATGTAGCATTGACTCTTGGAGTTCAGCATGACAGTCAATTTGGATCTTCCAACAAGAATTCTCTCAAATGACTTGCACAAAGGAATCTGAACAGACAAGAATACACAGAAGCAGTATGTTAAATTTCATTTGAGATAAACACAGCAAACAACAAAACAATGCTAAATGATGAGTTTTTTTCTTTTTTTGTAACCCAGATACAATCTAGCTAATGTGCTTGCTCATTCAGCTTCCAGACAAAGCATCTGCTGTCATTTACCAAGTCCAAGCAGTATCTGAAGGATCCACTCAAGCTCCATCTCTCCAACACTCCACTTGCACTTCTGGGAGCATATAAATCAAGAATTGTTCAGTGAAATGACAATGCGTTGCACTGACCAAACAGCTTTTTGATGTTTATAGTGAACCAAGCAAGAGTTCAGAGGGTCATCATTATATTAAAATCTGCATCATATGACAAGCATAAACATATATTCAAAGGAGCTGTAAAGCCAAAAAAAACAGCTTGTCTGGTGAAGTTGCATCCAAAGAAAAGCTCAAGTGACCAGATAATTCCTCCTCTCAAACAAGGACCATCTGCACATTAAGAAGAAGAATAGAAGTTGAATTCTAAATTAAAAAGTTATCGTAAAAATGACAAACATAGTAAACTCATATATCTGAATTTATTGTTATGGACTTATCATTTCAGGTTTTTTCTTTTTTCTTTTTTTTTCCATTTTTTTTCATTCAAGACATGCCTTTTTCTAATAATTATGGTATGAGCCAATGCTATGTCTTCAAAAACCTCCAATGATCCCTTTCATTTCATCATATAAAAAATTGTAATGCATGTGAAAAAAAACAATTTTCCTCAATTAAAGGACAACATGCCACCTCATTTCAATACTAGTCAAAATCCTTCTTTAACCTATAAATATACATCCCAACTTCGAGGGAACTTAGAAGCGACAAAGATTCTAGTCATCCTAAGATTTCTTTAGGAACACAAACACAAAACTTTCCCACGTGACATTCTTCAGTGGAATATCATCCACAAAAAAGTACTATATAAATTTTTTTTGACTAGTTGAACATGTTTTGATGACAAGGGATAGAAACCTAGTAGTGCCCAATGCTCAGCCACCTGTTTCATATTAGATTTAGTCAGTAGAAGTTCAATAATCCTAAAGCAAACTTTATTTCTTAAATTTAGTTAAAAAGCCCAAGTTTTTTGTGCCACTGCCAACTGTAGAAATGCTCCCATGCTTGCAACGAGGTAGCAAGAAATCTAGAGAAGTCTTCTTATACCTTCAAATGATAGTTACAAAGTCAGACCAGTGATTTAAATAGGCGCTCGGGCGAGGCGAGGCGAGGCGAGGCCCAAGCGCCTCATGTGTAGACCAGGTGGCGCGGTTCAATGAGGCGCCGCCTAGGCGCTGGGTGCTGGGCACTTCGGGCGAGCGCCCGGTTCAATTAAGCGAACCGAACCAGACTTTTTGAAGTCTGGTTCGATTCAGTAACATTGTTTCTTACCTCATTCACGCCCGCGCGACCCCAGGCGAACCCTAGCACTTCTTTTGCCTTCGCCGCTGACGCTTTCTACCACTACCTCCGCTGCTGACCCTTTCTACCACTGCCTCCGCCGCAGACGTAGCAGATTGAGCCTTCCTCTGTCGCCGGCGTACGAGTCCGACGACTCCCGTAGCTTTCTTCTGCTGTCGCTCCATGTGCAGTTCCTTCCGTTGTCGAAGGAGAGGACCGCAAGTTCCTCCGCCATCGGCGGACATCCTCTGGAGCTTCCGCCTTGTCGCTGCTGTTGTCTGCAGCTTGCACCGCTGCTGTCCGCAGATTCAGCCATTGCCGCCGCTGCTGTCCGCAGCTGCGGCCACTGCTGTTCGCTGCATTCACCGTTGCCGCTGCCGCTGTCTGCAGATTCAGCCGTTGCCGCCGCCGCTGTCCGCATCTTCCGTCGTTCCTCTGCTGCTGTCTGCAGCTTCCACCGCTGTTGCGGCTGCTGCCCGCAGCTTCCGCCGCTGTGGCTGTTGCTGTCTGCAGCTTCCGCCGCTGTGGCTGTTGTTGTCTGCAGCTTCCACCGCTGCTGCTGGTGCTGTCCACAGCTTCCGCCACTGCTGCTGTCATTCACAGCGCTACTGCAACTGTCTTAAACTCTACCTTTGCCGTTATTGCTACCATCTTCTCACTATTGCCTTCTCCTCCGTTACCAGTAACATTATCTTCTCCCCTTCGATTACTATTAACAGTAAGTAATATACTGTTAACAGTATATTTTTAATTTCATATCATATTTTTATTTAAATAATTAATTTTTAATTATATTATATATTTTTTATATTTTAATATTTTCAGAGCGCTTCGTTTCGCTCGGATGAGTGCCTAGTTGAGCGCCTAGCGCCTAGGGTGTTTTGGGACCTTGGCGCCTTTTGGCGCCTAGCGCTTTTTAAATCACTGAGTCAGAGTAGTCTAAAGTCGAAGCTCAAATTTGGCTTTGAACATATTGTACAAAAAAGGAAATAGGAGATACTAGGAGAGAAAATCATTTCAAACTAAGAATACAGAACTAGGTCCAAATAAGATGCTTAAAAGCAAGGGCCATCATACTGTTTGAAACGGTACCAAACGAGTGGCCTGTACTGGTTTGGGTGTGGACCGATACGCGGAGCACCCTATTTCGGGTAGTTTGGTCCAACTCAAGAAAGATAAAAAAACCTACAAATAGCGATCGGGTCATCTAACTCAGCATTAAAAAAGAAAAAAAACATAAAATAGAAACTAGGGCTCGATAACACGAGCTCTTTTCTCATGATGATACTGACACTGTTGTTGCTACTTCGCGATGCCACTGCTTTGCAATGTTGCCGCTACAGCTGTTGCTTCATGACGTCGCCACCAACGCCGCTGCCAATGCTGCTGTTGTAGCGTTCCTTCTTCTTCTCAAGAACACTCCCACCTCCTCCTCCTCGTCTTCCTTCTTCTTCTCAAGAACACTCCCACCTCCTCCTCCTCGTCTTCCTTCTTCTTTCTCCTCCTTTTTCACCACTTCTTCTTCTTCCTCCTCTTCCTCTTTGCCTTCTCTTTCTTCCACTCCGAAACCCCAATACATAGTGGTGTACCAACACATGATATACCAATGCTGACTGGTATACTAGTCCGACCAGATCATTGGAACGGATCTGGTAACCAAAACACCGATCCTCGCTTACAAGTTTGTTAACATTACCACTAGGGCAAACACCTAATGGAACTTCTACTAAACTTTCACTTCAAAAATAACTTACAACATCTGGAAAAGACAGTTTTAACATCAGCCTGTAAAGAATTGTACAGTTTATTCTGCTTTTTTCAAATGTTTAATTTAATCATCAAAATTTTATACGAAACTCAGCCGTTGAGTCCTTGATGCACAACATAAGTAAGATAAGCAGGATAATATGTTACACAAGAGTTGTTAGTAGCATGAGTGTTGCATCAGATATTGTTAAACCCTTCTTTGTCCAGATCTCAACCTTATTTAGGTAAGTACTTTATTAGAGTAAAAGATTGTAGCACAAGATATTGTCAAACCCTAAATACAAAACTCTCATCTATGACAAGAAAAACTCACCAAAACCAGATAATAAAGATATGTTTCGAACAATAACTTATTCATGTATATATTATCTCAATGCAACAATTAAAGAACAAAACTATATGTCTTGCTGTACTGGTAAATATATATACACACATATATATATATACACATACATATATATATATATATATATATATATATATATATATACATATACACACACACACACACACACACACATATATATATATATATACATATAGATATATATACATACACACACACACACACACACACACACACATATACATATACACCCCTAACTAATTAGCATAGAACTAACTAAAATGCACTTTTCTTTTCTCTGCTACAAAAAAGGTAAAAATAATATGGCATAGAACTAATTAGCTTTGATTCACACTGGACTTTGCTGCATTCCATTAACATGTTGCAATATCATAAACGAGAAACCAAGTAAATGGAGTTGATTGTGTACCTTGATTCCAAATGCGGTATAATCTTGCTGGGAGAATACTACTGTAACCTACCAATAGTCCTTACAAGAACAGGATCCACCTCTTACATGGTGGAATCGACTCCGATCCCTCACCACAATCTCCCTGTCATAAATCTTGGATATGAGTTTGGTCACCAGGTGGCAATCTGCACATACCCTCAGGTTCTTCACTATCCTGATGGGGGTCCCTGGGGCAGTGTTAAGGAGAGCAAAGGCTATGGCCAACCTCTCGCTGTGGTAGTTCAGTGCCGTTTCCTTCTCTTCCTCCTCTATATCAGCCAAAACATTCGTTGTGCTAGGCATGTAGCCTTCCAGCCTCAGCCTCATTGCAATCTCTTCAAGCATCTCGTATATTTGCTGGCTCTGAGGATGTGAGAGATCACCCATGACGAACTCGTGCATGCGGTTGCCCAGTTCGATGAGGCTGCAGCCGGGCATCTTTCTCACCCCTCCCTTCAGCATGCTCCTCCGGAGTTTGTGAGCAATCCCCCACTGACCGACGGCGGCATGCAGATTGGATAGGAGCACATAGTCGCCGCTATGGCCAGGGTCTAATTCCACGAGTCTAGCCCAAATTGCTTCCCCAATTGCCAGCCTCTTGTGCATGGCGCATGCTCCAAGCAAGGTCCTCCAGATGACAGCATTGGGCTCCAGCGGCATGTTCATGATGTAACTGTGTGCCTCTTCCACCAAGCCAGCTCGTCCCAGGAGATCAACCATGCAACCATAGTGCTCTATCTTGGGCACGATGCCATACTCTCGTGTCATCCTGTTGAAGTACCTGAATCCATCATCAACCAACCCGCAATGGCTACAAGCATACAACACCCCAACCAAGGTGATCTCAGTTGGCACCAACCTCTCCCTCTCCATTGCATGGAAGAGGTCGAGAGATTCTTCGCCAAACCCGTTCATGGCCAACCCTACTATCAAAGAAGTCCACGACACCACGGTCCTCTCATCCATCTCGTCGAATACCTTGTAAGCCTCCTCAATGCTTCCACACTTGGCATAGAAATCTATGAGCGCATTCCCAACGTGGGTGTTCCGGTCCAGGCCTCGCTTAGCAAGGTAAACATGAGATCTGCGGCCGAGAGCCAAGGCCCCCAGCTCGGCACAGGCGCAGAGCAAGCTGACCATGGTGAAACCATCAGGCTCGATGCCGCCATCCTCGTTCGCGACCATCTCCCTGAAGAGGGTCAGCGCCTCATTGGGCCTCCCGTTTATGGCGAAGCCATTAATGACACAGTTCCAGGAAATGAGGTTTCTGTGGGACATCCTCTCGAACAACTTGTGTGCGTTCTCGAACGCTCCGCAGGCCGCGTAGAAATGAACAAGGGTGTTCTGGACGAAGACGCAGGCGTCGTTGCCGTCCTTCACGGAACGGCAGTGGACCCTCTCGCCGTCGCGGAGAGACAACAGTTTGGCGCAGGCCTTGAGGAGGAAGGGGTAGGTGTGGGAGTCCGGGGGAACATCAGCAGCGAGCATGAGGTGGTGGACGTCGAGGGCGGGGCGGGGGCAACAGCTCTCGGCGTAGCCGCGGATCATGGTGTTGTAACTGAAGACCCCGGGGGTGGGGACCTGAGCAAAGACGGCGCTGGCGTAGGGCATGGGGTCGGCGGCGGGGAGGGAAACGAGGGCGAAGACGAGGTGCTTGGCCAGACCGGGGTGGCCGAGCGGGACGCCGCGGCGGACGGAGTGGGCGTGGATCTGCTTGAGCCGGGGCAGGGATTTGCATGTCTGCAACAGCGCGACGCAGCGGCGGAGCGCGGCGAGGTTAGAAGAGGCGGGTTGGGCGACGGCTGGTGGAGCTCGGTCTGGTTGCATCGGGCCATCCCGATCACGAGAGGATGGTTGTTTCAATAGTTTGTTGTTTGTGTCATATCATTGGGTAAATTGATGGCTAAGATTTGTTGTTATTAAGAATGTTTCTCATCCTACGGTTCAGAAAATATATCTTTAAAAATATAAATCATAAATATTTTTACAAAAATAATAAATATGTGTTTTTAGTGCGATGCTATAATCAACCGAGTTAATTTCATTAGTTACTTTTATTATTTCGAACTTTATATTTTTAAACATATATTAAAAAAATTATATTTATAAAAATATTTAATCTTATTTATGTGGATCATCGATTTTGTTAATGAAAATATCGTATGTGCTTAATGCTAAATAAAAGTGAGACAGAAAAAATATTATACGTGCTTAAGTTTAATAGTAAATCCTATAAGTATAGAGATCCTAATATAATATAATTTTTGAAGATAGTTAATTACAGAGATAATATATAATTAGTATGCTAATAAGTCATATTCTTTAATTTTTATATATACATTTTATTTAATACAAAATATATTATTATATAATTTAAAAAAGAGCTGATTATGAAGTAATCTTAATCAGGTCTCTTTCATTTAAAAAAATATTAAATTTGTCTTTATAAATAAAAATAACTGGTTTGATAACTTAGATCATGTTACAATTCTTATACATATAAAGTCCATGCGAATCTTCCAACTAAAAGAAAAGAGAACGTTACTTTTCCTCTCCATCAATCTCTCTCCTCTCAATCTCGCCACCTAAACTCGAAGGTTTCAGTTCCTAACAGTCTCCCTTATTCGGGATAACTTTCCCCAGCCTCCCTTGCAATCCATGCAGCATCTGCTCCAAGGAGTTGATCTCCTCCTCCGTCCTCACCTTCCCATTCCCACCTCCCTCCATTCTTTCACGTACTCGATGCACGATCCGAGCGCTCGTCGCCGCCGCCTCCGCGGCCTCCGAAACGATCCTTGCGTTCTCCTCCTGAGCATCCCTTAGCCGCCTCTTCACCGTTCTGTACGCATCCAACGACTTGAGGAGCTGCTCCGACAGCACCTTGTTCCGCTCCTGCAGCACCGAGTTGAGCTGCGACTGCGCGCCGTTCTTCTTGTGCTCCGACGCGCACGTCTTGACCTTCTCCAGAAGCGCCTCGTTCTGCGCCCGGAGGTCGTCGACGAGCTCCTCCGCCTCCGCCAGCTCCCGCGCCTTCCTCGTCAGCTCCGCCGCCATGATCTCCTTCTCCTTGCCCAGGCTGGAGAACATCTTCTCCAGGTTCTTGCGGGCGGTCATGTTCGCGAACAGCTCCCGGCGTAGCTTCTGGACCTCGTCAGCAGCGGGGTCGAGGGGCTTCTTCTCCCTCGGAGGGGCGCCACGGCGGAGGTCGGTGTTGCACCGGCGGAGCTCGGCCTCTCTCCTCCGTGAAGGCTCCAGCTTCTGGACCTGAGACTTCAGATCATCGAGGACCGTCATCATCCCGGTGACGCATTGTGGTCTGTGCCCGCCGCCTTCTGTGTAATCATGTATCAACCTCAACAACGACTTCACATTCTCTGTGACAACATCAAACACAGCAGAGTAAGGAGATAACAAGATGAACTGAAGGAAGAAGAACAGATATGTAACATTCTTCACCTTCCAAGGTGGATTCCTTTGGATGATCTACACCACTCGGAGGAATCAAATGGGGGGACGAATTCACACGCAAACCGTTCATATCTCCAGCAAATTCTGGTGGAGAAAGAAGATGAAAACTCTTCTTCTGTTGAATTTAGAGAGAGAGAGAGAGAGAGAGAGAAGAAAGAAAAAGCCTACAACGGTACCTTTTGGTTGGAGACGAGACGAGAGATTGGTATTCTTAATATAATTGTAACACATCTGTCTACCAGCAAACAAGGAAGAGGGAGGCCTTTCTGTTCTCCTCCTCCCTTCTCACTTCAAGGTTTCATCTGCCTTCTTCCCCTCTGTGTAATTTATGTGGTCTTTCGTTACAAGTATTTTGTGATGGACAATTGATGATGGCTTTGGACTTTTTCTAAGGCAATCAGGAGGTTGACTTATTTAAAGAATGTCCAATTTGAGGTCCATGTTAGTTTCATATGGAACTGTGGACTTTGACTTCTATGTTTAGGGGGATGTTAGATACTGGTTTGATGGTGTTTGCAGAAGATGGACAAGATTGAATGGTTGATACAAGAGTCATCTACATAGAGCAGTTTCCAGTGGAATTTGTCAAAGAACTAAGTAATAGAATGGATGATGAAATATTTATTTAACTTTTTCAATCATTTAAACAAAATTAATATAACACCAACAGACTTGATCTTAGATCAAGGTTAACATATACAGGGTAATTATAATAATAACACTAATAATAAGAAATCAAACTTGATCATCACATGTGTAAGCAATTACATCAAAGAATCCATGTTTAAGATCTCTCCTATGATTAGTGTTTTGGGTGGCAGCTCACATTACAAAAAAAAAAAAAAATGATAGTACTAAACATAAGTCACAATTTAGAACAGAGTAATTGGCAAAAGTATCTATCCAGGAAAGGTCGAGCAAACCAATGTCTTGTTCTTGTCATTTGCATTTGGTAGCTTCTCTCTCTCTCTTTCTCTCTCTCTCGGCCATTTATATAAACAGCTTCTCCATCTCTGACGCAAGCCATGACACGTTTCCTTAGCCATTTCCTAAGCAGATGTTGGATTTTCCAAGAGAGATCGCCATTAGAATTGGATCCCCGCATCTTACAACATAGACTACACCTCCGTCCCACCTCGATATAAGCTCCCAAAGACTAGGAGGGAGCATCGAGCAAGAACATCAATGGCGGAGACGAAGGAATTGGTGCTGCTGAACTGCTGGGTGAGCCCTTACGGGATGCGCTGCCGGATCGCGCTGGCGGAGAAGCGGGTGGAGTACGAGCACAAGGAGGAGAACGTGATGGAGAAGAGCCCGCTGCTGCTGCAGTCCAACCCCGTGCACAAGAAGATCCCCGTCCTCCTCCACGGCGGCAAGCCCGTGTGCGAGTCCCTCGTCATCGTTCAGTATGTGGACGAGGCGTGGCCGGACCGCGCGCCGCTGCTGCCCGCCGACGCGTACGGCCGCGCCCAGGCCCGCTTCTGGGCCGACTTCGTCGACAAGAAGGTTTGCTACTGCATGCTTTTACTGCTTCGCCTTCCTGCGTCAGTTTCCGCCATGCGATATCTACAGCAAGCCTTTGTGGTACTCGTGGATGTCTTCATGTGCAGAATTATGAGCCAATTTAGTCTCTTCAAAAGCATGCTTTCTTTTCTCTGGTTGTCAGATTTTTGAGTGTGGGACTAAGCTATGGAGGCTCAAGAAAGAGGCACAAGGAGAGGCGAAGAAAGAGTTCATCGAGGGACTCAAGCTCCTGGAGGCGGAGCTGGGGGAGAAGAAGTACTTCGGCGGCGACGCCTTCGGCTTCGTCGACATCGCCCTCGTCCCTCTTATGGCCTGGTTCCGCATCTACGAGTCCTTTGGAAGCTTCAGCGCGGAGACGGAGTCTCCCAAGCTGGTGGCGTGGGGCAAGCGGTGCATGGAGAGGGAAAGCGTCGCCATGTCGCTTCCTGACCCCGACAAGGTTTACGAGCTCGTGTGCTTCATAAGGAAGATGCTAGGGCTCGTCGAGTGAAGCAGGATTCTTCTGCCGCTTCCCTGCAATATTTCTAGGTTGTGCTTGTGGTGTCTTGAAGGTGGAGGTGTTGGCAGTTCTCGGTGTCTTCCATCTATTTCCTTGTGATTGTCGAATAATACGTCCCTATGCCGACGTCAAACCATGAACTTAGCTTGCCGTGGTAATCGATTTCTTCTCTCTTTCTTCTTCCTCGAAAACCATGGGTTGCAGCTTTCCCGACGACATTTTTTTTCTTTTTCTTTTTCTTTTCATATATAATATACTAAATGATCCGATTTATTTTATACTCTTATTATGTCATCTCAAAATTTAGGTATAACTTTTGATGTAAATATTCTGAAGAAATGATAAATGACCATGATTTATAGATATGCTTAGGTCCTAATAAAAATCCTGTACAATAATGCATTGACTAATTCGAATGTCTGACAAGAAATAATATGATATAGATGTAGATTACATCATATTTAGATTAATAAGTAGAATAAGGCTCTCTTACTCATTTATTGAAAAGATCTTCCAATAGCTATCACCATTAAAGTTCTCAGAAAACGACCGACGGTTCACCCAATGGTTTGTCAGACCCTACTCACTATCTCATGTGCATGCATGTCTTACGACGCTCAAGTGAATCCCTAAGATTAGCCCTTTCCTCCCACCTCATATAAGAGACGAACAAGAGATCGCGAGAGGGAGCATCGGGTGAGATCAGCAATGGCGGAGACGAAGGGGTTGATGCTGCTGAACTTTTGGCCGAGCCCCAACGGGATGCGCTGCCGGGTGGCGTTGGCGGAGAAGGGGTTGGAGTACGTGTACAGAGAGGAGGAGAGCATAATGGAGTGCAAGAGCCGGCTGCTGGCGAAGTCCGACCCCGTGCGCATGAGAGTCCCCGTCCTCCTCCACGACGGCAAGCCCGTGAGCGAGTCCCTCATCATCGTCCAGTACCTCGACGAGGTGTGGCCCGACCGCGCGCCGCTGCTGCCCGCCGACCCCTACGGCCGCGCCAAGGCCCGCTTCTGGGCCGACTTCATCGACAAGGAGGTGCGCTGGCTACTGCTTTCACCACTACGCCTACCTGTGTTTGTTTCCGTCGTGCAATATCATCCACAGGATGCATGTCTGCGTACATGTGGATGTCAATTTAGTCTTCACTGATTGACAACATCAAATTCTTCATGAATTGTCGGATCCTTTTGGCATGATGTGTTCTCTCACCATTCGATTTCCTGTCTCATCTTTTAAGAAAGATCAATTTTGTGGGCTTTTCTTAAGCACATAGCATAGAACTTGACAAGCATGCTTAGCTTTTTTGGTTGTCAGATCTTCGAGTGTGGGCTGAAGCTGTGGAAGCTCAAGGGAGAGGACCAGGAGGAGGCGAGGGATCAGTTCATTAGAGCGCTCAAGGTCTTGGAGGGTGAATTAGGGGAGAAGAAGTACTTCGGCGGCGATGATACCTTTGGCTTCGTCGACATCATCCTCATCCCCGTCGTGGCTTGGTACCGCACCTACGAGATGTTTGGAATCTTCAGCACGGAGGTGCATGCTCCGAGGCTGATGGCGTGGGGCAAGCGGTGCATGGAGAGGGAGAGCGTCGCCATGTCGTCGCTTCCTGACCCCCATAAGGTTCAAGAGTTCGTGTGCTTTCTCAGGGACAAGAAGCCTGGGTTGCAGCCATTCTAGGGCTTCTGGTTCGATGTTTGCGTGTCGTGTTTGTGGCCACAGTAGGTGGAGCAATTGGCGATTCTCGTTGTCTTCCACCTATTTCCTTGTGGTTGCTGCTGAATAATAAATACCTCCTTGTTTGCTTCATCATCATCCACCAACAATTTTAATTATTTCCTTTTCTGCATCAGTAATATGGATGACCAGTGACAGTCAACATAAGCCAAAGATGAGTCTTATCAATAATATTTATTAATAATTGTCTTGATTTCATATATATATATATATATATATATATATATATATATATATATATCTTTCTCTCTTTCTTCGCTATCCAAATATCTTCTTGACGAACTCATAGACTTCGAGGGGGTCGTAAAGGGACTTGGCGACACTTCCCCTCTCCAGGCACCGCTTGCTCCACGCCACCAGCTTGGGGACCGCTTCCTCGACGCTGAACCCGGCGTAGGTCTCGCAGCTGTAGAACCAGGTCGTGAAGGGGACGAGCGCTATGTCGACGAAGCCGAAGGCGTCGCCGCCGAAGTACTTCTTGTCCCCCAGCTCGCCCTCCAGGAGCCTCAGGATCTCGATGAACTCCTCCTTGGCCGCATCCTGGGCCTCGCCCTTGGGTGTCCACAATTTCTTTGCTGATTCACAGACCTGATGGGTAAAAACACTGGAAGGAACTAAGAATACGGTATTCCGGATAGGAGACATAGATCGAACACATGGAGAGCATCGGCGCACCTTCTTGTCGACGAAGTCGGCCCAGAAGCGGGCCTGGGCGCGGGCGTAGGGGTCGGCAGGAAGTAGCGGCGCGCGGTCGGGCCACGCCTCGTCGATGTACTGGACGATGATGAGGGACTCGCAAACAGGCTTGCCGTCGAGGATGAGGACGGGGATCTTCTTGTACACGGGGTTGGACTGGAGCAGCAACGGGTTCTTGTCCCCATGGATGTTCTCCTCCCTGTACTCGTATTCCACTCCCTTCTCCGCCAACGCGATCCGGCACCGCTGTCCGAACGGGCTCGCCCAGAAGTCCAGCAGCACCACCGCCTTCATCACTCTCTTTTTTGTCTGTCCGTCTCTGTGTCCTCTCTCTCCGCTCTCTCGCTCGTTAAATAGAGGGGCAGTGACGCATAGGATGACGATGTGGTCACCACCAGCTTAAGGTAGAACTAGTCATCTTGAATCTTTTAATGAAGCACACCTTTAGTGTATATATTTTCTAATGAGAGAATCCTGCATGTGCCACGTAACGCCACCAAGAAAGTGATATATTGTTACTCGAGAAGATAACAGAGAGCGCAATTATTCAAAGTGATACACAGCACCAATAAGTGTGTCTTTCATCAGACACAAAGCAGTCAAACACCATGCAACACACGGTCAATTAATCTAAAACGTTTTCAATCAATAAAACCATATAATATTAAATAATAGTTAACATAACACTTATAGTATTATCTCCAAATACATATACTCTCTGCTCATCTTACTTCATGAACTATGATCATATTTATAGGACCTAATAATAACTACCTCATACATGATTAGCCACTACCCTCATTAACTCCTAAATCATATGTCACTCAGTATCTTCATAACTCCTAAATGATAGAAGTGAGAAAAAAGATTATAATGAAATGAAGTGCTATGATTTATTTCTTCACTCATATCTATTTATACAAGAAGAGAGAAGGGTAAAAGGATTAGGCGTTGATGATTTCTCTCAGCATTCTAATCATTCTGCTACTATTGTTACAACAACTCTATCTTTTAACATACCCCCGCAAGATCGTTCTCCTGTCAACGACGTTGATCTTGGACCTATAAAGTTAAAATAACTTACGAACGAGTGGCTTCGTGAGGGAGTCTGCCAGTTGATCTGCTGTGTGAACATGAGAAATACGTAGTTAATTATTGATCACTTGATCTCGTACAAAGTGAAAGTCAATTGCTATATGTTTCATACGAGGGTGAAATACTGGATTGGCACATAAGTAGGTAGTCCTGACATTATCACAGTATATTGTAAGAGTAACAAAAGAGCGGATATCAAGTTCTTTGAGCAGATTCATTACCCAATTGAGTTCGACAGCTACAGTAGCAATGGAGCGATACTCAGCTTCAGTGGTTGATTGAACAACTATGTTTTATTTCTTGGAACTCCAGCTGATTAGATTAGCTCCTAGGAAAATAATATACCAAGATGTCGATGTTCTATCATCAAAGTTTTCAGCCCAATCAACGTTAACATAAGCATAAAGTTGAAGTGGAGAGTTTTTGTAGAGAAATATGTCATAGTCAAGAGTGCCATTAAGATATCGTAATACTCGTTTAACTACTGATCAATATGTGATAGATGATCTATGCATGAATTGTGATAGCTTATTAACTGCAAATGAGATATCTGGGCGGGTGAGCGATAACTATTGTAAAGAACCAATTACTTGCCGATATTGTGTAGGATCGGTAGCAGGACTGTTGTCATTTAACCGAAGTGATTCATTAGTGGAGAGAGGAGTTGAAACAACATTTGCATCATTCATGCTTGCCTTCACTAATAAGTCCTGAGTATAATTCCGTTGAGAGAGGAAGAACCCCCAAAGATGTAGACGTTGCTTCCACACCCAGAAAAATAATTCAATGGACCAAGATCTTTGAGGAAAAATCTGGCGGCCAACTTCTTAATGAACATTGTGACCTCCATAGAGTTATTACCTGTTATAATGATATCATTCACATATACTAGAAGATATATTATATTGCCAGGTTGTTGACGGAGAAATAAGGAGGTATCAGACTTAGAGTTAGAGAAGCCAACTTACATAAAAAATGAACCGAGTTCTTTGTATCAAGCTCGTGGAGCTTGACGAAGTCCATAAATAGCTTTGTGGAGTTTACAAACATGTTTCAGATATTAAGGATGAAGAAAACCAGGAGGTTGCTCCATAAAGACATCGTCAGTTAATGTTCCTTATAAGAAGACATTATTCACATCAAGTTGTCGCAAGTGCCAACATTTTGAAATGGCTAAACTCAGAATCAGTCGGATTGTTGTGGATTTAACAACAAGACTGAATGTCTTTGTAAAGTCAACACTAGGACGTTGATGAAAGCCTTTGATCATTAAACGGGCTTTATACCTGGTAATAGACCCATTAAGGTTCTGCTTAACCCGAAAAACCCACTTACACTCGATGACATTTTGTGCAGGATGAAACGAACCAAGTATACAGGTAGAGTTATGAAGAAGGGCATCATATTCATCACATATAGCTCGACGCTAGTGAGGAGACTTTTGAGCTTGAATGATCGTAGTAGGTTCACACGTCTCAACAGAGGGAGTCACAATTGTATTGAGGTTGAGAACCTGACGTGGTTTGAAAATATCACTCTTAAAGCGTGTTGTCATTGGATGTCCAAGTGGTTTAGGAGATGAAGGTGGAATGGATGCTGGGGAAGAAGTAGAACAACGTGAGTTGGACTGAGGAACATTAGTACTAGTAGGCTGAGATTAGGGAAATGCTAGTGATTGAGTGTCCGAAGATTGGATGTCTGTGGTAGGAGGTATATATATGCAGAAGAAGGAGAAGAAAAAGAGGGAGCAAGATGTTGTATTGGAGGAGTGCTCCACTCATGTATGTGTGCTGGAGTGGATGATTCTTGTGGAGGCTCATTGGATAATGACATGTGCCACTGATGTATATTCACTAGAGTAGTTGGTACAGTATAAGATTTGTACCGATGAAATGAAAATGAGGACTCCACAAAGATAACATGACAAGATACAAAGACCTTGTGAGTAAAAGGATCATAGCATTGGTAAGCATTATGTTAAAGGGAGTAACCAATAAAGGTATAAGGCTTCGATCGTGAGGCTAGTTTATGTGATGCATAAGGATATAGCCAAGGATAGCAGACACAACAAAAAACTCTAAGTTTCTAAAGATTTGGGGATTGATGAAATAGTTTTTCAAATGGTGAATGATTGTAGAGGACTGGAGTAGACATGCAATTAATCAAATAGATTGCAGTCTGGAAGGCTGGATACTAAAAAGTAGTTGACATGAAAGCATGATGGAGAAGTGTGAGACTAGTTTCAACTATATGCCAATGTTTACGTTCGGCTGAGCTAACTAGTTGAGAAGTGTACGAAGGAGACTTGAGATACTGAATACCACAGGCTAACAAGTGTGGTGTTAGTGTTTGGTATTCACCCTCACCGTCAGAATAAATTATTTTAATGATGGACTGAAAGATATTTTCCATCATTTTTCTAAAAGTAAGGAAGATTGTGGAGACCTCAGACTTATGTTGAAGAGGATAAAACCAAGTATATTTGGTAAATAGTCAGAAAAAATAATATATAATCTGTATTTGTCAAACGAAATACTTGGTGCAGGACCCCAAACATCAGTGTATAGAATTTCAAATAGTTATGTGCAAGAAATAAAAGAATTTTCAAATGGCAGTCTATGACTTTTATTACTAAGACATGCATCACAATGAGTAACAATAGAGCTAGCTTTAAAGGATGGAAGAGAATAACAAGAGAAACTTTTATAGAGTTGAGGGAGAAGGGTGACCAAGACGATGATGCCACACATCCATTGAAGCAGCAACATAAGAGTAGGTAGTAGGTTGAGAGATTGATGGCCACCGGTACATGTTATCTTTACTCTTGCCTTGAACTAATGATGCCCCCGTGCTCAAATCATTGACAAGAAAGTAGTCAGAAAAAAATTTAATGAAGGTATTGTTTTGTTTATAGAATTGAGAGACATAAATAAGATTCTATTTGATATGAAGAGCGCACAACACATCATCGAGTGTAAAGTTAAGATAATGTGAATTAAGCATAGTAGAACCAGTATGAGTAATGGGAAGTCACTTACCATCACCGATGATGATGTCATCGTTACCACCATAGCTGTTGTGAAATGACAAGTTTTGGAGATCCGATGTGATATGATGGGAGGCGTTGGAGTCCATAACCCGGGAATGTTGATCAGAAGTCAGGGTAGCAGTGAGATGCGCTTGGGGCATGGTCGCTAAAGGTCGAGGATGAGACCGACAGACCTTAGCAGAGTAACCAACCTTATCACATAGCTGGCAGACTATTCGTTGTTGAGGCATAGGAGCATGACGCCAAGGCTGTTGGTAATTGATGTTGCTACCTTGAGACATGGGAGCAGGACGTCAAGGCTGTTGGGAACCATAGTTGCTACTTGGATTGTGATAAGGCGGTGCCTGCCCTAGACCCTTGTTGACAGGCTTAGAATACTTATTGCTCTTCTTTTTAGATTTATGACTTACTTGAGCAGTAATTGGTGGTCCTGGTGCTTTATTTTCACGCTTCAGATATGTCTCGTAGTCAGTCAATTTGTCGTACAGCTCCTCAAACGATAGCGATGAGTCGCGTGCCCGTATTGCTGATACCAATTCTTTGTATTCAGCCCCAAGACCATTAAGAATGTGAACAATAACCTCATCATCACTGAGGTTATGCCTATTAAAGCTAAATCATCGATGATAATATTTATATTTTGAAGATACCGATGATACTTCCCTCTTGTTTGGTGTTCATTAGTCATGAGAGGAGGCCAAGCATACGAGTGCGCGAACGATTTGCCAATGTAGTTTATGTTGGGAAACCTACAGCGGGTGCATCACATGCGCAGTGAAAATAAAAAAAAAATCGGTTTCTCGCGTAGATCAAATCGTCGCGCAAAAGATTGGGGTCGTGAGAAAAATCATAAAAACTGAAAAATCGTGATGTGTGAGGGATTGATTTTACCTAAGGAGATCCTATATCCCTGTATTCCAGATCCGGATGGAGAAGATGAAGGAGGTCAAGTGTCCTCCTCTTTAGCGGTATCCACACGATGGATCTCTGCAGCGAAACTCCTACTCTCTGATCTTGCAACTCTTGCTCAGAGGGAGGGAGAAGAATAGAAGGTGGTGGCTACAGCTGCAGCCTATCAACCCTGAGTCTCCACTCTTATTTATAAAGAGCCACCAAAACCCTAGGGCTCCTTCCTTAGTGGGTATTGGATCTTCATCCAATAACCCACTAATCTTGCATTATTGGATCTCTATCCAATAATCTCATTAGGCCTATAATTGAGTCTTAATCAAAGAGCCCATCAACATAGGGTCTCATCTAATAAGAATAGGGGCTAATTGGATCTTCATCCAATCCTCTATTCGTTGAAGCATCCACCATATGTGTGTGACCCTCTAGGCCCGATACCGAGCTGGCCGTGAGTCACTCCCATTAGGACTCCTTCTGATATAGTGAATTATTATCTCCATAATAATACACTCGACTCATCGACTATGGACGTACTAGGCCACTATGCCATAGTCCCCAGACAGTACAGGGGGGATCAAATCCATCGAACATGTTTGTCCATAGTTACCATGTATCTATAATCCCAGAGACCGTATATTGGATATGATACTTTCAGGTCAGATACATAATCAGTTAACTTGCTCTAATCAGATTCTACCAGAGAACTCATCTCTTAATCTGAATGACCCTGGCCAGAGATTTGTCTAAGCAAGCACATATGAGATATTCCTCTCATGATACAAAGAGTGGATGATCCTCTTTTGACACTCAATTGCCTTTGTAAGGTTGACTACCAATCCCGATAATCAGCTATACCAGATCTGGAGCTTTCTAAACCTGTAAGTCTAGCGTCAAAGAAAGGAGTACTCATATAAGGCATCCTTGGTGTCTCAAGTCTAAGGACCAAATATATAACTGGGACTATGGAATTGTTGTCTGACATTAGGAATCATTAACCATACAACATTCCATAAGCGGATCAATCAGTGAACTCATTCTCCAATGAGCACATGTACTATATCCTTAGTGTCTCCACATAAGTGGCTATGAGACCAACCACCTTCATCATATGGATGGGTATATAGTACACCAGTCTGTCCGGTTATCTCGATGTCCCTCTCGAGTAACCTATGACCGAGATTATTTAGGATCTGTGTTTAAAAGTGAATCGATCTCATTATTGTTATCTCATCACGATCCGATTCCCATTACACAAAACCTAGGACATCACAATATATATGCTACATATAATATAATGTGAGAATATGCTAATATTAATCATAAGCAAAAAGATTATGCAATGTGTCACACGTGCCATCACTCACGTGATTGGCTTGCAGGGCACCTGTAACCAATAATCATCCATTTGACCTAAAGCCAATCACTTGTCTGATCCCCATCAGACCCCTGTGACGCTCAAATACAATCTGACCAGTGGCTTCATCAGTGGATCTGCAATGTTATCTTCGGATGGAACTCTTTCCATTGCTATATCTTTACGGGCTATGATCTCTCTTATAAGATGGAACCTCCTCAGAACATGCTTAGACTTCTGATGAGACCTGAGTTCCTTCGCTTGAGCTATCGCCCCATTGTTGTCGCAGTATATGGGAATTGGTTCTACACTGCTTGATACGACTTCCAAATCTTTGATGAACTTCTTCATCCATACCCCTTCCTTTGCTACTTCTACTGTAGCAATGTATTCTGCCTCTGTGGTCGAGTCAACAGTAGTATCTTGCTTGGAACTCTTCCAGCTTACTGCTCCTCCATTCATGGTGAAAACATACTCTGAATTTGACTTGTTATCATCAACGTCAGACTGAAAAGTTGAGTCTATATAGCCCTCAACCTGGAGGCTACCTCCTCCATATACTAGTAAAAGATCCTTAGTCATTCTCAAGTATTTAAGGATACACTTTACTGCCTTCTAGTGCTCTAAACCTGGATCTGCCTGATACCTGCTCGTGACACTTAGAGCATGTGCTATATCAGGCTTAGTACATAACATCACATACATGATAGATCCTATCCTTGAGGTATAAGGTATCTTATCCATATTTGCCCTTTCTTCATGAGTCTTTGGGGACATACTCCTAGAAAGTGATATTCCATGTCTCATCGGTATGAGACCCCTCTTGGAATTTTTCATGCCAAATCTTTTGACAATGGAGTCTATGTACCTAGACTAGGATAAGCCAAACATCCTTTTGGATCTATCTCTATAGATCTTGATCCCCAAAATATAGGATGCTTCCCCTAAGTCTTTCATGGAGAAGTTTCTAGATAGCTAAGCCTTTACTGTGGAGAGCATTCCTACATCATTCCCAATGATTAGGATGTCATCAACATATAGCACCAAGAAGGTGATAGTGCTTTCACTTACCTTCCTGTATATACAAAGCTCATCTTCATTCTTAACGAAGTCATAAGATCTGATCACCTCATCAAATCTTGTGTTTCAACTTCGGGAAGCTTGCTTCAATCCATAAATGGATCTAAGCAACCTGCACACTTTATCTGGACTCTCTTTGGATATAAATCCCTCTGGTTGTATCATATACACATCTTCTTCGAGATTGCCATTGAGGAATATCGTTTTGACATCCATCTGCCAGATCTCGTAGTCATAGTGTGTTGCAATGGCCAAAATAACTCTAATGGACTTAAGCATGGCTATAGGTGAAAATGTTTCGTCATAGTCAACTCCTTGTCTTTAACGATATCATTTAGCTACCAGCCTTGCTTTATAGGTCTCTACCTTTTCATCCACTCTGATCTTCTTCTTAAAGATCCATTTGCAGCCGATGGGTACAATACTCTCAGGTGCATCCACAAGGTTCCAAACCTTGTTAGAGTACATGGAATCCATCTCAGAATTCATGACTTCTTGTCACTTCCCGGAGTCTATACTCATAATAGCCTCCTCGTAGGTCTGAGGATCAATATCTTGAGAGTCATCTCCACTGATATGTCCCACATATCTTTCAGGAGGGTGAGATACTCTACTAGACCTACGTAAATTTGGAATTTGTGTGTTAGGTACCTGAACAGACTCGGGCTCTAGAATGGTGCTTGAGCTAGGTTCTCCAACCTTGCTCAATTCTATCTCTCTCCCACTGTTTCCACCAAGAATATGTTCCTTCTCAAGGAACACAGCTCTCTTGGCAATAAAGACCTTTCGGTCCTCGAGATGATAGAAATAATACCCACAAGTTTCCTTTGGGTATCCAACGAATGTGCATCATTCTATCATTAATTCCAACTTATCGAGGTTATGTCTTCTAACGTGGGCAGGACAATCCTAAATCTTAACAATCTTAAGATCGAGCTTCTTTCCTTTTCATATCTCATATGGTGTAGACACTACCGATTTTGATGGAACTCTGTTCAGAAGGTAAGCTGCAGTCTCTAGGGCGTACCCCTAGAATGAGACGAGTAGGTCAACGAAACTCATCATGGATCACACCATGTCTAACAGTGTGCGATTCCTCCTTTCTGATACACCATTGAGCTGAGGTGTATAAGGAGGTGTCCACTGGGATAGAATCCCATTGTCTCTGAGGAAATGGGTAAACTCCATACTCAAGTACTCTCCTCCTCGATCCGATCGAAGAGTCCTAATACTCTTTCCAATTTGGTTCTCTACCTCATTCTTATATTTCCTGAATTTCTCGAAAGACCTCAGATTTGTACTTCACTAAGTACACATGTTCATACCTAGAGAAATCATCAGTGAATGTAATGAAGTATGAGTAACCACCTATAGCTTGAGTCGACATGGGACCACATACATCACTATATATGAGTTCCAATAACTCGGTAGCTCTCTCTCCAGTTTCACTAAAAGGAGAGTTGGTCATCTTCCCACGAATGCAAGGTTCGCAAGTTGCATATGTCTCATAGTCAAATGGATCTAAGTATTAATCTTTCAGCAATTTTTGAATCCTTCCCTCATGTATATGACCTAGCCTACAACGCCATAGGTATACATTATTCACCTCATCTCTTTTTCTCTTAGACATATTTATATTCATGATATGTGGAGAAGTGTCTAATATATATAAGTCATTTATTAGAATCCCTCTAGTGATGATCTCATCATCCATAATTATTGAACAGCTATTGTTCTAAAAAACTAATTTATATCCACTAATTGTCAAACAAGAGATGGATATAATGTTTTTGATAATAGAAAGAACAAAGTAGCATGCATCCAATGTAATGATAGCTCCACCAGGCAGATGTAGGATGACCTCTCTAACAACAACTGCAGCAACTCTTACTCTATTTCCCATCTTGAGGTCCATCTTGTCGGTGGCTAGTCTCCTAGGTCTTGCCAGAACTTGCAATGAATTGTAGATATGATAAACACTCTCGGTATCCAATACCCATATGTTATAATGAAAATCTGACAAGTAGAGACTGATCATAAATATACCTGAAGCTTCTCCAAGCTTCTGTTTCGCCTTATCTGCAAGGTAAGCTTACAGTTCCTCTTCCATTGCTCGTCTTGGCCGCAGTGGAAGTACTGTCCTTTATCCTTTGCCGAGTCTCTCTTGGCAACCTTTGCCTTACCTGGTCTTTCTTTGCCCTTGCCCTTCTTAAGGATCTTGCTGGCTTTCCTTTTCCTTTTGGTTTCACCAATATAGAGAATTGGTTTCTCCTTCTTGATGGCACTCTCAACTTCCCTCAACATATTGAGGAGCTCAGGAAGAGTCACCTCAAACTTGCTCATGTTAAAATTCATGATGAAATAAGAAAAGGAATATGGTAGGGACTGAAGTATAAGATCAACGCACAGGTTATCCTCTAGGACTATCTATATACTTCACAAAGCGAGTGAACTCATCCTCGCTTATCCTTTCCTCCAGCATGAGCATCATGTTAAGGATATATATGATTTTATCTTCCGTGAGAACAATTCTCAAATTGTGGAGCCTTTGGACCAATGAGGCGATTGGCATCAAGTATACCACGTAGGGGTTTTGCAAGCGACGAGCAAGATATAGCATAAATTAAATAACATACAGATTTTATAGAAAATACTAATTAAGATATGGACTTCTATCTTAATATACTCCCACTATTATCTTAGCGAATCATGCGACACCCTCGACACGTGAGATGAAAATCTCTGACAGACTCCTAGTGGGGATCAAGATCCAATTGGCATCTTAGTGCAACCTCGAGGGACTCGACCAATTGCACTAAGCCCAAAAGGTAGGCAACTCTTGCCAATTACAACTCTTTGTTATTCTCGTCACGTTTGGCCTCAGAATCATCATGGTCTCGAGGGACTCGACCAACCATGACGTTTAGTTAAGTCATCACCATCGTTACAAGATGAGTCTGATTTGATGATATGCACTCGAGGGACTCGAACAAGCATACCATGTCCTCAGGTCAACAGTGACATCTCTATGTCGTAGGCAAGAACTCGATCACGTAGATATATGAGTCTCGAGGGACTCGACCAACTCGACCTATGTCGTGATTCAATTTCTTCCTATAACGATGGAAGGCCACGTGGGTCAATCTTATTGCCTCACGCTTACCGACTTAATATTATCGTAGGAGAGGTTTTTGTTTCGTATCGGTCTCCTAATATGTTGTGTCACACACATACATATTTAATATATATCTAAATCGCATGCAAATATATATATACATATATCTAGTAGGCGTATAACACATCACATATGCAAGCCACGCCGGATGATCATGAGCCGTGACCTAATATGATTAAGCCCGAGCCAATGGGCCTAATCACTCACAATAGGATCTATGTGTGCATTGATACATCTTCATGCCCTATGATTGTTGATCCAGTCATTATCGGTTCCGTTGGATCATCGCATCACCATGCGTCGTGATCTCCCGCCACAGCATCGTGGGTCCCGCTGTCATCTCCACGCTCCCGCTGCGCCTCTCCATGTAATTACAAATAATTACAGGCATGCAGGCCCAATAATAAACGAGAAAAACGCAGGCTCGCAGACCCCAATAATAATAATAATCATAATTACACACATCACAACACATGGCTCATGATAATCCATCCACGTCATAGATCACATGTACATCACATCATATGTAGGATTACTAGATATATATAATAATTAATTAAACTATTTAAATAATTATTTTTTGGAAATCAGGATATGCTCAGAATTTCCAGAATTGTCAAGGGCATTTTCATAATTCTGGATGAGAGGATAGTCCTCAAAATTTCCAAAATTATTGAAGGTAATTTTGGAATTCTGTACACAAGGATAGTCCTTAGAATTTTTTAAATTCTGAGGGGCATTTTAGTCATTTTCCAAAAAGAAACCCTAACCCTCTCCTTCACCCTCCTGCGTCGTCACCGCTGCCCCTGTGCAGGCGACGACACTGCACGTTGCGGCCATCAGCCACCCTGCCAAGAGGCCGTCGCCCCTGCTGGCGGTCGCCCCCTTGCAGGGGGCCTTGGCTGCAACCGACCGCCCCTTGCAGCCAGCCACGGCCAACCCCTCCTCCTCGCTGTTCTTGCTGCGAATGCGTTGAACGATTCTATGCGATTCAATCTCATCACACGTAGTTTAAAATCAATCTTTCGTATGATATCATTGTTGAGAAACCTACAATGAGTGCATCACATGGCAGCGGAAATCAAAACAAAAACCGATTTCCCACACAGATCAAATCGTCGTGCAAAAGATTGGGGTTGCGAGAAAAATCGTAAAAACTAAAAAACTGTGATGTGTGAGAGATTGATTTTACCTAGGAAGATCGTATTTCCCTGTATTCCAGATCCGGATGGAGAAGATGAAGGAGGTCAAGCGTCCTCCTCTCTAACGGTATCCACATGATGGATCTCTACAATGAAACTCCTCTCTGATCTTGTAACTCTTGCTCAGAGGGAGGGAGGAGAATAGAAGGTGGTGGCTAAAGCTGCAGCCTATCAACCCTGAGTCTCCCCTCCTATTTATAGAGAGCCTCCAAAATCCTAGGGCTCCTTCCTTAGTGGGTATTGGATCTCCATCCAATAACCCACTAATCTTATATTATTGGATCTCTATCCAATAATCTCCATAGGCCTATAATTGGGTCTTAATCAAGGAGCCCATCAACATAGGGTCTCATCTAATGAGAATAGGGGCTAATTGTATCTTCATCCAATCCTCTATTCACTGAAGCATCCACCATACGTGTGTGACCCTCTAGGCCCGATACCGAGCTGACCGTGAGTCACTCTCATCAGAACTCCTTATGTTATAGTGAATTATTATCTCCATAATAATTCACTCGACTCATTGACTATGGACATACTAGGCCACCACGCCATAGTCCCCAGACGATACAAGGGGCATCAAATCCATCGGACCTGTTTGTCCACAACTACCATGTATCTATAATCCCTCATCCAAATAATATCCCAGAGATCGTATATTGGACATGGTACTGTCAGGTCACATACGGAATCAGTTTGTCTTGCTCTAATCGGATTCTACCAGAGAACTTATTCTCTCTCAATCCGAATGACCCTGGCCAGGGATTTATCTAAGCAAGCACATATAGGATATTCCTCTCGTGATACCGAGAGTGGATGATCCTCTATTGACACTCAATTGCCTTCACAAAGTTGGCTACCAATCCCGATAACCAACTGTACTAGATCTGGAGCTTTCTAAACCTGTAAGTCTAGCGTCAAAGAAAGGAGTACTCATACAAGGCATCCTTGGTGTCTCAAGTCTAAGGACCAAATACACAACTGGGACATTAGGTATCATTAACCATATAGCATTCCGTAAGCGGATCAATTAAACTCATTCTCCAATGGGTATATAGTACACCGGTCTGTCCGGTTATCTTATTGTCCCTCTCGAGTAACCTATGACCGGGATTATTTAGGATGTGTATTTAAAAGTGAATCGATCTCATTATCGTGATCTCATCACAATCCGATTTCCATTGCACAGAACCAAGGACATCACAATATATATGCTACATATAATATAATGTGAGAATATGTCAATATTAATCATAAGCAAAAAGATTACGCAGTGTGTCACACTTGCCATCACTCGCGTGATTGGCTTGCAGGGCACCTGTAACCAGTAGTTTGCAACTTGCACTAGGCTTAAGCAGCAGTAGCATAGGTAGATATAAGTGGTGCGACGGAACCAGTGATGGAGGCTTGAATCGCCTGGAAAATGAGATGATCTTGACGTAACCATAATTTATGCTCCAGATTTAGTACTTGACTTGTGGCCCCTGGGATGTCGATCATTTTTGGTGGACAACTAAAAAATCCATCAACATAACCTAGTAAATCATACCAAAGAGGAGATTAGAAAATTGAGCACGTCAGAATGCGTAGTTCCCTCCTCTGGATAATTTGAAGGGGATGAGGGCTATAACATTGATAGAGATAAGCCCTATATGTGGAGAAGTACTATTGCTCCCGACGGGGACCGTAACTGAAACTTGAGAGGTAGATGATGATGACATTAAGAGAGAGAATACCAATTACAGTCGCAGCTAGGTCCAGAAGATAGAAGCTACTGAATTGCAGCGTTGTGGTCCCTACGGACGAGGAATAAATGTTGCTCTCGGCCAGAATGAAAGCTGTAGCAAGGCCTTGTATGTGGGCTACTACAACAGACGGTAGAGAGTTGAGAGGTGTTGATTGCTATGATCGGTGTAGATCGTAATGTTGGTGACCAATGTCACCCAATCTATTTTGCTACCGGCTAAGAACTTGCGTCGGCCACCGATGAAGATATTGAGGGCAATGGTGGCTGGTGGCTAGGAGCAGAAGGAAACAGTCGGTGATCATGGCTGAGCACCGATGGGCGGCTGATGGAGGAAAAAAAAAATGCAATAAGCAAAGTAAGCAACTGCAGGTGAGGAAGAAGAGGCAACGACAGGTGAGGAAGAAGAGGCAGTGGTTAGGCAGCCGGTTGGAAGTGGCTACTGGGAAGGGTGGGGCAGCAGCGTAGGGAGCGGCTGCAGCAGTAAGATGGCAGAGGAGGAAGGCAACGATGTGGTTGGCAGCGGCGACAGGGATGGCAAGGGCATGCGGCTGCTGCGCTGGTGGTCAGTGACAAGGAGTGACGGGCGACAACCGTAATGGCAAGGGAAGAAAGGACAGAGGAGGAAGGCTTGGCTGCGAAAGCATCTGATCTTGTTTCGGAGGGAACAGTGGCACTGGTTGTGCATTGCCGAGGGCTGGCCAACAGAAAGCAGCAAGATCTGATGTGGGCTAAAGGAGAAGGCCGCGATTATGGCCGGTGAGGGCTACGACAGTGACTGGCGAGGGGTGGAGGAAGATGAGCTCTCGTTAGAGGAGCTCTTGGTGAGGGCAGAGGCGGAGGACGTAGATGCAGAGGGGTATCTGCACCAAAGAGGAGATACAGCTGAGTTGTTGCTGCGATGTGGATGCTAGAGTAAAGCGGGACCCGAATCTTCGAATCCTTGAACGAGAATAGCGTTGGCGATAGGTGCGGCAGTGATGCTTTATTTTTATCGGGAAATAGAGGTCGTGACTTGAGAAGTCGATCGCTGGCTGCGGCTTCACAGAAAGGGGCTGCTGCGAAGAAAAAAAAAGGGGAAGAGGAGTCGAGGATGATGACAGCGAGTGCTACGGCTGGTTGCCGCCTTCGATCGCACGGTGGTGAAGCAACGACAGTAGGGTGGAGACGGCTGCGATGGCAGAGGAGGGCACGGTTGGATAGCGTTGCTGCTGTTGTGCACGGCCGAGGGCTTGCTGCTACTGCTAACGACAACGCTGTGGTACAGGCTGGTGCCGAAGGAAGCCGACAGCTGCGTAGCAATAGTAGAGGGCCGCAGCTAAGGCTGAAGAAGAAGGCTACGGCTGTGGCTGAGGAGGAGAGGAGAGAACTGCCATTTGACAGCAATAGAAAGTAACTCTTCAACGATAAAGAAGGGGCTGTGGCACGCAGCCGGGCGCGGTAGGGATTTGCTACCGTTTGACAGCGAGAAGAAAGCTTGCTCTAGGCAAGCTGCTCTAACACCATGATAGAACTGGGAAAAGAGATTAGAAAGAAATGAAGTACTATGATTTATACCTTCACTCATATCTATTTATGTAAGAGGAGAGAAGGGTAAAGAGATTAGGAGTTGAGGATTTCTCTCAACAGTCTAACCATTCTGCTACTATTGTTACAACAACTCTATCTAACAACTCTATCTTTTAACACTAAACATGGACCACTACTCCTAAAACTTCTATGAATCAATTCTCAAAACTCTCACTTAATTCATAATTAGATACACCGATTTGAGACATGAAATAAACATGTTTCTAAATTGAAAGTGACTTGGTGAGAATATCTACAACTTCTTCATTCGTGCCACAATACTTCATTGTTATGACTCCAATTTGCTACAATATCTTGGATGAAATGATAGCGTATCTCGATATGTTTCATTCTTCTATGAAATATATATTTTTTTGTCATTGCAATTATGGCTTTGTTGTCACAAAATATTTTTGTTGCTTCTTTTTGTTCTTGATGAAGATATTGAAGAAGTCTTATAAGCCATATAGCTTGACAAGCTAATGATGTTGCAGCTACATATTCTGCTTCCGATGTCGACAACATAATTGTTGCTTCTTTGAACTCCAAGATATAACTCCTGATCCGAGGCTAAAAATATTGTATGAAGTACTCTTTCTATTATCCAAATCTCATCCCTAATCACTATCAGTCAAACTAAATATTTTATATTTAAAATTATGACAATACCAAATTTCATAATCCATAGTTCCTACAAGATAACACATAATTCTTTTAACAGCTCTGAGATGATGTTTACTAGGGCTTTGAATAAACATGGATACTAAACCAACATAGAAGGTAATATCTAGTTGAGTATGATTTAGATAGATTAAACCACCAACCAAACTTATGTAGTATCTTGCATTTGTCAAACCTGTACTATCTTGAAATATGCTAAGATTAGTACTCGTATTGATAAGAGGAGATGTTCGACTTCTCCATACCCTTCTTAAACCCAAGGGAGGCCTTGCATTCCATAATAGCCTCATCACTAGGCCTTGACACCATCGCTCTCTCCACTTCGAGCTCCTCCCGCAGCATTTCCACTTTCATGATCAAGCTCATGATTTGTTCGTTCACCATGGCAATCTCACAAAGGAGCTTGGTGCTACAGGTCCTCAAGTAGTCGAGCTCCCCTATCTGTCAAAGTAGCTCATCCTCCATGTGATGGTTGTTCTCCCATACTATCTTCAACTAGTTGGCCTAACTAGTGAGGAGTTGTTGGGCCTTATGCAATTGTGCCTCTAAGTCATATTGAATCTCGGATTTGATAATTAAACTAATTGATGATTTTATTTGAGATAAGTGATGTAGGAAATATTTTGATCATAGACTTGGACACTAAAGAGCCAATTGTTGAGCAGGAAAGTCGAATGTTATATCAAAAAATTATCGTATCAAAAATTGGATGTTGAGCCAGAGGATTGATCGATGTACCAAAAATCAAACTTTGTACTAAAGATTCAGGCATCATGCCAGAATGATCAAATATTGCATAAGAAGATTCGATATTGTGGGAAAATCCATATGCTAGTGGAATGAGTAATATACTAAAGGAAAGGGCGATATGTTGAAAGTTTAGATAAAGTGCCGAAAGATTAAATGATATGTCAGAAGAGTATACAACATGTTGAAAGCTTCGTAAATGTGTCAGATGTGTGATTGATTTGTCAAGATCTTATTTAAATTATTTAGGATCAATTTAAGTTAGTATTATGCTAAAACATACCTCACTTGTCAAGAAACCATTAAGCTTGAAATTGGTCCAAATTGAGCCCATTAGAAGGCCCAACCGATGACCTAAACCAAGCCTAGGCTATAGTATTATTAGGCCCGGGTGGTAATATTGTCAGGCTCAGGCAATAGTACTGCCTGAGTCAATTGACAAGTATTGTTTGTGCTTTGTTAACTTTTCAAACGGTGGTAGGTATCACCTATGATAACCATAATATCATGCAGAATTTAAATTTTTTGATAGTAATTCCACCGGAGTCTAGATTTACACTATAGTTATGGTGGTAATATCGTCTAGTGCCAATGATAGTAGCGCCCACACCTCAAAATTTTAAGGATTTAAATTTTTGGCTCTATTCTTGAAGCCTTTTGATCCTATAAATACCTTAGTCAGGCTTGGTTGATGGAGTATCCATTCTTGAGCTAGTATGGTAAGCTCTCATCTTAAGTATAGTTTGAGTCTCTTTCTCCTCTTGAGTTTGGTTGTAATTCTAAATTGTAGAAGGTGAAAGATCTTGTATGAGGTTTATCTACTAAACCTAAAAAAAAGAAAGTTATAACAAAAATAGTTAATCTTTATCCATTAGAAAGAAGATCGATACTGAAAGCCAGTAGTCTCGAGGGAAGAGGAATTGAGAATCGACGTAGGTCAGAAAGACCGAACCATTATAAATTAATTATCTCTTTTTACTTGTCTTTTACTTATGACTTAGTTTTATTCTTTTTACTTATAACTTTAACTTGATCAATTAAGTTTTTGAAATATATTAATTTATCAATCGAGTTTTAAAATTGATTAAAATTATTTTTGCACTAATTCACCTCTCTCTTAGTGCCATTAAAATCATAACAATTCGTTTTAGAGAAAGATTGTCTTATTAAGAGAGATTAAATGATATTTTCAAGCAATCAAGTGAGACACTATCACACGTCCTCCTATATTCGATGAGATCTGATGTGGGTTAAAGGAGAAAGCAGCGATTATGGCCGGCGAGGGCTGCGGCAGTGACTGGCGAGGGGTGGAGGAAGACGAGCTCTCGTTAGAGGAGCTCTTGGCGAGGGCATAGGTGGATGACGTAGATGCAGAGGGGTATCTGCACCAAAGAGTAGATGTAGCCGAGTTGTTGCTGCGATGTGGATGCTAGAGTAAAGCGGGACCTGAATCTTCGAATCCTTGAACGAGAATAGCGCTGGCGATAGGTGCGGTAGTGATGCTTTATTTTTGTCAGGAAACAAAGGTCGCGACTTGAGAAGTCGATCGGTGGCTGCGGCTTCGTAGAAAGGGGTTGTTGCGAAGAAAAAAAAAAGGGGAAGAGGAGTCGAGGATGATGGCAGCGAGTGCTACGGCTGGTTGTAGCCTTCGGTCGCACGGTGGGGAAGCAGCGACAGTAGGGTGGAGACGACTGCGATGGCAGAGGAGGGCACGGTTAGATAGCGTTGCTACTGTTGTGCACAGCCGAGGGCTTGCTGCTGCTGCTAACGACAGCGCTATGGTAGAGGCTGGTGCCGAAGGAAGCCGACAGCTGCGTAGCAATAGTAGAGGGCCGCGGCTGAGGCTGAAGAAGAAGGCTATGGCTGTGGCCGAGGAGGAGAGGAGAGAACTGCCGTTTGACAGCAATAGAAAGCAACTCTTCAACGATGAAGAAGGGGCTGTGGCACGCAGCCGGGCGCGGTAGGGATTTGCTACTGTTTGACAACGAGAAGAAAGCTTGCTCTAGGCAAGCTGCTCTAATACCATGATAGAACTGAGAAAAGAGATTAGAAGGAAATGAGGTACTATGATTTATTCCTTCACTCATATCTGTTTATGTAAGAGGAGAGAAGGGTAAAAGGATTAGGCGTTGAGGATTTCTCTCAACATTCTAACCATTTTGCTACTATTGTTACAACATCTCTATCTAACAACTCTATCTTTTAACACTAAACATGGACCACTACTCCTAAAACTTCTATGAATGAATTCTCAACACTCCCACTTGATTCATAATTAGATACACCGATTTGAGACATGAAATAGACATGTTTCTGAATTGAAAGTGACTTGTGAGAATATCTGTAACTTCTTCATTCGTGCCATAATACTTCATTGTTATGACTCCAATTTGCTACAATATCTTGGATGAAATGATAGCGTATCTCAATATGTTTCGTTCTTCCATGAAATATATAATTTTTCGTCATTGCAATTATGGCTTTATTGTCACAAAATATTTTTGTTGCTTCTTTTTATTCTTGATGAAGATCTTCAGAAATCTTATAAGCCATATATCTTGATAAGCTAATGATGTTGCAGCTACATATTCTGCTTCCGATGTCGACAACATAATTGTTGCTTCTTTGAACTCCAAGATATAACTCCTGATCCGAGGCTAAAAATATTGTATGAAGTACTCTTTCTATTATCCAAATCTCATCCCTAATCACTATCAGTCAAACTAAATATTTTATATTTAAAATTATGACAATACCAAATTTCATAATCCATAGTTCCTACAATATAACACATAATTCTTTTAACAGCTCTGAGATGATGTTTACTAGGGCTTTGAATAAACATGGATACTAAACCAACATAGAAGGTAATATCTAGTTGAGTATGATTTAGATAGATTAAACCTCCAACCAAACTTCTGTAGTATATTGCATTTGTCAAACCTGTACCATCTTCAAATTTTAATTTCTTATTTACATTCATGGGTGTAGTTGTAGCTTTGCAATTAATCATGTTAGATTTTTTGAGCAGATCCATTGCATACTTTCTTTATGAAATAAAAATTTTATTTGATCCTTGTTTCACCTCCAACCCAAGAAAATAGTGCAGTAGACTTAGATATGATATTTCAAACTTATTCTTCATGCATTTTTTAAATTATGCCACAATAGTGTTAGATGAATATATATATATATATATATATATATATATATATATATATATATAAATATAAATATATATATATATATATATATATATATATATATATATATATATATATATATATATAATATCATTAACATAAAGGCAAACCACAAGAATATTATGCTCACCTTCGTTCTTTAGATAAAGTGTAAGTTTATTATCGCTTATCTTAAATCTATTTTGATGAAAATTTTAATCAATTTTGTTGTGCTATGCTTTTGGAGTTTTTTTAAGCCTATAAAGAGATTTCTTTAGCTTATACACTTTTTCTTCATGTTCTTTAACTAAAAAACCTTCATGTTGAGTAACTAAAATCTATTCTTATAAATCTTTATTTAAAAATATAGATTTCATATCAAATTGATAAATAGGCCAACTCAAGTGAGTAGTTAAAGCCCAAAAAGTTCTCATCGTACTAAATCTAGCAACCGGAGAGAATGTATCATCGAAATCAATATCTTATTCTACGAATATCCTTTTACTGAGTTTTATGCTTTTGGATACTTCCATTTACATTATACTTTGTTTGAACACTCATTTTAACCCAATAGTTTTCTTTTCCTTCGGTAGATCCGTTAGCTCACAAGTTTCATTTTTCTCAATTAACTTGTTTTCCTCCTTCAATGCCTTTCGTCATTCCTCTTTTTCAACTGCTTCCTCAAAACTTCTAGGATCTGAAATATACAAAGCAAATATTGAATTATAAATTTTCATTAGTGATCTGAATCTTATTAGAGGAGTTTCATATGAGGAATCATTTGCTGAATTTGAACTTCTACAATGTGAGATTGACGATGAACTTGTTGGAGCAGGATCTATCACTTGATTCGGTAGAGTGACTAGTTTTGGTGGAATATGAATTTATGTTTCATCTTTATTGATCTCCCAATTTTAACTTACCATTTTATCAAATACAACATTTATGTTAATAATAACTTTGCCACTAATAGCATTATACAATCGATATTCTTTGGATGGTAAGGAATAATCAATTAAGATGTATATTTTAGATTTTCCATCAAGCTTTTGATGATTTTGTGAATTTACAGAAACATAAGCAATACAACCAAAAATTTTTAGATGGCTTACACTTGGCTTTAGACTATACCAAGCTTCAAAAGGAGTTCGATTCATAACAATTTTTATCGGTAAAATATTAGACTATTATTGTAATTGATTCTGCCCAAAACTAATTTTGAAAGATGCTTCCTTTAAGTAATTTTTTTCTCATTAGATAATCTTATAGTAATTAATAAGTTTAAATTCAAAATTTGATTATGTTATTTTCACAATTGAGTAGTGAAATAAACTTATCTAATTATTCATTTCACTAGCAATCATTTGACTAACAATTGAGGATGGAAAGAGTTAAGCTAATGGTAGAACTCAAGTGATCTTTAATATTTTAACGAAGTACACGTTAATGTATATATATTAAGAGAGAGCGAGTGAATTCTTACTATTTTATAATGAGAGAATGCTAACACCAGCAAGAAGTGATATATTGTTACTCAAGTAGATAAAAGAGAGCGCAATTATTCAAGTGATACACAGCAACAAGAAGTGTGCATATCATCGCACAAACACCATACAAACACCATGCAACAGACAGTCACCACCACTACTACTACTACTACTACTACATCAGACTACTCGACTCCAAATTTCTTCTTGAGAACGCCCACCATCTCGTAGATCTTGCGGGGGTCGGACAGTGCGTTGGCCACGCTCTCTCGCTCCATGCACCTTTCGCCCCACGCCACCACCTTGGGCGCCGCCTCCTCGACGCTGAAGCCGGCGCAGGTCTCGTAGCTGTAGAACCAGGACACGAAGGGGGCGAGCGCAACGTCGACGAAGCCGAAGGCGTCACCGCCGAAGTACTTCTTGTCCCCCAGCTCGCCCTCCAGCAGCTTCAGGATCTCGATGAACTCTTCCTTGGCCGCCGCCTGGGCCTCGCCCTTGAGCTTCCACAGCCTTGACCCGCATTCATAAAACTGATACATGAAGAATAACGTTAAAGGGTGCTGAGAACAAACAGGTTCTGCACAATTATTTCTTACAGGACGAGCAGATCAAACAAAAAGTAAGCAGAAGAATCTAGAATTCGTTTATCGATCAAAAAAAAAAAAAAAAAAGATTATGCGGATTCTATCAAACGCACAAAAATTAAACGCGCTTTCCTAGGATAAAATTATCCAGACAATATATATATATATATATATATATATATATATATATATATATATATATATATATATATGTCGGGAAGTGGATTCTATCAAACACAGTGGTAATCCGAAGGGGAGAACAAGAGTCGGGCTCTCGGGAGGCACTGGCGCAAGGAGAACGCACCTTCATGTCGACGAAGTCGACCCAGAAGCGGGCCTGGGCACGGGCGTAGGGGTCTGCGGGAATCAGCGGCGCGCGGTCGGGCCACGCCTCGTCGATGTACTGGACAATGATGAGGGACTCGCATACGGGCTTGCCATCGTGGATGAGGACGGGGATCTTCTTGTACACGGGGTTGGACTCGAGCAGCAGCGGGCTCTTGGCCCCCAGGATGTTCTCCTCCCTGTACTCGTACTTCACTCCCTTCTCTGCCAATGCGATCCGGCACCGCTGCCCGAACGGGCTCGCCCAGAAGTCCAGCAGAACAACCGCCTTCATCGCTCTCTTTTTGTCTCCCCGTATCTGTCTCTCTCTCTCTCTCTCTAAATAGAGCAGCAGTGAAGGAGAAGATGACGATGTGGGCTGCGCCTTAAGGTGACCGCTACCACCACGATTTTTTTCTCTCGCGTTTTTTATACAGGTCGCCCAAGAAGTCCAGAAGTCCCACCGCCTTCATCTCTCTCTTTTTGTCTCTACTTCTCTCTCTCACTCTCTAAATAGTGAAGCAGAAGATGACGATGTGGGCTGCGCCTTAAGGTGACCGTTGCCACCACGGTTTCTTTCTCGAGTGGTTTTTTACAGGATCGCGGTGCATGTAGCATCAGCTCGCTCATCTGTCTCGTGATCGGTGGGTTCTAGTGGGTGCGACTCATTCCTCGAACGAGATGACGGGTTGGTTTCTGGGTTCCAATCAAGAGAGTGACACAAAATATAACAACTCTCTCTCTCTCTCTCGAGGCTGCGGTGATCGCATACGTCAGCGCATTTCCTCGAGGCCGCCTTCTGCGCCATCGATTGGGTGATCAACGACTAGGATCTGTTCTTATATCCTTCTATTATTGGACACGTTTTTCTTCCGAATAAAAGACAAAAAGAACATTTATTAGAATTTTTTTTTTTGCTAATGCAGTATTTGGTTATGAGCCAACCCAGTATCTCTCATAGTTCAATCTTGATCAATATCATATTTGTCTGAACTTGAGAGTATCAAACCCATCTCTGATTCTGAAGAGGTCAAATCCTATCAACCGAAAGAGGTTGAATCCTGTAACATTGTTTCAGACAGAGGTATCTTTGATACTTAGGTCAACTTTTTGTTTGGAGGATTCAACCAATGGCTTAAATACCATTGGGAGAAAAAGACATTAGGAACATAGGTGTCAGTCTTGTGTCAATCAACATTTCATGATGGTCAATATTTCCTCAGTATGCATTGTGATTATAGGCCAACCAACATTGAATAAGCTATGAGCAGTGGTGTTGACCTACCACATGTTGATGAAGTTGTAAACAAAAGCAGGTGTTGGAGAGTTAAGAAGCAATCCTAAGGAATCACGCCAATGCTACCTGACAACAGTCTCCTTTTCAAAGAGAGCCTAAATCGAGGTGCCACTAATGGATCCCCGAGATGCTACTAGATGACCCCTCACCCTGAACCGATGGAGCCACTGATTGAGGTGCCCCTAGATAAAGCACGGCCTGACTGAATTGTTAAGGTTGGGCCATCACTTCCTGAGGAAAGGTGAATGTAGCTCATCAACTTCCTCTGAAGCAAAGCAAAAGTATTCGCATGATTGCTGAGGGACATGCCAAGGATCGACCCAAATGTAGCCCAACACCATCTAAACATGACACCCGAGGTGCGTTCGATAAAGTGGAGATCTCAAAAGTTCGCTCATAATCACTAGCAAGCTATCAGCGATGAAGTAGACAAGTTGTTAGATGTTGGATTTATTCTCAATATGTAATACCCGCATTGGTTCACCAATGTTATATTTGTTAAAATGTCTAATGAAAATTAGTTGATATATATTGATTACACTGATCTCATTTAGGCATACTTGAAGGACAGCTACCTCCTTCCTCGGATTGACCAATTAGTCGACACCACCGCAAGTGTTGCTTATATTTATGGACACTTTCTTAGGGTACAATTGGATCGTAATGATCCTAGAGGACTAAGAGCATATGTCATTCATTACTGATCGTGAGAAGTATTGTTATCGAGTCATACATTTTAGATTAAAGAATGCTGAAACAACCTATCAACGCATAATGAATAAGATATTTAAGCATTAGATGAGATAAAATATCGAGGCCTATATGGACGATATGATCATGAAAAACAAAATGATTGATGAACATTTGATCGACTTGGCCAAGACATTCCAGACCTTGATCTCATCATCCATTTATTATAATCCCTCTAGTGATGATCTCATCATCCATAATTATTGAACAACTATTGTTCTCAAAAACTAATTTATATCCACTAATTATCAAACAAGAGATGGATATACTGTTTTTGATAATAGAGAGAACAAAATAGCATGCATCCAATGTAATGATAGCTCCACTAGGCAGATGTAGGGTGACCTCTCCAACAGCAACTGCAGTAACTCTTACTCCATTTCTCATCTTGAGGTCCATCTTGCCGGTGGCCAGTCTCCTAGGTTTTGCCAGAACTTGCAACGAATTACATATATGATAAACACTCCCGGTATCCAATACCCATGTGTTATCATGAAAATCTGACAAGTAGAGACTGATCATAAATATACCTGAAGCTTCTCCAAGCTTCTGTTTCGCCTTATCTGTAAAGTAAGCTTACACTTCCTCTTCCATTGCCCGTCTTGGCCGCAGTGGAAGCACTGTTCTTTATCCTTTGTCGGGTCTCTCTTGGCAACCTTTGTCTTACCTGGTCTTTCTTTGCCCTTGGATCTTGCTGGCCTTCCTTTTCTTTTTGGTTTCACCAATATAGAGAATTGGCTTCTCCTTCTTGATGACACTCTCAGCTTCCCTCAACATATTTAGGAGCTCAGGAAGAGTCACATCAAACTTGTTCATGTTAAAATTAATGATGAAGTAAGAAAAGGAATATGGTAGAGACTGAAGTATAAGATCAACGCATATGTTATCCTCTAGGACTATCTATATACTTCACAAAGTGAGCGAACTCATCCTCGCTTATCCTTTCCTCCAACGTGAGCATAATCATGTTAAGGATATATATGTTTTATCTTTCGTGAGAACAATTCTCAAATTGTGGAGCTTTTAGACCAATGAGGCGGTTGGCATCAAGTATGCCACGTAGGGGTTTTGCAAGCGACGAGCAAGATAGAGCGTAAATTAAATAACATATAGATTTTATAGAAAATACTAATTAAGATATGAACTTCTATCTTAATATACTCCCACTATTTTCTTAGCGAATCACGCGACACCCTCGACACGTGAGACGGAAATCTCCGACAGACTCCTAGTGGGGATCGGAATTCAATTGGCATCTTAGTGCAACCTCGAGGGACTCGACCAATTGCACTAAGCTCAAAAGGTAGGCAACTCTTGCCAATTACAACTCCTTGTGATTCCCGTCACGTTCGGCCTCAGAATCATCATGGTCTCGAGGGACTCGACCAACCATGACGTTCAATTAAGTCATCACCATCGTTACAAGATGAGTCTGATTCGATGATATGCCCTCGAGGGACTCGAACAAGCATACAATGTCCTCAGGTCACCGGTGACATCTCTATGCCGTAGGCAAGAACTCGATCACGTAGATAGGTGAGCCTCGAGGGACTCGACCTATGTCGTGATTCAATTTCTTCCTATAACGATAGAAGGCCATGTGGGTCAATCTTATGACCTCACGCTTATCGACATAATATTATCGTAGGGGAGATTTTTGTTTCGTATCGGTCTCCTAATATGTCGTGTCACACACATACATATTTAATATATATCTACATCGCATGCAAATATATATATACATATATCTAGTAGGCGTATAACACATCACATATGCAAGCCACACCGGATGATCATGAGCCATGACCTAATATGATTAAGCCCGAGCCAATGGGCCTAATCACTCACAATAGGATCTATGTATGCATTGATGCATCTCCATGCCTTATGATTGTTGATCTCGTCATTATCGATTCCGTCGGATCATCGCATCACCATGTGTCGTGATCTCTCGCCACAGCATCGTGGGTCCCGTTGTCATCTCCACGCTCCCGCTGCGCCTCTCCATGTAATTACAAATAATTACAAGCACGCAGGCCCAACAATAAACGAGAAAAATGCAGGCTCGTAGGCCCCAATAATAATAATAATCATAATTACACACATCACAACACATGACTCATGATCATCCATCCACGTCATACATCACATGTACATCACATCATATGTAGGATTACTAGATATATAATAATTAATTAAACTATTAAATTAATTATTTTTTTGGAAATCAGGATATGCTCAGAATTTCTAGAATTGTCAAGGGTATTTTCATAATTCTGGATGAGAGGATAGTCCTCGAAATTTCTAAAATTATTGAGGGTATTTTTCGAATTCTGTACACAAGGATAGTCCTTAGAATTTTTTGAATTCTGAGGGGCATTTTAGTCATTTTCCAACAAGAAACCCTAACCCTCTCCTTCACCATCCTGCGCCACCGCCCTGCCCCGGTGCAGGTGGCGGCGCTGTGCGTTGCGACCATCAACCGCACTGCCAAGGGGCCGCCACCCCTGCGACCGGCGTCGCCACCCCTGCTGGCGGCCGCCCCTTGCAGGTAGCCGACAGCCCCCTTGCATGGGAGCCTTGGCCGTAGCCGGCTGCCCCTTGCAGCTAGCCACGACCAGCCCCTCCTCCTTGTTGTTCTTGCTGCGAACGCGTTGAACGATTCTATGCGATTCAATCTCATCATACGCAGTTTAAAACCAATCTTTCGCATAAAAACCTTGGCTCTAATACCACTGTTAGGAAACCTACAGCGAGTACATCACATGCGCAGCGAAAATCAAAACAAAAATCGGTTTCCCACGCAGATTAAATCGTCGTGCAAAAGATTGGGGCCGCGAGAAAAACCGAAAAACCGCGATGTATGAGAGATTGATTTTACCTAGGGAGATCCTATATCCCTGTATTCCATATCCGGATGACGAAGATGAAGGAGGTTAAGCGTCCTCCTCTTTAGCGGTATCCACACGATGGATCTCTGCAGCGAAACTCCTCTTCGATCTTGTAACTCTTGCTCAGAGGGAGGGAGGAGAATAGAAGGTGGTGGCTAAAGCTGCAGCCTATCAACCATGAGTCTCCCCTCCTATTTATAGAGAGCCACCAAAACCCTATGGCTCCTTCCTTGGTGGGTATTGGATCTCTATCCAATAACCCACTAATATTGCATTATTGGATCTCTATCCAATAATCTCCTTAGGCCGATAATTGGGTCTTAATCAAGGAGCCCATCAACATAGGGTCTCATCTAATGAGAATAGGGGCTAATTGGATCTTCATCCAATCCTCTATTCGTTGAAGCATCCACTATATATGTGTGACCCTCTAGGCCCGATACTGAGCTGTCCATGAGTCACTCCCATCAGAACTCCTTTTGATATAGTGAATTATTATCTCTATAATAATTCACTCGACTCATCACTATGGACGTACTAGGTCACTACGCCATAGTCTTCAGACGGTACAGGGGGCATCAAATCCATCGGACTTGTCTATCCACAGTTACCATGTATCTATAATCCCTCATCCAAAAGGAGTTCGATTCATAACAATTTTTATCGGTAAAATATTCAACAAATAGGCTATTATTGTAATTGATTCTGCCCAAAACTAATTTGAAAGATGCTTACTTTAAGTAATTTTTTTATCATTAGATAATCTTATAGTAATTAATAAGTTTAAATTAAAAATTTGATTATGTTATTTTCACAATTGAGTAGTGAAATAAACTTATCTAATTATTCATTTCACTAGCAATCATTTGACTAACAATTGAGGATGGAAAGAGTTAAGCTAATGGTAGAACTCAAGTGATCTTTAATATTTTAACCAAGTACACGTTAATGTATATATATTAAGAGAGAGCGAGTGAATTCTTACTATTTTATAATGAGAGAATGCTAACACCAGCAAGAAGTGATATATTGTTCCTCAAGTAGATAAAAGAGAGCGCAATTATTCAAGTGATACACAGCACCAAGAAGTGTGTAATATCATCGCACAAACACCATGCAAACACCATGCAACAGACAGTCACTACGACTACTACTACTACTACTACATCAGACTACTCGACTCCAAATTTCTTCTTGAGAACGCCCACCATCTCGTAGATCTTGCGGGGGTCGGACAGTGCGTTGGCCACGCTCTCTCGCTCCATGCACCTTTCGCCCCACGCCACCACCTTGGGCGCCGCCTCCTCGACGCTGAAGCCGGCGCAGGTCTCGTAGCTGTAGAACCAGGACACGAAGGGGGCGAGCGCAACGTCGACGAAGCCGAAGGCGTCACCGCCGAAGTACTTCTTGTCCCCCAGCTCGCCCTCCAGCAGCTTCAGGATCTCGATGAACTCTTCCTTGGCCGCCGCCTGGGCCTCGCCCTTGAGCTTCCACAGCCTTGACCCGCATTCATAAAACTGATACATGAAGAATAACGTTAAAGGGTGCTGAGAACAAACAGGTTCTGCACAATTATTTCTTACAGGACGAGCAGATCAAACAAAAAGTAAGCAGAAGAATCTAGAATTCGTTTATCGATAAAAAAAAAAAAAGATTATGCGGATTCTATCAAACGCACAAAAATTAAACGCGCTTTCCTAGGATAAAATTATTCAGACAATATATATATATATATATATATATCGGGAAGTGGATTCTATCAAACACAGTGGTAATCCGAAGGGGAGAACAAGAGTCGGGCTCACGGGAGGCACTGGCGCAAGGAGAACGCACCTTCATGTCGACGAAGTCGACCCAGAAGCGGGCATGGGCGCGGGCGTAGGGGTCTGCGGGAATCAGCGGCGCGCGGTCGGGCCACGCCTCGTCGATGTACTGGACAATGATGAGGGACTCGCATACGGGCTTGCCATCGTGGATGAGGACGGGGATCTTCTTGTACACGGGGTTGGACTCGAGCAGCAGCGGGCTCTTGGCCCCCAGGATGTTCTCCTCCCTGTACTCGTACTTCACTCCCTTCTCTGCCAATGCGATCCGGCACCGCTGCCCGAACGGGCTCGCCCAGAAGTCCAGCAGAACAACCGCCTTCATCGCTCTCTTTTTGTCTCCCCGTATCTGTCTCTCTCTCTCTCTCTCTCTCTCTCTCTCTAAATAGAGCAGCAGTGACGGAGAAGATGACGATGTGGGCTGCGCCTGAAGGTGACCGCTACCACCACGATTTTTTCTCTCGCGTTTTTTCTACAGGTCGCCCAAGAAGTCCAGAAGTCCCACCGTCATCATCTCTCTTTTTGTCTCTACTTCTCTCTCTCTCCGGTCTCTCACTCTCTAAATACTGAAGCAGAAGATGACGATGTGGGCTGCGCCGTAAGGTGACCGTTGCCACCACGGTTTCTTTCTCGCGTGGTTTTTTACAGGATCGCGGTGCATGTAGCATCACCTCGCTCATCTGTCTCGTGATCGGTGGGTCCTAGTGGGTGCGACTCGTTCCTCGAACGAGATGAGGGGTTGGTTTCTGGGTTCGAATCAAGAGAGTGACACAAAATATAACAACTCTCTCTCTCTCTCTCTCTCTCTCTCGGCTGCGGTGATCGCATGCGTCAGCGCATTTCCTCGACGCCGCCTTCTGCGCCATCGATTGGGTGATCAACGACTAAGATCTGTTCTTATATCCTTCTATTATTGGACACGTTTTTCTTCCGAATAAAAGACAAAAAGAACATTTATTAGAAAAAAAATTTGCTAATGCAGGATTTGGTTATGAGCCAACCCAAATTCCTTCTATATCTATCATAGTTCAATCTTGATCAATATCATATTTGTCTGAACTTGAGAGTATCGATTCTGAAGAGGTCAAACCCTATCAACCTGAAAGAGGTTGAATCCTTGCTTCAGGCAGAGGTGACTTTGATACTTAGGTCAATTTTTTGTTTGGAGAATTCAACCAATGACTTAAATATCATTGGGGAAAAAGACATTAGGAACATACATGAGGAGCCCTTTTATAGTGGATTCTTTAGAATGTACATGAGAATGTACTGAGGCGTCAGTCATGTGTTGATCACATATGAATCATATGTAGACAAATGGTGGATATATGCCAACCACACGTAGTATCAAGATATCAATCACATATCACTGATGTGTCAGCCATGTGACACTGAGGTGGTAGCCATATGGTGTTGAGGTAATAGTCGTGTGGTGACATTTCATTTTTCTCATAACACAAACATGAGAAGTTGACGAACCAATTAACCTATAAGACCTACGTCATGACACAAACATGAGAAGTTGCTGCCATAAATTAGGCCATGTTGAGTTGTTGCTTCATGTTATTATGGCATAACCATATCTATCTCTATTGCCTGTCGATGGCTAGCATGTGATGTTGGGTCGGATATCTCCTAACACCTTACATGACTACGTTTTGTAGTCATCTATTGCTACACAAGGACATTATTGTGGCATTGCATGGATTCCAACCTATTGGATTGGTTAAGGTTTATCCTGTTAGGTGAAATTTTTTGTCACAAGGGAAAGATCTTTGTGTTGGAATTCCTATATCCATAGTAGTAGTATACGACCGCGAATGAGGTCTTTAGTGTTGTTGCTTGATCTTGTCGAAGTTACACCTTGTCAAGATATGAAACACAGTCGAGTTCCAAGCTGCATTGAGCTAAGATGTGAAATGTCGCTTGATAGAGTGGAGGTCATCGACCTCTCATGGATCAACATGTGGACACACATGGCAGCCAAGTCATCCCAATCAGAACGAGGGACAATGCCTATCCTTGTTAGTCGACATGGATATGCGTCTAAGGTGAGGCGGTTTGCAGTTGTCCTCCCCTTCGTCTCCCACATTGACAAGTGTCAAAGAAGGGATGGGATGACTATAAGTTGTTTCCTAGGGAATATTCTAAAGGGTATCCCCTCCTCTTTGCACCCAATATAAGAAGGGACCTTAGGTATAAGAATTGAGGAAAGAGTTATTAACCCTACTATTTTTACTATTCACTATCATGGGCTAATTTGATCATCAAAGGGATCTGATCGAGAAAATGACCCTCGACCTTAGTCTTCTTGTTGGGAACCCTAGAGTTGGTGGACTCACCCCTTCAAGTCTTATAGAGTTTAGATCACACCTCACCCTCATCTCAACCTTCCTGTGCGCATGGGTTAGGATCACATCAGGCTGATCGAGATGTCACTAACTTCTTTCCTAATATTTTGACACTAGGAGGGCCCATGTTACAAGAACATCGACCTACCGATCCTCTCTATGACCATTCGTGCAAAGATGCTTTGCCCTCGACCCACAAAACTTTCACCCATGAGAGGCAGGAGTCAGGATTCCTAACCTTGATGACTCCACTTCAACATAAACTCCAGCAAGATATTGGTATCTATTCAATGAGGTAGGCCTCTTCTTGTCCTCGGGTATGACTTCGACTCATTTGCTCATCCCTGTTGAGGTCTTTTTGGGCCTTCCTTAGTCATCGTGGATACTAATAGGAATGATACAAACTATCGCGCCACTCCTCCTACAGTTGGCCTAGTCAACGATGTTGCCAGCCCCATCGTAGTTGACAGTGCTACTAATACTTGACAAAGAACCCCAACCCGAGGTGGTGTTGATCCCCCAAGAAAGCTCAAGGCGAACTGAGCCCTCAGTTGAGGGAGTGCTCAGATCCCCTACCATGAAATGTAGTGGGCTGCCTCACCTCCAATTCACCATCCCTAAGTTCGAGGACTAATTGGTGGACTCAACAGAGAATTCCCTTCGAGCTTAGCTACATCAAATGGACCGATGACTAGAAGACATGCACTGGGAGCTTCACTTTCCCGGAGTGAGGAGTCAATCAATCTTGTCTTGGGTCAGTCTCCATTTATTTAGGAAATTCAAGAGGAACACATTCCCCTATACTTTCGACCTCTAACCCTAAAAGCATTTAATAGAGGTGCCAATTTGATCGAGCACTTTAGCCTTTCATGTCCAGATGTCTTTGTACAACATGTTGGATACCCTAATGTGTTATACTTTTTCAACCATATCATGGGGCTTGGCATTAGATTGGTATGCCTGTCAGATGTCTCTCTAGATCAGTTCATTTGACTAGTTAATAAGGGAGTTCAAGCACCACTTTGTTGGGAATTATGCCCCTAGCATCAAACAGTCACCCTCCTCATGCTTTGACAGAGAAAGGAGACTATTTTGAATTTTATCACCTAGTTCACAAACAAAATCTGAGGCATAGTTGATACTCATCCATCATTACTCATACATACATTCATAACAGGGCTTAGGACTCAGCTTTTCTAGTCATTGATAGAAAGGCCACAAACAACAATACCTAAAATACTCTAAAGGGCCAATTACTACATTGTCACCGAGGTGATGGTCTCGTGTAAACATGAGAAATCACTCGAAAAGTCAAAACAGGAGTAACTGCAACAAGCCCTGAGTCCATGATCACCTCAATGTAAGGGAAACGAGGCCTCGTGTAACTATGATGAGTCACATGAAAGGCCAAAACAGGAGTGACTATAGCAAGCCCCAAGCCCAAGATCACCACAATGTAGGAGAAATGGTCTACTCAAGGTGCCTTGCCTGAGGTCCAACTTGACCCCCCGTAATATGTCTTGCACCAAGGTGTTTCTCCAAATTAAAGAGAAGGGGCTCCTGAGAGACCCCTATACAATGAAGACTCCACTAACAAGATGGGACGTGACAAAGAATTATCGATTCTATCAAAACTACAACTACGACATTGAGGATTGTCATCAATTGAAGGAGTAGATCGAGGAGTTCATTCAATATGGACACCTTGCTCAATTCATTTAAAAACATTGGGAGTCTTCACCTAAAGCCAAGGGGTCGATGGAGAGACATATAGATGCTAACATCAGGGGACTAGCCCTCGGGAGGTGAATCCTCCTTGGCCCAAAAGGAGGAAGGCAATCCAGAGATACGTTCAAGGAGGAGGAGGTGGAATATCTCGATCCCAATCACGATGATGTCTTGGTGGTCTTTGTGAGGATGATCAATGCTCTAGTGAAAAGAGTCATGATCAATACAGGTAGCTCCATTGACATTTTATACTATATTGTTTTTTAGAAGTTGGGTTTGACTGCTAACAATGTTATCCTGATAACCTCCTTGATGGGGTTTATTGGAGATTCTATCTTACCTCTCAGGATTATGAGCTTACATGTTACCTTCAGAGATGAACCCCACTCTAAGATGATTCCTACCAAGTTCATGATGGTCAATATTTCCTCAGTATGTAGTGTGATTATAGGCCAACCAACATTGAATAAGCTATGAGCAGTGGTGTTGACCTACCACATGTTGATGAAGTTGTAAACAAAAGCAGGTGTTGGAGAGTTAAGAATCAATCCTAAGGAATCACGCCAATGCTACCTGACAACAGTCTCCTTATCAAAGAGAGCCTAAATCGAGGTGCCACTAATGGATCCCCATGATGCTACTAGATGACCCCTCACCCTGAACCGATGGAGCCACTGATTGAGGTGCCCCTAGATAAAGCACGGCCTGACTGAACTGTTAAGGTTGGGCCATCACTTCCTGAGGAAAGGTGAATGTAGCTCATCAACTTCATCTGAAGCAAAGCAAAAGTATTCGCATGATTGCTGAGGGACATGCCAAGGATTGACCCAAATGTAGCCCAACATCATCTAAACATGACACCCGAGGTGCGCTCGATAAAGTAGAGATCTCAAAAGTTCGCTCATAATCACTGAGCAAGCTATCAGCGATTAAGTAGACAAGTTGTTAGATGTTGGATTTATTCTCAATATGTAATACCCGCATTGGTTCACCAATGTTATATTTGTTAAAATGTCTAATGAAAATTAGTGGATATATATTGATTACACTAATCTCATTTAGGCATACTTGAAGGACAGCTACCTCCTTCCTCGGATTGACCAATTAGTCGACACCACCGCAAGTGTTGCTCACATTTATGGACACTTTCTTAGGGTATAATTGGATCATAATGATCCTAGAGGACTAAGAGCATATGTCATTCATTACTGATCGCAAGAAGTATTGTTATCGAGTCATACATTTTAGATTAAAGAATGCTGAAACAACCTACCAAAGGATAATAAACAAGATATTTAAGCATTAGATGAGATAAAATATCGAGGCCTATATGGACGATATGATCATGAAAAACAAAATGATTGATGAACATTTGATCGACTTGGGCAAGACATTCCAGACCTTGATGAAATTCTATATCTGTCTCAACCAACCAAGTGTACCTTTGGGGTTAACTCCATAAAGCTTCTTGGATTCATTTTGTACCATGAAGGAATATATGTCAACCCCATGAAAGTGCAAGCCATATTCGGACGCACCCACCTCAATCGATGAAGAAGGTTCAACAATTGATGGATCGGCTGGTAGCCTTGAGTCGATACTTGTCCTAGTCTAAGGGCAAATATCTTTTATTCTTCTGAGCGCTAAAGAGCCTAAAGGCTTTACATGGACGAAGGAGTGTTAGGATACATTCGATGGGCTAAAGGATCATCTAGCTATACTACTGCAGGTCACCTCCTATGCTTTATGTGAAGTCCTATGCCTCTATCTCGTTGCAACTGACTTAGTCGTTAGCTTTATCTTGATCTAAGACAACACACAAACCCAAAGGTCCATCTGCTACATCAGCTACATCGTGAGTGAACCTAAGGGGTGATACCCACCTATCAAGAGGTTGGTGTTTGTGCTGGTTTTGACAAAAAAAACTATACCCCTATTTCCAAGCACATGTGATATAGATAATCGTCGAGTAACCTCTCAGACATGATCCTTCCACCTCGATGTCTTAAGTTGGCTATTTAGGTGGTTGATGGAGCTAGGAGAGTTCAACATCTAATACACCATTACAACTGTCATTAAAGTCCAAGAATTAGGAGACTTCATTTCGGAGCTCACCCCTCCAACCACCCAAGGTCGAGGAGCATGCTCTGCTTGCATGGATGCTCTTTGTGGATGGGTCAACCACCTTGGGTGAAGGGGGTGCCAAAGTCATCCTCAGAGGCCCTGACAAGTATAGGCATAAGTAGACCCTCCGATTCGAGTTCAAAATCTCTAATTATGAAGTCGAGTATAAAGCGCTTCTTTCAGGGCTTAGGCTAGCCCGAGAATTACAAGTTTAGGAGCTGATGATGTTTAATGACTCACAGTTAGTTTTAAACTAAGTAAAGGAGAACTACAAGGCCGTAGATGCAACAATGATGAAGTACCTCATAGAGGTATATAAACTAATGCATAGTTTTTCTAAGATCAATGTGTTGCAGGTATCTCGAGAGGAGAATGCTCAAGCTAATGTACTTGCAGGGTTGGCATCAACTCGATCCATGAAGGATGGTCGGATGCAGGTCAAGACACTACTCATGTGAAGCATAGATACCCACAAGGTGACCCCAACTAAGGTGTCGTGCTGGACGAACGAGATCCTATGGTATAAGAAAGATTGAACACTCCTGGCTGACCCTGTCTCATCCTAAAGAGTCAAGCACCATCAAGCTCGGTATTGTTTGATTAATGACCACCTCTATCATAGCTCATTCAGTGACCCACTCCTTCAATTGATTGGCACCTCGACAAGTTGAGAGAGTGCTAGCTGAGGTCTATAAAAGCATTTACGAAGGTCAGAAGTGGATCAGACGGTTTCATGATAAAGATGCATGATGGTAGATATTTACGATGTGTTCATAATAATCCTCAAGGAGGGTTTCTGCCAGACCATGCACCTAACCCATCTATTATGCTGATGATGGAAGATGGAAGATGGAAGTGATTTATTGCTTCCTATTGTTGTATGTGTGTTCTATTTCCTATGTATCTTCATGTCTTCTCTTCAAAGAAGTGATCTTAATGCATCCTTATTTGTCAGTGGAGATGCCAAGTGTGTTGCTGATGCCTGCAATTCATTATGTTCAAAATGTAAGGATGTACATTTTTTGGATCAAACACTCACCTTTAAAATACTTCATCAATAATTCTATTGACTAACATTGTGAATAGATGCATTAGCTTATGCGTAAAGGAGTGACTCATGCTAGAGGTTCATAAATGTTCAACACTAATCGATAGTTCCCTTGGCCCTGATTGACTACCGATGACTAACATTGGATGTTGAGCCAGAGGATTGATCAATATGCCAAAAATCAAACTTTGTACTAAAGATTCAGACATCATTCCATAATGATCAAATATTGCATAAGAAGATTCGATATTGTGGGAAAATCCATATGCTAGTGGAATGGGTAATATACTAAAGGAAAGAGCGATATGTTGAAAGTTTAGATAAAGTGCCGAAAGATTAAATGATATGTCAGAAGAGTATACAACATGTTGAAAGCTTCGTAAATGTGTCAGATGTGTGATTGATTTGTCAAGATCTTATTTAAATTATTTAGGATCAATTTAAGTTAGTATTATGCTAAAACATACCTCACTTGTCAAGAAACCATTAAGCTTGAAATTGGTCCAAATTGAGCCCATTAGAAGGCCCAACCAATGACCTAAACCAAGCCTAGGCTATAGTATTATTAGGCCCGGGTGGTAATATTGTCAGGCTCAGGCAATAGTACTACCTGAGTCAATTGACAAGTATTGTTTGTGCTTTGTTAACTTCTCAAACGGTGGTAGGTATCACCTATGATAACCATAATATCATGCAGAATTTTAATTTTTAGATAGTAATTCCACTAGAGTCTAGATTTACAGTATAGTTATGGTGGTAATATCGTCTAGTGCCAATGATAGTAGCGCCCACACCTCAAAATTTTAAGGATTTAAATTTTTGACTCTATTCTTGAAGCCTTTTGATCCTATAAATACCTTAGTCAGGCTTGGTTGATGGAGTATCCATTCTTGAGCTAGTTTGGTAAGCTCTCATCTTAAGTATAGTTTGAGTCTCTTTCTCCTCTTGAGTTTGGTTGTAATTCTAAATTATAGAAGGTGAGAGATCTTGTATGAGGTTTATCTCCTAAACCTAAAAAAAAGAAAGTTATAACAAAAATAGTTAATCTTTATCCATTAGAAACAAGATCGATACTGAAGCCAGTAGTCTCGAGGGAAGAGGAATTGAGAATCGACGTAGGTCAAAAAGACCGAACCATTATAAATTAATTTATCTCTTTTTACTTATGACTTAGTTTTATTCTTTTTACTTATAACTTTAACTTGATCAATTAAGTTTTTAAAATATATTAATTTATCAATCGAGTTTTAAAATTGATTAAAATTATTTTTGCACTAATTCACCTCTCTCTTAGTGCCGTTAAAATCATAACAATTCGTTTTAGAGAAAGATTGTCTTATTAAGATAGATTAAATGATATTTTCAAGCAATCAAGTGAGACACTATCACACGTCATCCTATATTCGATGAGATCTGATGTGGGCTAAAGGAGAAGGCAGCGATTGTGGCCAGCGAGGGCTGCGGCAGTGACTGGCGAGTGGTGGAGGAAGACGAGCTCTCATCAGAGGAGCTCTTGGTGAGGGCAGAGGTGGATGACGTAGATGCAGAGGGGTATCTGCACCAAAAAGGAGATGCAGCCGAGTTGTTGCTGCGATGTGGACGCTAGAGTAAAGCGGGACCTGAATCTTCGAATCCTTGAACGAGAATAGCGCTAGCGATAGGTGCGGTAGTGATGCTTTATTTTTGTTAGGAAACAGTGGTCGCGACTTGAGAAGTCGATCGGTGGTTGCGGCTTCGTAGAAAGGGGTTGCTGCGAAGAAAAAAAAAAGGGGAAGAGGAGTCGAGGATGATGGCAGCGAGTGCTACGGCTGGTTGTAGCCTTCGATCGCACGGTGGGGAAGCAACGACAGTAGGGTGGAGACGACTGCGATGGCAAAGGAGGGCACAGTTAGATAGCGTTGCTGCTGTTGTGCACAACCGAGGGCTTGCTGCTGCTGCTAACGACAGTGCTGAGGTAGAGGCTGGTGCCGAAGGAAGCCGACAGTTGCGTAGCAACAGTAGAGGGCCACGGCTGAGGTTGAAGAAGAAGGCTATGGCTGTGGCTAAGGAGGAGAGGAGAGAACTGCCATTTGACAGCAATAGAAAGCAACTCTTCAACGATGAAGAAGGGGTTGTGGCACGCAGTCGGGCGCGGTAGGGATTTGCTACTGTTTGACAGCGAGAAGAATGCTTGCTCTAGGCAAGCTGCTCTAATACCATGATAGAACTGAGAAAAGAGATTAGAAGGAAATGAAGTACTATGATTTATTCCTTCACTCATATCTATTTATGTAAGAGGAGAGAAGGGTAAAAGGATTAGGCGTTGAGGATTTCTCTCAACAGTCTAACCATTCTGCTACTATTGTTGCAACAACTCTACCTAAAAACTCTATCTTTTAACACTAAACATGGACCACTACTCCTAAAACTTCTATGAATGAATTCTCAACACTCCCACTTGATTCATAATTAGATACACCGATTTGAGACATGAAATAGACATGTTTCTAAATTGAAAGTGACTTGGTGAGAATATCTGCAACTTCTTCATTCGTGCCACAATACTTCATTGTTATGACTCCAATTTGCTACAATATCTTGGATGAAATGATCGCATATCTCGATATGTTTCGTTCTTCCATGAGATATATAATTTTTCGTCATTGCAATTATGACTTTGTTATCACAAAATATTTTTGTTGCTTCTTTTTGTTCTTGATGAAGATAATTGTTGCTTCTTTGAACTCCAAGTTATAGCTCCTGATCCGAGGCTAAAAATATTGTATGAAGTACTCTTTCTATTATCCAAATCTCATCTCTAATCGCTATCAGTCAAACTAAATATTTTATATTTAAAATTATGAGAATACTAAATTTCATAATCTATAGTTCCTATAAGATAACACATAATTCTTTTAACAGCTTTGAGATGATGTTTACTAGGGCTTTGAATAAACATCGATACTAAACCAACATAGAAGATAATATTTGGTTGAGTATGATTTAGATAGATTAAACCACCAACCAAACTTATGTAGTATCTTGCATTTGTCAAACCTGTACCATCTTCAAATTTTAATTTCATATTTACATTCATAGCTGTAGTTGCAGTTTTGCAATTAATCATGTTAGATTTTTTGAGTAGATCCATTGCATACTTTCTTTGTGAAATAAAAGTTTTATTTGATCCTTGTTTCACCTCCAACCCAAGAAAATAGTGCAGTAGACTTAGATATGATATTTTAAACTTATTCTTCATACATTTTTTAAATTATGCCACAAAAGTGTTAGATGAATATATATATATATATATATATATATATATATATATATATATATATATATATATATATAATATCATTAACAAAAAGGCAAACTATAAGAATATTATGCTCACCTTCATTCTTTAGATAAAGTGTAGGTTTATTATCGCTTATCTTAAATATATTTTGATGAAAATTTTAATCAATTTTGTTGTACTATGCTTTTGGAGTTTTTTTAAGCCTATAAAGAACTTTCTTTAGCTTATACACTTTTTCTTCATGTTCTTTAACTAAAAAATCTTCACGTTGAGTAACTAAAATCTATTCTTATAAATATTTATGTAAAAATATAGATTTCATATCAAATTGATAAACATGCCAACTCAAGTGAGTAGTTAAAGCCTAGAAAGTTCTTACCGCACTAAATCTAGCAACTGGAGATAATGTATCATCGAAATCAATATCTTATTCTACGAATATCCTTTTTATGAGTCTTATGCTTTTGGATACTTCCATTTACATTATACTTTGTTTGAACACTCATTTCAACCCAATAGTTTTCTTTTCCTTCGGTAGATCCGTTAGCTCACAAGTTTCATTTTTCTCAATTAACTTGTTTTCCTCCTTCATTGCCTATCGTTATTCCTCTTTTTCAACTGCTTCCTCAAAACTTCTAGGATCTGAAATATACAAAGCAAATATTGAATTATAAATTTTCATTAGTGATCTGAATCTTATTAGAGGAGTTTCATATGAGGAATCATTTGCTGAATTTGAACTTCTACAATGTGAGATTGACGATGAACTTGTTGGAGCAGGATCTATCACTTGATTCGGTAGAGTGACTAGTTTTGGTGGAATATGAATTTATGTTTCATCTTTATTGATCTCCCAATTTCAACTTGTCATTTTATCAAATACAACATTTATGTTAATAATAACTTTGCCACTAATAGCATTATACAATCGATATTCTTTGGATCGTAAGGAATAATCAATTAAGATGTATATTTTAGATTTTTCATCAAGCTTTTGATGATTTTATGAATTTACAGAAACATAAGCAATACAACCAAAAATTTTTAGATGACTTACACTTGGCTTTAGACTATACCAAGCCTCAAAAGGAGTTCGATTCATAACAACTTTTATCGGTAAAATATTCAACAAATAGACTATTATTGTAACTGATTCTGCCCAAAACTAATTTGAAATTTGATTCCTTTAAGTAAATTTTTTCTCATTAGATAATTTTATAGTAATGAAGAAGTTTAAATTCAAAATTTGATTATGCCCAAAACTAATTTTGAAAGATGCTTCCTTTAAGTAATTTTTTTCTCATTAGATAATCTTATAGTAATTAATAAGTTTAAATTCAAAATTTGATTATGTTATTTTCACAATTGAGTAGTGAAATAAACTTATCTAATTATTCATTTCACTAGCAATCATTTGACTAACAATTGAGGATGGAAAGAGTTAAGCTAATGGTAGAACTCAAGTGATCTTTAATATTTTAACGAAGTACACGTTAATGTATATATATTAAGAGAGAGCGAGTGAATTCTTACTATTTTATAATGAGAGAATGCTAACACCAGCAAGAAGTGATATATTGTTCCTCAAGTAGATAAAAGAGAGCGCAATTATTCAAGTGATACACAGCACCAAGAAGTGTGTAATATCATCGCACAAACACCATGCAAACACCATGCAACAGACAGTCACTACGACTACTACTACTACTACTACATCAGACTACTCGACTCCAAATTTCTTCTTGAGAACGCCCACCATCTCGTAGATCTTGCGGGGGTCGGACAGTGCGTTGGCCACGCTCTCTCGCTCCATGCACCTTTCGCCCCACGCCACCACCTTGGGCGCCGCCTCCTCGACGCTGAAGCCGGCGCAGGTCTCGTAGCTGTAGAACCAGGACACGAAGGGGGCGAGCGCAACGTCGACGAAGCCGAAGGCGTCACCGCCGAAGTACTTCTTGTCCCCCAGCTCGCCCTCCAGCAGCTTCAGGATCTCGATGAACTCTTCCTTGGCCGCCGCCTGGGCCTCGCCCTTGAGCTTCCACAGCCTTGACCCGCATTCATAAAACTGATACATGAAGAATAACGTTAAAGGGTGCTGAGAACAAACAGGTTCTGCACAATTATTTCTTACAGGACGAGCAGATCAAACAAACAGTAAGCAGAAGAATCTAGAATTCGTTTATCGATAAAAAAAAAAAAAGATTATGCGGATTCTATCAAACGCACAAAAATTAAACGCGCTTTCCTAGGATAAAATTATTCAGACAATATATATATATATATATATATATCGGGAAGTGGATTCTATCAAACACAGTGGTAATCCGAAGGGGAGAACAAGAGTCGGGCTCACGGGAGGCACTGGCGCAAGGAGAACGCACCTTCATGTCGACGAAGTCGACCCAGAAGCGGGCATGGGCGCGGGCGTAGGGGTCTGCGGGAATCAGCGGCGCGCGGTCGGGCCACGCCTCGTCGATGTACTGGACAATGATGAGGGACTCGCATACGGGCTTGCCATCGTGGATGAGGACGGGGATCTTCTTGTACACGGGGTTGGACTCGAGCAGCAGCGGGCTCTTGGCCCCCAGGATGTTCTCCTCCCTGTACTCGTACTTCACTCCCTTCTCTGCCAATGCGATCCGGCACCGCTGCCCGAACGGGCTCGCCCAGAAGTCCAGCAGAACAACCGCCTTCATCGCTCTCTTTTTGTCTCCCCGTATCTGTCTCTCTCTCTCTCTCTCTCTCTCTCTCTCTAAATAGAGCAGCAGTGACGGAGAAGATGACGATGTGGGCTGCGCCTGAAGGTGACCGCTACCACCACGATTTTTTCTCTCGCGTTTTTTCTACAGGTCGCCCAAGAAGTCCAGAAGTCCCACCGTCATCATCTCTCTTTTTGTCTCTACTTCTCTCTCTCTCCGGTCTCTCACTCTCTAAATACTGAAGCAGAAGATGACGATGTGGGCTGCGCCGTAAGGTGACCGTTGCCACCACGGTTTCTTTCTCGCGTGGTTTTTTACAGGATCGCGGTGCATGTAGCATCACCTCGCTCATCTGTCTCGTGATCGGTGGGTCCTAGTGGGTGCGACTCGTTCCTCGAACGAGATGAGGGGTTGGTTTCTGGGTTCGAATCAAGAGAGTGACACAAAATATAACAACTCTCTCTCTCTCTCTCTCTCTCTCTCTCTCGGCTGCGGTGATCGCATGCGTCAGCGCATTTCCTCGACGCCGCCTTCTGCGCCATCGATTGGGTGATCAACGACTAAGATCTGTTCTTATATCCTTCTATTATTGGACACGTTTTTCTTCCGAATAAAAGACAAAAAGAACATTTATTAGAAAAAAAATTTGCTAATGCAGGATTTGGTTATGAGCCAACCCAAATTCCTTCTATATCTATCATAGTTCAATCTTGATCAATATCATATTTGTCTGAACTTGAGAGTATCGATTCTGAAGAGGTCAAACCCTATCAACCTGAAAGAGGTTGAATCCTTGCTTCAGGCAGAGGTGACTTTGATACTTAGGTCAATTTTTTGTTTGGAGAATTCAACCAATGACTTAAATATCATTGGGGAAAAAGACATTAGGAACATACATGAGGAGCCCTTTTATAGTGGATTCTTTAGAATGTACATGAGAATGTACTGAGGCGTCAGTCATGTGTTGATCACATATGAATCATATGTAGACAAATGGTGGATATATGCCAACCACACGTAGTATCAAGATATCAATCACATATCACTGATGTGTCAGCCATGTGACACTGAGGTGGTAGCCATATGGTGTTGAGGTAATAGTCGTGTGGTGACATTTCATTTTTCTCATAACACAAACATGAGAAGTTGACGAACCAATTAACCTATAAGACCTACGTCATGACACAAACATGAGAAGTTGCTGCCATAAATTAGGCCATGTTGAGTTGTTGCTTCATGTTATTATGGCATAACCATATCTATCTCTATTGCCTGTCGATGGCTAGCATGTGATGTTGGGTCGGATATCTCCTAACACCTTACATGACTACGTTTTGTAGTCATCTATTGCTACACAAGGACATTATTGTGGCATTGCATGGATTCCAACCTATTGGATTGGTTAAGGTTTATCCTGTTAGGTGAAATTTTTTGTCACAAGGGAAAGATCTTTGTGTTGGAATTCCTATATCCATAGTAGTAGTATACGACCGCGAATGAGGTCTTTAGTGTTGTTGCTTGATCTTGTCGAAGTTACACCTTGTCAAGATATGAAACACAGTCGAGTTCCAAGCTGCATTGAGCTAAGATGTGAAATGTCGCTTGATAGAGTGGAGGTCATCGACCTCTCATGGATCAACATGTGGACACACATGGCAGCCAAGTCATCCCAATCAGAACGAGGGACAATGCCTATCCTTGTTAGTCGACATGGATATGCGTCTAAGGTGAGGCGGTTTGCAGTTGTCCTCCCCTTCGTCTCCCACATTGACAAGTGTCAAAGAAGGGATGGGATGACTATAAGTTGTTTCCTAGGGAATATTCTAAAGGGTATCCCCTCCTCTTTGCACCCAATATAAGAAGGGACCTTAGGTATAAGAATTGAGGAAAGAGTTATTAACCCTACTATTTTTACTATTCACTATCATGGGCTAATTTGATCATCAAAGGGATCTGATCGAGAAAATGACCCTCGACCTTAGTCTTCTTGTTGGGAACCCTAGAGTTGGTGGACTCACCCCTTCAAGTCTTATAGAGTTTAGATCACACCTCACCCTCATCTCAACCTTCCTGTGCGCATGGGTTAGGATCACATCAGGCTGATCGAGATGTCACTAACTTCTTTCCTAATATTTTGACACTAGGAGGGCCCATGTTACAAGAACATCGACCTACCGATCCTCTCTATGACCATTCGTGCAAAGATGCTTTGCCCTCGACCCACAAAACTTTCACCCATGAGAGGCAGGAGTCAGGATTCCTAACCTTGATGACTCCACTTCAACATAAACTCCAGCAAGATATTGGTATCTATTCAATGAGGTAGGCCTCTTCTTGTCCTCGGGTATGACTTCGACTCATTTGCTCATCCCTGTTGAGGTCTTTTTGGGCCTTCCTTAGTCATCGTGGATACTAATAGGAATGATACAAACTATCGCGCCACTCCTCCTACAGTTGGCCTAGTCAACGATGTTGCCAGCCCCATCGTAGTTGACAGTGCTACTAATACTTGACAAAGAACCCCAACCCGAGGTGGTGTTGATCCCCCAAGAAAGCTCAAGGCGAACTGAGCCCTCAGTTGAGGGAGTGCTCAGATCCCCTACCATGAAATGTAGTGGGCTGCCTCACCTCCAATTCACCATCCCTAAGTTCGAGGACTAATTGGTGGACTCAACAGAGAATTCCCTTCGAGCTTAGCTACATCAAATGGACCGATGACTAGAAGACATGCACTGGGAGCTTCACTTTCCCGGAGTGAGGAGTCAATCAATCTTGTCTTGGGTCAGTCTCCATTTATTTAGGAAATTCAAGAGGAACACATTCCCCTATACTTTCGACCTCTAACCCTAAAAGCATTTAATAGAGGTGCCAATTTGATCGAGCACTTTAGCCTTTCATGTCCAGATGTCTTTGTACAACATGTTGGATACCCTAATGTGTTATACTTTTTCAACCATATCATGGGGCTTGGCATTAGATTGGTATGCCTGTCAGATGTCTCTCTAGATCAGTTCATTTGACTAGTTAATAAGGGAGTTCAAGCACCACTTTGTTGGGAATTATGCCCCTAGCATCAAACAGTCACCCTCCTCATGCTTTGACAGAGAAAGGAGACTATTTTGAATTTTATCACCTAGTTCACAAACAAAATCTGAGGCATAGTTGATACTCATCCATCATTACTCATACATACATTCATAACAGGGCTTAGGACTCAGCTTTTCTAGTCATTGATAGAAAGGCCACAAACAACAATACCTAAAATACTCTAAAGGGCCAATTACTACATTGTCACCGAGGTGATGGTCTCGTGTAAACATGAGAAATCACTCGAAAAGTCAAAACAGGAGTAACTGCAACAAGCCCTGAGTCCATGATCACCTCAATGTAAGGGAAACGAGGCCTCGTGTAACTATGATGAGTCACATGAAAGGCCAAAACAGGAGTGACTATAGCAAGCCCCAAGCCCAAGATCACCACAATGTAGGAGAAATGGTCTACTCAAGGTGCCTTGCCTGAGGTCCAACTTGACCCCCCGTAATATGTCTTGCACCAAGGTGTTTCTCCAAATTAAAGAGAAGGGGCTCCTGAGAGACCCCTATACAATGAAGACTCCACTAACAAGATGGGACGTGACAAAGAATTATCGATTCTATCAAAACTACAACTACGACATTGAGGATTGTCATCAATTGAAGGAGTAGATCGAGGAGTTCATTCAATATGGACACCTTGCTCAATTCATTTAAAAACATTGGGAGTCTTCACCTAAAGCCAAGGGGTCGATGGAGAGACATATAGATGCTAACATCAGGGGACTAGCCCTCGGGAGGTGAATCCTCCTTGGCCCAAAAGGAGGAAGGCAATCCAGAGATACGTTCAAGGAGGAGGAGGTGGAATATCTCGATCCCAATCACGATGATGTCTTGGTGGTCTTTGTGAGGATGATCAATGCTCTAGTGAAAAGAGTCATGATCAATACAGGTAGCTCCATTGACATTTTATACTATATTGTTTTTTAGAAGTTGGGTTTGACTGCTAACAATGTTATCCTGATAACCTCCTTGATGGGGTTTATTGGAGATTCTATCTTACCTCTCAGGATTATGAGCTTACATGTTACCTTCAGAGATGAACCCCACTCTAAGATGATTCCTACCAAGTTCATGATGGTCAATATTTCCTCAGTATGTAGTGTGATTATAGGCCAACCAACATTGAATAAGCTATGAGCAGTGGTGTTGACCTACCACATGTTGATGAAGTTGTAAACAAAAGCAGGTGTTGGAGAGTTAAGAATCAATCCTAAGGAATCACGCCAATGCTACCTGACAACAGTCTCCTTATCAAAGAGAGCCTAAATCGAGGTGCCACTAATGGATCCCCATGATGCTACTAGATGACCCCTCACCCTGAACCGATGGAGCCACTGATTGAGGTGCCCCTAGATAAAGCACGGCCTGACTGAACTGTTAAGGTTGGGCCATCACTTCCTGAGGAAAGGTGAATGTAGCTCATCAACTTCATCTGAAGCAAAGCAAAAGTATTCGCATGATTGCTGAGGGACATGCCAAGGATTGACCCAAATGTAGCCCAACATCATCTAAACATGACACCCGAGGTGCGCTCGATAAAGTAGAGATCTCAAAAGTTCGCTCATAATCACTGAGCAAGCTATCAGCGATTAAGTAGACAAGTTGTTAGATGTTGGATTTATTCTCAATATGTAATACCCGCATTGGTTCACCAATGTTATATTTGTTAAAATGTCTAATGAAAATTAGTGGATATATATTGATTACACTAATCTCATTTAGGCATACTTGAAGGACAGCTACCTCCTTCCTCGGATTGACCAATTAGTCGACACCACCGCAAGTGTTGCTCACATTTATGGACACTTTCTTAGGGTATAATTGGATCATAATGATCCTAGAGGACTAAGAGCATATGTCATTCATTACTGATCGCAAGAAGTATTGTTATCGAGTCATACATTTTAGATTAAAGAATGCTGAAACAACCTACCAAAGGATAATAAACAAGATATTTAAGCATTAGATGAGATAAAATATCGAGGCCTATATGGACGATATGATCATGAAAAACAAAATGATTGATGAACATTTGATCGACTTGGGCAAGACATTCCAGACCTTGATGAAATTCTATATCTGTCTCAACCAACCAAGTGTACCTTTGGGGTTAACTCCATAAAGCTTCTTGGATTCATTTTGTACCATGAAGGAATATATGTCAACCCCATGAAAGTGCAAGCCATATTCGGACGCACCCACCTCAATCGATGAAGAAGGTTCAACAATTGATGGATCGGCTGGTAGCCTTGAGTCGATACTTGTCCTAGTCTAAGGGCAAATATCTTTTATTCTTCTGAGCGCTAAAGAGCCTAAAGGCTTTACATGGACGAAGGAGTGTTAGGATACATTCGATGGGCTAAAGGATCATCTAGCTATACTACTGCAGGTCACCTCCTATGCTTTATGTGAAGTCCTATGCCTCTATCTCGTTGCAACTGACTTAGTCGTTAGCTTTATCTTGATCTAAGACAACACACAAACCCAAAGGTCCATCTGCTACATCAGCTACATCGTGAGTGAACCTAAGGGGTGATACCCACCTATCAAGAGGTTGGTGTTTGTGCTGGTTTTGACAAAAAAAACTATACCCCTATTTCCAAGCACATGTGATATAGATAATCGTCGAGTAACCTCTCAGACATGATCCTTCCACCTCGATGTCTTAAGTTGGCTATTTAGGTGGTTGATGGAGCTAGGAGAGTTCAACATCTAATACACCATTACAACTGTCATTAAAGTCCAAGAATTAGGAGACTTCATTTCGGAGCTCACCCCTCCAACCACCCAAGGTCGAGGAGCATGCTCTGCTTGCATGGATGCTCTTTGTGGATGGGTCAACCACCTTGGGTGAAGGGGGTGCCAAAGTCATCCTCAGAGGCCCTGACAAGTATAGGCATAAGTAGACCCTCCGATTCGAGTTCAAAATCTCTAATTATGAAGTCGAGTATAAAGCGCTTCTTTCAGGGCTTAGGCTAGCCCGAGAATTACAAGTTTAGGAGCTGATGATGTTTAATGACTCACAGTTAGTTTTAAACTAAGTAAAGGAGAACTACAAGGCCGTAGATGCAACAATGATGAAGTACCTCATAGAGGTATATAAACTAATGCATAGTTTTTCTAAGATCAATGTGTTGCAGGTATCTCGAGAGGAGAATGCTCAAGCTAATGTACTTGCAGGGTTGGCATCAACTCGATCCATGAAGGATGGTCGGATGCAGGTCAAGACACTACTCATGTGAAGCATAGATACCCACAAGGTGACCCCAACTAAGGTGTCGTGCTGGACGAACGAGATCCTATGGTATAAGAAAGATTGAACACTCCTGGCTGACCCTGTCTCATCCTAAAGAGTCAAGCACCATCAAGCTCGGTATTGTCTGATTAATGACCACCTCTATCATAGCTCATTCAGTGACCCACTCCTTCAATTGATTGGCACCTCGACAAGTTGAGAGAGTGCTAGCTGAGGTCTATAAAAGCATTTACGAAGGTCAGAAGTGGATCAGACGGTTTCATGATAAAGATGCATGATGGTAGATATTTACGATGTGTTCATAATAATCCTCAAGGAGGGTTTCTGCCAGACCATGCACCTAACCCATCTATTATGCTGATGATGGAAGATGGAAGATGGAAGTGATTTATTGCTTCCTATTGTTGTATGTGTGTTCTATTTCCTATGTATCTTCATGTCTTCTCTTCAAAGAAGTGATCTTAATGCATCCTTATTTGTCAGTGGAGATGCCAAGTGTGTTGCTGATGCCTGCAATTCATTATGTTCAAAATGTAAGGATGTACATTTTTTGGATCAAACACTCACCTTTAAAATACTTCATCAATAATTCTATTGACTAACATTGTGAATAGATGCATTAGCTTATGCGTAAAGGAGTGACTCATGCTAGAGGTTCATAAATGTTCAACACTAATCGATAGTTCCCTTGGCCCTGATTGACTACCGATGACTAACATTGGATGTTGAGCCAGAGGATTGATCAATATGCCAAAAATCAAACTTTGTACTAAAGATTCAGACATCATTCCATAATGATCAAATATTGCATAAGAAGATTCGATATTGTGGGAAAATCCATATGCTAGTGGAATGGGTAATATACTAAAGGAAAGAGCGATATGTTGAAAGTTTAGATAAAGTGCCGAAAGATTAAATGATATGTCAGAAGAGTATACAACATGTTGAAAGCTTCGTAAATGTGTCAGATGTGTGATTGATTTGTCAAGATCTTATTTAAATTATTTAGGATCAATTTAAGTTAGTATTATGCTAAAACATACCTCACTTGTCAAGAAACCATTAAGCTTGAAATTGGTCCAAATTGAGCCCATTAGAAGGCCCAACCAATGACCTAAACCAAGCCTAGGCTATAGTATTATTAGGCCCGGGTGGTAATATTGTCAGGCTCAGGCAATAGTACTACCTGAGTCAATTGACAAGTATTGTTTGTGCTTTGTTAACTTCTCAAACGGTGGTAGGTATCACCTATGATAACCATAATATCATGCAGAATTTTAATTTTTAGATAGTAATTCCACTAGAGTCTAGATTTACAGTATAGTTATGGTGGTAATATCGTCTAGTGCCAATGATAGTAGCGCCCACACCTCAAAATTTTAAGGATTTAAATTTTTGACTCTATTCTTGAAGCCTTTTGATCCTATAAATACCTTAGTCAGGCTTGGTTGATGGAGTATCCATTCTTGAGCTAGTTTGGTAAGCTCTCATCTTAAGTATAGTTTGAGTCTCTTTCTCCTCTTGAGTTTGGTTGTAATTCTAAATTATAGAAGGTGAGAGATCTTGTATGAGGTTTATCTCCTAAACCTAAAAAAAAGAAAGTTATAACAAAAATAGTTAATCTTTATCCATTAGAAACAAGATCGATACTGAAGCCAGTAGTCTCGAGGGAAGAGGAATTGAGAATCGACGTAGGTCAAAAAGACCGAACCATTATAAATTAATTTATCTCTTTTTACTTATGACTTAGTTTTATTCTTTTTACTTATAACTTTAACTTGATCAATTAAGTTTTTAAAATATATTAATTTATCAATCGAGTTTTAAAATTGATTAAAATTATTTTTGCACTAATTCACCTCTCTCTTAGTGCCGTTAAAATCATAACAATTCGTTTTAGAGAAAGATTGTCTTATTAAGATAGATTAAATGATATTTTCAAGCAATCAAGTGAGACACTATCACACGTCATCCTATATTCGATGAGATCTGATGTGGGCTAAAGGAGAAGGCAGCGATTGTGGCCAGCGAGGGCTGCGGCAGTGACTGGCGAGTGGTGGAGGAAGACGAGCTCTCATCAGAGGAGCTCTTGGTGAGGGCAGAGGTGGATGACGTAGATGCAGAGGGGTATCTGCACCAAAAAGGAGATGCAGCCGAGTTGTTGCTGCGATGTGGACGCTAGAGTAAAGCGGGACCTGAATCTTCGAATCCTTGAACGAGAATAGCGCTAGCGATAGGTGCGGTAGTGATGCTTTATTTTTGTTAGGAAACAGTGGTCGCGACTTGAGAAGTCGATCGGTGGTTGCGGCTTCGTAGAAAGGGGTTGCTGCGAAGAAAAAAAAAAGGGGAAGAGGAGTCGAGGATGATGGCAGCGAGTGCTACGGCTGGTTGTAGCCTTCGATCGCACGGTGGGGAAGCAACGACAGTAGGGTGGAGACGACTGCGATGGCAAAGGAGGGCACAGTTAGATAGCGTTGCTGCTGTTGTGCACAACCGAGGGCTTGCTGCTGCTGCTAACGACAGTGCTGAGGTAGAGGCTGGTGCCGAAGGAAGCCGACAGTTGCGTAGCAACAGTAGAGGGCCACGGCTGAGGTTGAAGAAGAAGGCTATGGCTGTGGCTAAGGAGGAGAGGAGAGAACTGCCATTTGACAGCAATAGAAAGCAACTCTTCAACGATGAAGAAGGGGTTGTGGCACGCAGTCGGGCGCGGTAGGGATTTGCTACTGTTTGACAGCGAGAAGAATGCTTGCTCTAGGCAAGCTGCTCTAATACCATGATAGAACTGAGAAAAGAGATTAGAAGGAAATGAAGTACTATGATTTATTCCTTCACTCATATCTATTTATGTAAGAGGAGAGAAGGGTAAAAGGATTAGGCGTTGAGGATTTCTCTCAACAGTCTAACCATTCTGCTACTATTGTTGCAACAACTCTACCTAAAAACTCTATCTTTTAACACTAAACATGGACCACTACTCCTAAAACTTCTATGAATGAATTCTCAACACTCCCACTTGATTCATAATTAGATACACCGATTTGAGACATGAAATAGACATGTTTCTAAATTGAAAGTGACTTGGTGAGAATATCTGCAACTTCTTCATTCGTGCCACAATACTTCATTGTTATGACTCCAATTTGCTACAATATCTTGGATGAAATGATCGCATATCTCGATATGTTTCGTTCTTCCATGAGATATATAATTTTTCGTCATTGCAATTATGACTTTGTTATCACAAAATATTTTTGTTGCTTCTTTTTGTTCTTGATGAAGATAATTGTTGCTTCTTTGAACTCCAAGTTATAGCTCCTGATCCGAGGCTAAAAATATTGTATGAAGTACTCTTTCTATTATCCAAATCTCATCTCTAATCGCTATCAGTCAAACTAAATATTTTATATTTAAAATTATGAGAATACTAAATTTCATAATCTATAGTTCCTATAAGATAACACATAATTCTTTTAACAGCTTTGAGATGATGTTTACTAGGGCTTTGAATAAACATCGATACTAAACCAACATAGAAGATAATATTTGGTTGAGTATGATTTAGATAGATTAAACCACCAACCAAACTTATGTAGTATCTTGCATTTGTCAAACCTGTACCATCTTCAAATTTTAATTTCATATTTACATTCATAGCTGTAGTTGCAGTTTTGCAATTAATCATGTTAGATTTTTTGAGTAGATCCATTGCATACTTTCTTTGTGAAATAAAAGTTTTATTTGATCCTTGTTTCACCTCCAACCCAAGAAAATAGTGCAGTAGACTTAGATATGATATTTTAAACTTATTCTTCATACATTTTTTAAATTATGCCACAAAAGTGTTAGATGAATATATATATATATATATATATATATAATATCATTAACAAAAAGGCAAACTATAAGAATATTATGCTCACCTTCATTCTTTAGATAAAGTGTAGGTTTATTATCGCTTATCTTAAATATATTTTGATGAAAATTTTAATCAATTTTGTTGTACTATGCTTTTGGAGTTTTTTTAAGCCTATAAAGAACTTTCTTTAGCTTATACACTTTTTCTTCATGTTCTTTAACTAAAAAATCTTCACGTTGAGTAACTAAAATCTATTCTTATAAATATTTATGTAAAAATATAGATTTCATATCAAATTGATAAACATGCCAACTCAAGTGAGTAGTTAAAGCCTAGAAAGTTCTTACCGCACTAAATCTAGCAACTGGAGATAATGTATCATCGAAATCAATATCTTATTCTACGAATATCCTTTTTATGAGTCTTATGCTTTTGGATACTTCCATTTACATTATACTTTGTTTGAACACTCATTTCAACCCAATAGTTTTCTTTTCCTTCGGTAGATCCGTTAGCTCACAAGTTTCATTTTTCTCAATTAACTTGTTTTCCTCCTTCATTGCCTATCGTTATTCCTCTTTTTCAACTGCTTCCTCAAAACTTCTAGGATCTGAAATATACAAAGCAAATATTGAATTATAAATTTTCATTAGTGATCTGAATCTTATTAGAGGAGTTTCATATGAGGAATCATTTGCTGAATTTGAACTTCTACAATGTGAGATTGACGATGAACTTGTTGGAGCAGGATCTATCACTTGATTCGGTAGAGTGACTAGTTTTGGTGGAATATGAATTTATGTTTCATCTTTATTGATCTCCCAATTTCAACTTGTCATTTTATCAAATACAACATTTATGTTAATAATAACTTTGCCACTAATAGCATTATACAATCGATATTCTTTGGATCGTAAGGAATAATCAATTAAGATGTATATTTTAGATTTTTCATCAAGCTTTTGATGATTTTATGAATTTACAGAAACATAAGCAATACAACCAAAAATTTTTAGATGACTTACACTTGGCTTTAGACTATACCAAGCCTCAAAAGGAGTTCGATTCATAACAACTTTTATCGGTAAAATATTCAACAAATAGACTATTATTGTAACTGATTCTGCCCAAAACTAATTTGAAATTTGATTCCTTTAAGTAAATTTTTTCTCATTAGATAATTTTATAGTAATGAAGAAGTTTAAATTCAAAATTTGATTATGCCCAAAACTAATTTTGAAAGATGCTTCCTTTAAGTAATTTTTTTCTCATTAGATAATCTTATAGTAATTAATAAGTTTAAATTCAAAATTTGATTATGTTATTTTCACAATTGAGTAGTGAAATAAACTTATCTAATTATTCATTTCACTAGCAATCATTTGACTAACAATTGAGGATGGAAAGAGTTAAGCTAATGGTAGAACTCAAGTGATCTTTAATATTTTAACGAAGTACACGTTAATGTATATATATTAAGAGAGAGCGAGTGAATTCTTACTATTTTATAATGAGAGAATGCTAACACCAGCAAGAAGTGATATATTGTTCCTCAAGTAGATAAAAGAGAGCGCAATTATTCAAGTGATACACAGCACCAAGAAGTGTGTAATATCATCGCACAAACACCATGCAAACACCATGCAACAGACAGTCACTACGACTACTACTACTACTACTACATCAGACTACTCGACTCCAAATTTCTTCTTGAGAACGCCCACCATCTCGTAGATCTTGCGGGGGTCGGACAGTGCGTTGGCCACGCTCTCTCGCTCCATGCACCTTTCGCCCCACGCCACCACCTTGGGCGCCGCCTCCTCGACGCTGAAGCCGGCGCAGGTCTCGTAGCTGTAGAACCAGGACACGAAGGGGGCGAGCGCAACGTCGACGAAGCCGAAGGCGTCACCGCCGAAGTACTTCTTGTCCCCCAGCTCGCCCTCCAGCAGCTTCAGGATCTCGATGAACTCTTCCTTGGCCGCCGCCTGGGCCTCGCCCTTGAGCTTCCACAGCCTTGACCCGCATTCATAAAACTGATACATGAAGAATAACGTTAAAGGGTGCTGAGAACAAACAGGTTCTGCACAATTATTTCTTACAGGACGAGCAGATCAAACAAACAGTAAGCAGAAGAATCTAGAATTCGTTTATCGATAAAAAAAAAAAAAGATTATGCGGATTCTATCAAACGCACAAAAATTAAACGCGCTTTCCTAGGATAAAATTATTCAGACAATATATATATATATATATATATATCGGGAAGTGGATTCTATCAAACACAGTGGTAATCCGAAGGGGAGAACAAGAGTCGGGCTCACGGGAGGCACTGGCGCAAGGAGAACGCACCTTCATGTCGACGAAGTCGACCCAGAAGCGGGCATGGGCGCGGGCGTAGGGGTCTGCGGGAATCAGCGGCGCGCGGTCGGGCCACGCCTCGTCGATGTACTGGACAATGATGAGGGACTCGCATACGGGCTTGCCATCGTGGATGAGGACGGGGATCTTCTTGTACACGGGGTTGGACTCGAGCAGCAGCGGGCTCTTGGCCCCCAGGATGTTCTCCTCCCTGTACTCGTACTTCACTCCCTTCTCTGCCAATGCGATCCGGCACCGCTGCCCGAACGGGCTCGCCCAGAAGTCCAGCAGAACAACCGCCTTCATCGCTCTCTTTTTGTCTCCCCGTATCTGTCTCTCTCTCTCTCTCTCTCTCTCTCTCTCTAAATAGAGCAGCAGTGACGGAGAAGATGACGATGTGGGCTGCGCCTGAAGGTGACCGCTACCACCACGATTTTTTCTCTCGCGTTTTTTCTACAGGTCGCCCAAGAAGTCCAGAAGTCCCACCGTCATCATCTCTCTTTTTGTCTCTACTTCTCTCTCTCTCCGGTCTCTCACTCTCTAAATACTGAAGCAGAAGATGACGATGTGGGCTGCGCCGTAAGGTGACCGTTGCCACCACGGTTTCTTTCTCGCGTGGTTTTTTACAGGATCGCGGTGCATGTAGCATCACCTCGCTCATCTGTCTCGTGATCGGTGGGTCCTAGTGGGTGCGACTCGTTCCTCGAACGAGATGAGGGGTTGGTTTCTGGGTTCGAATCAAGAGAGTGACACAAAATATAACAACTCTCTCTCTCTCTCTCTCTCTCTCTCGGCTGCGGTGATCGCATGCGTCAGCGCATTTCCTCGACGCCGCCTTCTGCGCCATCGATTGGGTGATCAACGACTAAGATCTGTTCTTATATCCTTCTATTATTGGACACGTTTTTCTTCCGAATAAAAGACAAAAAGAACATTTATTAGAAAAAAAATTTGCTAATGCAGGATTTGGTTATGAGCCAACCCAAATTCCTTCTATATCTATCATAGTTCAATCTTGATCAATATCATATTTGTCTGAACTTGAGAGTATCAATCTTGATCAATATCATATTTGTCTGAACTTGAGAGTATCGACTCTAAAGAGGTCAAACCCTATCAACTTGAAAGAGGTTGAATCCTGTAACATTGCTTCAGGCAGAGGTGACTTTGATACTTAGGTCAACTTTTTGTTTGGAGAATTCAACCAATGACTTAAATACCATTGGGAAAAAAGACATTAGGAACATACATGAGGAGCCCTTTTATAGTGGATTCTTTAGAATGTACATGAGAATGTACTGAGGTGTCAGTCATGTGTCAACCCAATGTAGACAAATGGTGGATATATGCCAACCACATGTAGTATCAAGATATCAATCACATATCACTGATGTGTCAGCCATGTGACACTGAGGTGGTAGCCATATGGTGTTGAGGTAATAGTCGTGTGGTGACATTTCATTTTTCTCATAACACAAACATGAGAAGTTGACGAACCAATTAACCTATAAGACCTACGTCATGACACAAACATGAGAAGTTGCTGCCATAAATTAGGCCATGTTGAGTTGTTGCTTCATGTTATTATGGCATAACCATATCTATCTCTATTGCCTGTCGATGATGGCTAGCATGTGATGTTGGGTCGGACATCTCCTGACACCTTACATGACTACGTTTTTAAACTACTGTAGTCATCTATTGCAACACAAGGACATTATTGTGGCATTGCATGGATTCCAACCCATTGGATTGGTTAAGGTTTATCCTGTTAGGTGAAATTTTTTGCCACAAGGGAAAGATCTTTGTGTTGGAATTCCTATATCCATAGTAGTAGTATACAACCGCGAAGGAGGTCTTTAGTGTTGTTGCTTGATCATGTCGAAGTTACACCTTGTCAAGATGTGAAACACAGTCGAGTTCCAAGCCGCATCGAGCTAAGATGTGAAACGTCGCTTGATAGAGTGGAGGTCATCGACCTCTCATGGATCAACATGTGGACACACATGGCAGCCAAGTCATCCCAATCAGAACGAGGGACAATGCCTATCCTTGTTAGTCGACGTGGATATGCGTCTAAGGTGAGGCGGTTTGCGGTTGTCCTCCCCTTCGTCTCCCACATTGACAAGTGTCAAAGAAGGGATGACTATAAATTGTTTCCTAGGGAATATTCTAAAGGGTATCCCCTCCTCTTTGCACCCAATATAAGAATTGAGGAAAGAGTTATTAACCCTACTATTTTTACTATTCACTATCATGGGCTAATTTGATCATCGAAGGGATCTGATCGAGAAAAATGACCCTCGACCTTAGTCTTCTTGTTGGGAACCCTGGAGTTGGTGGACTCACCCCTTCAAGTCTTATAGAGTTTAGATCACACCTCACCCTCATCTCAACCTTCCTGTGCGCATGGGTTAGGATCACATCAGGCTGATCGAGATGTCACTAACTTCTTTCCTAACATTTTGACACTAGGAGGGCCCATGTTACAAGAACATCGACCTACCGATCCTCTCTATGACCATTCGTGCAGAGATGCTTTGCCCTCGACCCACAAAACTTTCACCCATGAGAGGCAGCAGTCAGGATTCCTAACCTTGATGACTCCACTTCAACACAAACTCCAGCAAGATATTGGTATCTATTCAATGAGGTAGGCCTCTTCTTGTCCTCGGGTATGACTTCGACTCATTTGCTCATCCCTGTTGAGGTCTTTTTGGGCCTTGCTTAGTCATCGTGGATACTAATAGGAATGATACAAACTATCACGCCACTCCTCCTACAGTTGGCCTAGTCAACGATGTTGCCAGCCCCATCGTAGTTGACAGTGCTACTAATACTTGACAAAGAACCCCAACCCGAGGTGGTGTTGATCCCCCAAGAAAGCTCAAGGCCAACTGAGCCCTTAGTTGAGGGAGTGCTCAGATCCCCTACCATGAAATGTAGTGGGCTGCCTCACCTCCAATTCACCATCCCTGAGTTTGAGGATCAATTGGTGGACTCAACAGAGAATTCCCTTTGAGCTTAGCTACATCAAATGGACCGATGACTAGAAGACATGCACTGGGAGCTTCACTTTTCCCGGAGTGAGGAGTCAATCAATCTTGTCTTGGGTCAGTCTCCATTTATTTAGAAAATTCAAGAGGAGCACATTCCCCTATACTTTCGACCTCTAACCCTAAAAGCATTCAATAGAGGTGCCAATTTGATCGAGCACTTCAGCATTTCATGTCCAGATGTCTTTGTACAACATGTTGGATACCCTAATGTGTTATACTTTTTCGACCATATCATGGGGCTTGGCATTAGATTGGTATGCCTGTCAGATGTCTCTCTAGATCAGTTCATTTGACTAGTTAATAAGGGAGTTCGAGCAGCACTTTGTGGGGAATTATGCCCCTAGCATCAGACAGTCACCCTCCTCAGGCTTTGACAGAGAAAGGAGACTATTTTGAATTTTATCACCTAGTTCACAAACAAAATCTGAGGCACAGTCGTTACTCATCCATCATTACTCATACATACCTTCATAACAGGGCTTAGGACTCAACTTTTCTAGTCATTGATAGAAAGGCCACAAACAACAATACCTAAAACACTCTAAAGGGCCAATTACTACATTGTCACCGAGGCGATCGTCTCGTGTAAACATGAGAAATCACTCAAAAAGTTGAAGCAGGAGTGATTGTAACAAGCCCCGAGCCCAAGATCACCTCAATGTAAGGGAAACGAGGCCTCGTGTAAGTATGATGAGTCACATAAAAGGCCAAAACAGGAGTGACTATAGCAAGCCCCAAGCCCAAGATCACCACAATGTAGGAGAAATGGTCTACTCAAGGTGCCTTGCCTGAGGTCCAACTTGACCCCCCGTAATATGTATTGCACCAAGGTGTTTCTCCAAATTAAAGAGAAGGGGCTCCTGAGAGACCCCTATACAATGAAGACTCCACTAACAAGATGGGACGTAACAAAGAATTATCGATTCTATCAAAACTACAACTACGACATTGAGGATTGTCATCAATTGAAGGAGTAGATCGAGGAGTTCATTCAATATGGGCACCTTGGGCAATTCATTTGAAAACATTGGGAGTCTTCACCTAGAGCCAAGGAGTCGATGGAGAGACATATAGATGTTAACATCAGGGGACTAGCCTCGGGAGGTGAAACCTCCTTGGCCAAAAAGGAGGAAGGCAATCCTGAGATACGTTTAAGGAGGAGGAGGCGAAATATCTCGATCCCAATCACGATGATGTCTTGGTGGTCTTCGTGAGGATGATCAATGCTCTAGTGAAAAGAGTCATGATCAATACAGGTAGCTTCATTGACGTTTTATACTATGTTGTTTTTTAGAAGTTGGGTTTGACTGCTAACAATGTTATCCTGATAACCTCCTTGATGGGGTTTATTGGAGATTCTATCTCACCTCTCAGGATTATGAGCTTACATGTTACCTTCAGAGATGAACCCCACTCTAAGATGATTCCTACCAAGTTCATGATGGTCAATATTTCCTCAGTATGCAGTGTGATTATAGGCCAACCAACATTGAATAAGCTATGAGCAATGGTGTTGACCTACCACATGTTGATGAAGTTGTAAACAAAAGCAGGTGTTGGAGAGTTAAGAAGCAATCCTAAGGAATCACGCTAATGCTACCTGACAACAGTCTCCTTATCAAAGAGAGCCTAAATCGAGGTGCCACTAATGGATCCCCGAGATGCTACTAGATGACCCCTCACCCTGAACCGATGGAGCCACTGATTAAGGTGCCCCTAGATAAAGCACGACCTGACTGAGCTGTTAAGGTTGGGCCATCACTTCCTGAGGAAAGGTGAATGTAGCTCATCAACTTCCTCTGAAGCAAAGCAAAAGTATTCGCATGATTGCTGAGGGACATGCCAAGGATCGACCCAAATGTATCCCAACATCATCTAAACATGACACCCGAGGTGCGCTCGATAAAGTAGAGATCTCAAAAGTTCGCTCAAAATCACTGAGCAAGCTATCAGCGATTAAGTAGACAAGTTGTTAGATGTTGGATTTATTCTCAATATGTAATACCCGCATTGGTTCACCAATGTTATATTTGTTAAAATGTCTAATGAAAATTAGTGGATAAATATTGATTACACTGATCTCATTTAGGCATACTTGAAGGACAGCTACCTCCTTCCTCGGATTGACCAATTAGTCGACACCACCGCAAGTGTTGCTCATATTTATGGACACTTTCTTAGGGTATAATTGGATCATAATGATCCTAGAGGACTAAGAGCATATGTCATTCATTACTGATCACGAGAAGTATTGTTATCGAGTCACATATTCTAGATTAAAGAATGCTGAAACAACCTACCAAAGGATAATGAATAAGATATTTAAGCATTAGATGAGATAAAATATCGAGGCCTATATGGACGATATGATCATGAAAAACAAAATGAATGATGAACATTTGATCGACTTGGCCAAGACATTCCAGACCTTGATGAAATTCTATATCTGTCTCAACCAACCAAGTGTACCTTTGGGGTTAACTCCGTAAAGCTTCTTGGATTCATTTTGTACCATGAAGGAATATATGTCAACCCCATGAAAGTGCAAGCCATATTAGGACGCACCCACCTCAATCGATGAAGAAGGTTCAACAATTGATGGATCGGCTGGTAGCCTTGAGTTGATACTTGTCCTAGTCTAAGGGCAAATATCTTTTATTCTTCTGAGCGCTAAAGAGCCTAAAGGCTTTACATGGACGAAGGTGTGTTAGGATACATTCGATGGGCTAAAGGATCATCTAGCTATACTACTGCAGGTCACCTCCTATGCTTTATGTGAAGTCCTATGCCTCTATCTCGTTGCAACTGACTTAGTCATTAGCTTTATCTTGATCTAAGACAACACACAAACCCAAAGGTCCATCTACTACATCAGCTACATCGTGAGTGAACCTAAGGGGTGATACCCACCTATCAAGAGGTTGGTGTTTGTGCTGGTTTTGACAACAAAAACTATACCCCTATTTCCAAGCACATGTGATATAGATAATCGCCGAGTAACCTCTCAGACATGATCCTTCCACCTCGATGTCTTAAGTTGGCTATTTAGGTGGTTGATGGAGCTAGGAGAGTTCAACATCTAATACACCATTACAACTGTCATTAAAGTCCAAGAATTAGGAGACTTCATTTCGGAGCTCACCCCTCCAACCACCCAAGGTCGAGGAGCATGCTCCGCTTGCATGGATGCTCTTTGTGGATGGGTCAACCACCTTGGGTGAAGGGGGTGCCAAAGTCATCCTCAGAGGCCCTGACAAGTATAGGCATAAGTAGACCCTCCGATTCGAGTTCAAAATCTCTAATTATGAAGTCGAGTATAAAGCGCTTCTTTCAGGGCTTAGGCTAGCCCGAGAATTATAAGTTTAGGAGCTGATGATGTTCAATGACTCACAATTAGTTTTAAACTAAGTAAAGGAGAACTACAAGGCCGCAGATGCAACAATGATGAAGTACCTCATGGAGTTATATAAACTAATGCATAGTTTTTCTAAGATCAATGTGTTGCAGGTATCTCGAGAGGAGAATGCTCAAGCTAATGTACTTGCAAGGTTGGCATCAACTCAATCCATGAAAGATGGTCGGATGCAGGTCAAGACACTACTCATGTGAAGCATAGATACCCACAAGGTGACCCCAACTAAGGTGTCGTGTTGGACGAACGAGATCCTATGGTATAAGAAAGATTGAACACTCCTGGCTGACCCTGTCTCATCCTAAAGAGTCAAGCACCATCAAGCTCGGTATTGTCTGATTAATGACCACCTCTATCATAGCTCATTCAGTGACCCACTCCTTCAATTGATTGGCACCTCGACAAGTTGAGAGAGTGCTAGCTGAGGTCTATAAAAGCATTTACGAGGGTCAGAAGTGGATCAGACGGTTTCATGACAAGGATGCATGATGGTAGATATTTACGATGTGTTCATAATAATCCTCAAGGAGGGTTTATGCCAGACCATGCACCTAACCCATCTATTATGCTGATGATGGAAGATGGAAGTGATTTATTGCTTCCTATTATTGTCTGTATGTTCTATTTACTATGTATCTTCATGTCTTCTCTTCAAAGAAGTGATCTTAAGGCTTCCTTATTTGTCAGTGGAGATGCCAAGTGTGTTGCTGATGGCTGCAATTCATTATGTTCAAATTATAAGGTTGTACTTTTTTTGGATCAAACACTCACCTTTAAAATACTTCATCAATAATTCTATTAACTAACATTGTGAATAGATGCATTAGCTTATGCTTAAAGGAGTGACTGATGCTAGAGGTTCATAAATGTTCAACACGAATCGATAGTTCCCTTGGCCCTAATTGACTATCGATGACCCTTTGCATAGTGGGGCATGAATATCCTCAGCCCATTCCCATCGACCTCTAGCCAACAGAGGTTCCTCATCATTAGTATGGACTATTTCATGAAGTAGATTGAGCCAAAGTCGCTTACGACTATCAACGAGAAAAAGGTTGAGGGTTTCATGTGGAAAACCTCATTACCCGCTTCAAAATCTCAAGAGCCATAATCAATGATAATATGACTCAATTAAACAACACCAAGTTAGAAGAGTTATATGAATCCTATGAGATAAGATTAAGTTAAACTCGGTGGCTCACCCCTAGATTAGCGACATTGACGAGGTCACCAACTAAGTTATTCTTAAGAGATTAAAGAAGTGGGTCATCGATGCCAAGGTCACTTGGGTGGATGAGCTATCCATCATGTTTTGAGCTTCCCAAATGACTCCCAATACCAGGTCAGGGGAGCTCATTTTAGTTTAGCCTTTGGCATCGAGGTTGTCTTGCCACTTGGGATAATATTCCCAACACCCCAGTTGTAAAGTTCCCATGAAGGAACATCTGAGGAGGTACTTTGAGTTGGCCTAGACCTAATTAGTGAGGTTAGGGCTCAGGCACACTTGAAGATGCTGACGTACAAGAAGGTAGTGGTCAAGCTCTACAAGTGAGGTGTCCACTACAAGGCATTAGGCTTGGTGATTTGGTTTTGCAGAAGACTAATGTAATTGACTCGAATAGATCTCGAGGCAAGTTAGTACAAGGATCCTATTGGGTCATTGAGGTCATCTGAGATAAGACCTATCGAGTCAGGATAGTAGAGGGAACATTGTGAATATAAAGAAATTCTACCCCTAAGGCACATTGTGGTGATTGGGTGGTAATCCATTATACCTCGAACATTAGCTTACCCTGCTTTCAGTGTCAAGTGTAAAAAAAAAATCGAGAATGAAGATTATGGCTTGAGTGGCAAAAAATTGATTCATTGCCTAATTGAAAAGGTTACACTATGATGGTCGAGTCTTTACAAACTCCAAAATGAGACCTTGACCCATTTGAAGCAAGTTAGGTGGACAAATCCGAGAGTAAAAGAACAAATCGAGCAAATAGGCCCAATGACTCAGACACCGAACTGGGCACACATGCCCAATGGTTTAATCATCATATTGGGGAGCTGAGTTGTGGTTATCATTAAAGGGGATCTTGGGGGTCATCGAGACATTCTAATCCTTGAGATGGTCAGCAAAGGGGTTCTCTTTGATCTCTATCTCGGGGTACATCACCTTAAAATATGCTAAGATTAGTACTCGTATTGATAAGAGGAGACGTTTGACTTCTCCATACCCTTCTTAAACCCAAGGGAGGCCTCGCAGTCCATAATAGCCTCATCCCTAGGCCTTGACACCATCGCTCTCTCTGCTTCGAGCTCCTCCCGTAGCATTTCCACTTTCATGATCAAGCCCATGATTTGTTCGTTCACCATGGCAATCTCACAAAGGAGCTTGGTGCTACAGGTCCTCAAGTAGTCGAGCTCCCCTACCTGTCAAAGTAGCTCGTCCTCCATGTGATGGTTGTTCTCCCATACTATCTTCAACTAGTTGGCCTAACTAGTGAGGAGTTGTTGGGCCTTATGCAATTGTGCCTCTAAGTCATATTGAATCTCGGATTTTGATGATTAAACTAATTGATGATTTTATTGGAGATAAGTGATGTAGGAAATATTTTGATCATAGACTTGGACACTAAAGAGCCAACTGTTGAGCAGGAAAGTCGAATGTTATATCAAAAAATTATCGTATCAAAAATTGGATGTTGAGCCAGAGGATTGATCGATGTGCCAAAAATCAAACTTTGTACTAAAGATTCAGGCATCATGCCAGAATGATCAAATATTGCATAAGAAGATTCGATATTGTGGGAAATCCATATGTTAGTGGAATGGGTAATATACTAAAGGAAAGGGCGATATGTTGAAAGTTTAGATAAAGTGCAGAAAGAGTAACTGATATGTCAGAAGAGTATACAACATGTTGAAAGCTTCATAAATGTGTCAGATGTGTGATTGATTTGTCAAGATCTTATTTAAATTATTTAGGATCAATTTAAGTTAGTATTATGCTAAAACATACCTCACTTGTCAAGAAACCATTAAGCTTGAAATTGGTCCAAATTGAGCCCATTAGAAGGCCCAACCGATGACCTAAACCAAGCCTAGGCTATAGTATTGTTAGGCCCGGGTGGTAATATTGTCAGGTTCAGGCAATAGTACTGCCTGAGTCAATTGACAAGTATTGTTTGTGCTTTGTTAACTTTTCAAATGGTGGTAGGTACCACCTATGATAACCATAATATCATGCAAAATTTAAATTTTTTGATAGTAATTCCACCAGAGTCTAGATTTACAGTATAGTTATGGTGGTAATATCGTCTAGTGCCAATGATAGTAGCGCCCACACCTCAAAATTTTAAGGATTTAAATTTTTAGCTATATTCTTGAAGCCTTTTGATCCTATAAATACCTTAGTCAGGCTTGGTTGATGGAGTATCCATTCTTGAGCTAGTATGGTAAGCTCTCATCTTAAGTATAGTTTGAGTCTCTTTCTCCTCTTGAGTTTGGTTGTAATTCTAAATTGTAGAAGGTGAAAGATCTTGTATGAGGTTTATCTCCTAAACCTAAAAAAAAGAAAGTTATAACAAAAATAGTTAATCTTTATCCATTAGAAAGAAGATCGATACTGAAAGCCAGTAGTCTTGAGGGTTGAGGTATTGAGAATCGACGTAGGTCAGAAAGATCGAACCATTATAAATTAATTTATCTCTTTTTACTTGTCTTTTACTTATGACTTAGTTTTATTCTTTTTACTTATAACTTTAACTTGATCAATTAAGTTTTTGAAATATATTAATTTATCAATCGAGTTTTAAAATTGATTAAAATTATTTTTACACTAATTCACCTCTCTCTTAGTGCCATTAAAATCATAACAATTCGTTTTAGAGCAAGATTCTCTCATTAAGAGAGATTAAATGATATTTTCAAGCAATCAAGTGAGACACTATCACACGTCCTCCTATATTCGATGAGATGGATTATACCTATTAAGAAACATGAATGAAGATTTTTTTGCTTTATAAAGCTTTTGATTTATGAACGATTACTAAGTTTGATTTTTAAAAATATTTTAAACCGATGGATGAATAGAATGATTTTGAAAATAGAATATATTATTTAAGTGCTAAAGCTATGAATTATTTATTTTATACTTTAGATAAAAATGAGTTCAATCGAGTTCTTACTTATGACACTGTGCATGATATATGACACATATTTGAAGTCACTCAAGAAGGTACAAGTAGAGTAAAAGAATCTAAAATTAATTTTTTAGTACATAGTTATAAATTATTTTAAATGAAACCAAGCAAATCTATTGATGACATGTATATCTATTTTATGTTTATTATCAATAGATTAAAAACTTTTAGTAAAAATTATACTAATATTGAATTAGTGAGTAAGATCCTAAGGTCTCTTACTAAAAGTTAGGATCCAAGGGTAATGATGATCCAAAAAGGCAAAAACTGGAATATTCTCCATCTTAAAGAACTCATGGGATCTTAAATGACCTATGAAATACATGCAAAGCGTATGACAAAGAAGAAAAATATATTTTTTTAAAAAAATATTGCTCTCAAATCAAAATAAGATTACTTAAGTGAAAGCTTAAGTAATGATACTGAAGACATAACACTTCTTACAAAAAAATTCAAAAAGTTTATAAAGAAAAATAAGACATATCTAACAAGAAGAGAAGGTAACAATAAAAATAAGTTTAAGAAAAATACAATCATATGCTATGAGTGCAAAAAGTCAAGACACTTCAAAAATGAGTGTCCATATTAAAAAAGAAGTCATCAACCCAAAAGAAAAGACATCACTCAAAGCAACATAGAATGAATTAAGTGAGTTGGAAATGAAAAAATAAATTAATGAAAAAGTGATAAATTATACCTTAATGACTTTCAACAATAAGATATTTGAGTCTCCTGAAACTTCTTTATCACATAATGAATTACTTGAAGTATTACATAATTTATATGATGGACTTAAAAAGATTGATGAAAATTATAATTTATCAAAATAAGGATCATCTTTAATTCGCTAATGAATTTGATACATTAAAAATAAGTATAATAACTATATATCAACAGGTACTTTTTTCACTAAATATAAAGATTTAGAATAATTTAAACTTGAACCTAAAAATGAGTTATTTCAAAAATCAATAGAATTATTTACTTTGAAAAATATAAAGAATGACTTGCAGAAAAATTAAAAATTACTTAGAAGGGTCTATTAATAGTAATGATGTAATAAAATTACTTAAAAAAATATTACTATGATAAATATTTAAAAAAATTAAAATTAGAAATAATTTGTTAAATTAATTTGGGTTGTTAAATTAGATTCTAGCTAAACAAGGTTGTGTAATAAGAAAAGAAAACATTGGTTTCATAAGTAGTCACTTATCAAAAATCAATCAAGCTTGTAAAAGGACCTATATTACATACTCATATACGTCAAAAGATCAAATATAACTTTTGTGAAAAGCTCAATCACTATGCTTACACATGCTTTCTTAAATTAATTTAGGTTCTAAAGGAATCATAATTGATTTAAAGTCCAAAGGCAAGAAAGATAAATATAACTACGAAGGATTTAAAGTTAAATGAGTACTTAAAGCAAATCTCTCTTTCTTATAGACATACCTCCAAGCAAAAGATGATATCTTCATAGTGGATGTTCAAAGTACATGACTGAAGATCCAACAAATTTTTCAAAGCTCAGTAGCTAAGACAAAGGATATGTTACCTTCAGAAATATTAACAAAAGAAAAATTATTGGTATGAAAATAGTGATAACAAATCAAATCTCTTGATTAAAGATATGCTTTTAGTAGATGACTTGAAACATAACTTAGTATTATCAACCAACTTTGTCATAAGAGATATAATATTAAATTTAAATTTTATACTTATATCATAGAAATACAAAGTAAGAATAAATTTATGATAACTTTAGGAAGTGATAATATTTATACTATTGATTATGATAATTTTCATAATGTAACTTATTTTTCAGTTTAGAATGATGATGCATGTCTTTGCCAAAGGATACTAAGACGTGCTAGTATGAAATTAATTTTATAAATTGAAACTAAAGATGTAAGAGGAATGCTTAAAATTAAATTTGTTAAAAATAAAATTTATAATGCATGCTAGTTAGGAAAATATATCAGGAGTAATTTCAAACCCAAAAGCTAAGTAAGAACCTTTAGATTATGATAACTTATTTATATAGATTTATTTGGACCTATTAATACTAGAAGGTAGTTAATATATTTGTAATTGTTAATAACTATAATAGATATACTTGAAAATATTTTTTGGTACATAAAAATATTTATTTTTATATTTTAATATGTTTTGTAAATAATTCAAATAAAAAATTATTGAATTCTTTTATTTATAGTGATCATGGTGGTAACTTTAAAAATCATAATATTTAAGAATTTTATGATTTTAAAGGGTATGGCCATAATTTCTCTACTTTGATAAATACACAACAAAATAAAGTTATTGAGAAAAAAATATGATCTTATAAGAAATGACAAGAACCATGATTACATAGCCTACCCAAATACTTTTGGTCGAAGCCATTAACATCATATGATATGTTATGAATAAGGTTTTTATAAGACTCGTCTATTTAAAACTCTTCATAAATTGTAGAATAATAAAAGATCTAACATCTTGTATTTCAAATTTTTTTTGGTTATAAATGTTTGTTAGGATTGCCAACTAGAGGGGGGGGGGGGGGGGGGGGGGGGGTTTGGGGGGTGTGAATTAGTGCTTTCGTGAAAAACTGGTATGACCCTAGGGTTCTATCGTAGAGGAATAGGGTGGAAAAGGGGGATAAACGATCTCTTCGAGGGGATCGGGCCTCCTCCTAGATCACTTCGAGGGGATCTGCCTCCTAGATCACTATTTATAAGGCTTTACCAAGAGTCTCACTAATCTTTGACTCTTGATAGACTCCTAACTGAAAATAATAACGGGCTCCATCTTAACCGAAGATAAAAAATCAACTCCAACCAACTCATAACTGACTCGATTGGGCTCACCCGTCTCATAACTGACTCCGAGTAGACAGACTAACATGACTCGACTCGATTTAATCATGAATTGATGGATCCGACTTAGCTAGGGTCCTAACAGACCCGCCCACTTCAAATCAGTCTTGCCCTCAAGGCTAAGCAATATCATATTTCAGGAGTACTTCAATATTTACGACGCATCATGACTCTTTGATCAAGTAAGTAGGATCTCCACTTGGTGTAAGCAATGGTTTGGACTTCTTGTGCAGTTGTCATTGTAGTCTTCTGGAGAACCCTTTTCATCTGATGGCTAGTGGTAATATCATGTCTTCTTCTGGAGATCACCACTTCGAAGTCTTCTTGGGACATCAAAAAGAAATCGACAAGTAGTTGTTTTACCTTTGAGCACCTTTTATCACAAATTAGGGTTTGCCCATTAGCAATCTTATCTTCAGATTTGGCACAGCCTTCGTGATCGGACTCCACATTATCAATTTTTGATTCCTCCTTAGCTAGTTCAATCGTCAGAAGTTTGTCACAACCTTCATATTTGAGCTCCACATTGTCAGTTTTTATTTCCTATTTTGACCACCTTGAAGTCCTGTCTATTGAAGCTTCTGTTTCGACGAATGTCCATAATGAATTTTCTTTTATGTACCCTAGCAAATGGTACGACTGCTATCATGGTGCGGGGATGGCGAGCTTTAACTTCATACCGAATCTTGGGATTAAGCCCCTCAATAAATTTTCTCACCAAATGTATCTCGGACCAATCTCGGGTTTGGTTCGACAGGTGCTTAAATATGCTCTGGTACTCCTATACTGTAGAAGTCTGACGGATTTTAACAAGCTGTCCATTAATGTTCTTGTACTCCGACGGTCCAAAGTGACTCAAGAGCTCTCTCTTGAACTGTTCTCACGAAGGGACTCCGTGATAGGTCTTGTATAAATCATACTACTGGATCGCATCACTTCGAGTTGTGTGGAAGCTATCTCCACCATTGATTCCTCCGGAGTCCTGTGAAAATGAAAAAACTTTTCAGCACGTGAGATCCAACCGATTAGGTCTCCATCTTCCCATCTAGGAAACTTCATCCTCATGCGTGTGTATCTTGTGTCCTGCTTGTGGTCATACTTTTCGGATCGACTCCCTTTGAAACTTTCACCATGTTGAGTTTTGTTGGGGCTCTCTGATCGACTTCTTCTAATTTCGCAGAGGAGCTCTTCAAATCTGTCTTTCATGCGAGTCTCGCAGGCTTTAAACCTTGCATCAAGTGCCTTATCTGTAATCATTATGTAGGATTGTAGATCAGTGATGTTCGGTTCTTTTTTTTTTTGCTATTGAGTCAGGGGCATGAGTTTGGGTCGTAGGGAAGGGACAACAAAGAGGGGCAACAGGTTCAAGCAAGGGGTCCGACGAGGAAGAAGAAGTGGGAGCAGTAGGGTCCGGCAAGCAGCGAGGTCCGGTGAGGGGTGGCTGCGGTTGCTGGCGACAGTTAGGCAAGGCTGCGACAGAGGTGGCTGCAGAGGGAAGAAGATGAGGAAGACAACAACAACAAGGGAAGAGAAGGAGGCAGGGGTCAGCGGTGGCTGGTGACCGGAGTAGGCGGGTATGGCCGGCGGTGGTTGCGGCTGAGAGCAAGGGAGACAGCGGCTGTGGCGACGCTGGCCGATGGCAGGAGCAAGGGGGAAAGAAGGGGGCTGTGTGTGGGTGGAGCAACGACCGAGGAAGAGGGCAGCGGCGACATGAAGCGGTGGTGGGTGGCGACGGGGAGGCAGATGCGGCAAGCAGCAGTGAAGAAGGCCGGTTGGAAGTGGCTGCGGTAGCAAGCGGTGGCCAGCGACAGATGAGGGAGGAGAGGAGGACAACGTAGAGGGCGTGCAACTAGAAAGGAGGAGAAGGCAGCGGCAATGCGCGGCTGCTGCGGTAGGAGAGGAGTAGAAGAAGTGGCAGAGGATGGGTGCGATTGCGATTGATGCAAGGGTGGCAGCGACTGTGTGGCTGAAGCACGGGTGTGCGCCGACGGAGTGGGGCTGTAGGCGGCAGATGGGGGCGGTGGCAGGGACGAAAGGGGAGGAACAGAGGTGCTGGTGGCAGATGAGGGAGAAGAGGAAGACTGCGCAGAGGGCGTGCGGCTACTGCGGCAGGAAAGGAGGAAAGGACGATGACGATGGCGATGGCGACGCGACGATGATGACGAGAGGAGCGACCGCGGAATCACAACAGGAACGCCGAGGATCGCTGCTCTGATACCAGATGGTAGGACCCTAGGGTTCTATCGTGGAGGAATAGGGTGGAAAAGAGGGATAAACGATCTCTTCGAGGGGATCGGGCCTCCTAGATCACTTCGAGAGGATCAGCCTCCTAGATCACTTCGAGGGGATCTGCCTCCTAGATCACTTCGAGGGGATCTGCCTCCTAGGGTTTCTGCCTATTGGCTAAAACTAAGATTCTTCATTCCTTGATTCATCGAAAGGGGTTTACAACCTTATTTATAAGGCTTTACCAAGAGTCTCACTAATATTTGACTCTTGATAGACTCCTAACTGAAAATAATAACGGACTTCATCCTAACCGAAGATAAAAACTAACTCCAACCAACTCATAACTGACTCGATTGGGCTCACGCGTCTCATAACTGACTCCGCCTAGACAGACTAACATGACTAGACTCGATTTAATCATGAATTGATGGACCTGACTTAGCTAGGGTCCTAACAAGAACCTTGGTTTGAAAATTTCGTTCGATGAAAATGATATTGAAAGTGTGCTTTGACTTAGAAAGAGTTAAAAGTAGTTAAATCATAAATCAATAATAATGAAGAGCATAAAAGGAAATGCACATCGATTTTAGAATGATTCGGTCGACGTGATCTATGTCCATTTTCGATTCCTCCTCCGTTAGGGCCACCGACGTCCACTAATGATCTTCCTTCAATGGACAAAAATCAACTATCTTTTTATAATCCATTCTCTTTTTCACAGGTTTAGGAGAGAACCTTTACAAGTTTCACACTTCCCAAAAATCTGGGATCTGGCGGTACCATCACCCGAAAAAATGGTATTATCATCGATTGTCAGTACTACCACTTGTAGTCGATGGTACCACTGCTCAGGAATTTGAAAAAGTACTTTTTAATGCTTTTCATACCCTAAGCTATACCATATCTTGACTTTGTTGTACCTACTTCTAGGTCAATGAAATGAGTCTTCTAATGGGCTCAAATCAGTCTCTATTAAGGCCTAATTAAGGCCCAATGGGCCCTTAATTAAGTTAGCATGGTTACATTAAAAAATAACTCAATTAAGATTCTAACTACGACGATCATGACAAAGATGATTATAAAGCATAAATCAATGTTGTCCGGCATGTCATTGGTTCATTTGAACCCTCGGTGCATCATGCGCTCCTTCGACGTATTGCTCGATTCATCGGCATGTTGATTCCCGCAACATCCGATTTTGATGCAATGTTTGATTTTTCTGGCCCGATGCTCGATCTATCACTCCGGACCAATGTATGATTTTACTGCTTTAATCGTTTTGCCTTTTCACGATCATAGATAGTCATGCATCACTTATTTTGAACGTAGATTAGATCATAACTTCATCAATTGATTTCATCATCAAAATCTGAGATTTAACAATCTCCCCCTTTTTAGTGATAACAACTGATGATGGAGTTTAAACTCAACTCTCCCCATCTATATGTCATATTGAAATAAACTTGAATATATAGAATGATAGCTTTCTAATCATAATATTTTTGCATTCAAGTCATAGCAATTTTCATGAAGGTGACTTTCACACTTTTTATGCATACAACATAAGCACCATCATGAATAGCATGTATAATATCAACTCATCAATCAAAATATCAAAATATATCAAAGTGTCATTAAGCATTAGTTTACATCATCATTACTTCTCCCCGTTTGTCGTCAACAAAAAGGAGAGGAGTGCAACTAACATTATTGCATCTTTTTCTCCCCTTTGTCATTATCAAAACAAAAAAGAGAAGGGAAGGATTCAAAAAAATTTGCATCAATGTTATCACATAAAAGATCAAGCCATGAATCATTTCGACAAATCTCTTTTTTGTAAATAACAAGAATGATCATAGAAAATGATCTTGATTCAAAAGAAAAACTTGAAGTCATAAAAATTGAGAAATCAAGATAATGATAAAAAAGGAGTTTATGCATTTGGTAGATTCAACATGCCTAATTCCCTTCTTATAAAATCAAATTGTTTCTCACTTAATGGTTTAATGAATATATCCGCTAATTGATTTTTAGTATCAATAAATTCCAAGGATATATCATGATGGTTTATATAGTCTCTAATAAAATGATATTTAATGTCAATATGCTTGGTTTCGTGAATGTTGAATAGGATTTTTTGATAAGTATATTGCACTTGTGTTATCACACCTTATAGGGATGTCTTTAAAATAAAGTCTATAATCTTCTAAAATATGTTTCATCCATATTATTTATGTACAACATGTACCCACTGTAACATCTTCAGCCTCGACGATGGATAATGTGATAGAGTTTTGTTACTTGGAAGACTAAGAAACAAGTATATTACCTAGAAATTGACAGGTTCCAAAGGTACTTTTTCTATCTATTCTACATCATCCAAAGTTGTTATCAACATAAGCAATCAAATCAAAATTTTCACATTTCAGATAACATAGTTCTAGATTTGGAGTTCCTTTTAAGTATCTAAATATTCTTTTAACTGCCTTGTAATAGGATGTTTAGGATTGAACTAAAATCGTGCACATAGCCAATACTAAATATAATATCTAGTCTAGTTGCAGTTAGATATAGCAAACTACCTATCATTCCTCTATAAGTTTTTTTATCAAAGTTTCACATTCATTGTCCATATCTAATTTTGTAGAGGTGCTCATAGGTATGTTTATAGCTTTAGCACTATCCATGTGAAATTTTTTCAATAGATCTAAGGCATACTTAGTCTGACTAATGAAGGTTTCATCATTTAGTTGCTTGATTTGTAATCCTAAAAAAAAAGTTAATTCGCCCATCAAACTTATTTTGAATTCTTAGCTCATAGTTTTGGCAATAGATTCACATAATGATTCATTAGTAGAACAAAAGATAATGTCATCAAGATATATTTAAATAATAAGAAAATTATTTTTAAAATATTTAATAAACAATATGGTATCAACCTTACCTTTCAGAAAATTATTTTGAATGCGAAAAGAGCGAATTCTCTTATATCAAGCCCTAGAGGCTTGCTTCAATCCATGGAGAGCCTTAGATAACTTAAAAACGTGGTTTCGAAAAAGATCATTTTCAAATCCGGGTGGTTGTTCAATATAAATTTATTCGGAAACCAATAAGAAATGCGCTTCTAACATCCATTTGAAATAGTTTAAAATTTTTAAAATAAGCATAGGCAAGGAGCATCCTTATGGCTTCAAATCTAGCCACAAGAGAGAAAGTTTCTTCATAATCAATACTTTCTTCTTAGTTGAATCCTTTGGCCATTAATCTAGCCTTATTTCAAACCATGATACCATATTCATCTTATTTATTTCTAAAGACCCATTTAGTGCTAATTATAAGATAGTCACTAGGTCTAGGAACAAACGTTCATACCTTATTACTCTCAAATTGATTTAACTCGTGTATTGCAAGAACCCATGATTCATCTTTTAGAGCATCGTCAATGCATTTTGGTTCAACTTGGGATAGAAAGGCGATATTAGCACAAAAAAAATTAAATGATGAACGAGTTTGAACACCTTTTGATGTGTCTCCAGTTATTATCTCCTTAGGATGAGCATCTACATACTTCCATTCCTTGGGTAATAATTCCTGGAAGTAGATGTATCCAAGTTGTTTTGGAGAGAAATTTTTTTATTCAAATTTAAAGTACCAATATCAAAATTATCATCAAAATTAAATTTCTTCAATTCATAAATCTCATTAAAAATAATATGGATGAATTCCTCAATAACTAAAGTTCTTTTATTAAAGACACGATAAGTTTTTGAACTTAAGGAATAACTAAAAAATATGTCTTCGTCGAATTTTACATCAAACTTTCCTAAGGCATCTGTTTCATTCAAAATAAAATATTTACAACTAAAAACTTTGAAATATAAAATATTGGGTTTTTTATTGTTCGAAACAAATGATGAGGTCAAACATACCACTGGGGAATGATATATGGAGATGAAAGTTCCATTAATCTATAAAAGAAAATTACAACAGTAATCGAGCAACCGATAACATCAAAATTCAGAGTCCGACAAGAAATTACAGAATAAAATCACTTCTAGGGGCAGTGCTATCATCAAAAGGTTGGTAGAGGTCCATCTTTACATTCACGTCCTGAGGGAGCTCGGCAAACGAATTCTCTTCGATAACCGAATCGAGGTATTTGGCCCAGATGAGTGCTATTTGGTACCTGAATTTTAGCTCACCCGTCCCATCTTCTCTAGGCCAAATTTGAAGCCATGAGAAGCCTTGTAATGGGTGACCGCCTTCGGGCCTTCAGCCTTCAGCTCCGACTAAACAAGTGTCGTCACCTCAGTCAAGGACAGAACTTCCTCCTCTAGTCAGGTTCGATCATCCCAGACTTCCTGCAACCTGGCAGACTTCCTGCAACCTGGTGTGGGCTCCCACTTGAGCCCCTTGCGTTGTTGTTTGGAGGACTCAAGCTCAGCCTTCAGCCAATCGACTTCCGACTGTAGCTCGCCCGCTCAATGTTCGATCACCGCCATCGCTTCCTGGCCGAATTCGGACTTCAGCTCCTTGACCACGACACGAAGCGTTATGTTCCTCTCGTGCATAAGGTGGATCATCCGACCCATGTCATGAACCCAGTCTATGAAAGCACCAGTAAAGTGAAGACCCTACCAAAAGGAAGTTTTTGTGACAAGTCGGGATCGGCCAAAGCGATTGAGAACTATGACCGAGAAAACTACGTACCCATACGGCTGACTTAGCAGCCCGGAAAGGGACGACCACCTAGCTATCACAGGCTCCTCGCCCTCGACTTGGGGCATCTCTGACATCTGGGTGGCAAAATATATGTCAGCCCCTGCCCGATCCTTCACTTCGCACAACTCCCGTAACAAATACCCATGTTTGGCAACTTCCTCGACCTCGGCCGGCCCTTTCCCCTTGTCAGGTCGGGTCTGAGTGGAACCCCCGGTGGCGCTCGTCGACCCTTTCGACACTGCCACCTTACTCTTCTTCTTCAATGGCACCTCCCCTCCCGCCCTTGGGCATTTTTCAATCGTCAGGGTAGGACGCTCCACGGTCGGGGCTGGGGGAACACTGACCACGGATGGAGAAGCCACATCACTTGCAGCACAGCTGGCCGACTTCATCCTCGCCATATTGGAAATTTCTACAGGACAAGAGGAAGGTTATATTGTAAAACTCAATAAAGATAAACTGAAATGTAAGACATACCCCGAGGGGTAGGACTGAACCCCGTCTCGACCAGCTAAGCCTCGGTTATATCTCTAACGGCCCTAGAAAATGAAAGGATCCGTCGGAGAATCCCAACCAGTTCAGACTTGTCACCCGAGAGAACGAGGGCAGTATGTTGCACCAACTGAGCAGTCCACTCGGGCCGGAAACCCCACCCATGATTACAGGAAATAAAGAAAAATCTTGCTTTCTAGCCTTTGTTGCTAGAAGGCGCCCTCCTACCCGATATCCACTTCGGGCAGTCAGATAGTACCCGATTTACCCCCAGTAAAGGTGGAAGCATGCCATGAACAAATCTTGAGTCAGCGTAATGCTCGACCCATAACATTCCCAAAGGAATGTCACCAGATAGCGCCATGAGTTGGGTGTCATCTGCAAAGGAGAAATCTGCCATCCGATGAGACAGGCCTCAATCACCGGGTGGAGCGGGAACCAAAGTCCTGCCTCGAGGGCATCGATCGACAGACCGAAGCCATTTGGGAACGTGTCATAAGGATGTTGCCCGGGAAGATGAACGTGGAGTTTATAATATGGGGGAATATAAAAACGTTCCCGGACCTCGACCAACCGATGAGCCATCAAGGTCGAGTTGTTGTCATAACACAACTTCACCACCTCCAAGGCCCTCGTGACCCTGGAGTTGGCTGGGGTTACCCTCCTTGACGACAAATTGACGACTACTAACCTAGGGTTCCCTGCGGGGTGACTCACTACTTGAGGGTCCGGATTCACAGCCTTGGTGGCATGCAAGGAGCCAGACGATGACACAGACGATGAATTAGAAGAGGAGCTAAGGGAAGACATCCCGATCTACTCAAGAAACGACCGGGAGGAGAAAAAAAGAAAAGCCGAAGACGAAAACCGTTGGAGCCGAGAATCTAAAGCTGGAGTCGAGGAAGGAAAGCAACAAAAGTTTAGGCAAGTGCCAGGGGTATTTATAGTTAAACCTCATTACTACTCTGACGCTTCGCCTATCCAAAGCGTGGGACAACTCACTCTGATGCCTCGAGTATCGTGCATTGCCCAAACGGGCACAAAAAAGAGGCATCGTTTGTGGCAAAATGTGCGCCAATTGAGGCACACATGGAACACCAACAGTGCGACACGTGCCTAGCAAATCCCGTCGTTGGGCGAACAAATCATCACTAATGCTAAGAAAATCCATGTGTCAGGATAAGGATCTCGTCAGGTACCCTCGACTAACCGATACGACAACAAAAGCATGACACGTGCAACAGGACACCGTGACATGATTTCGTGTGCTGGTGATGTGAAGAACCTCCTTCGACCAGCTTCTCAGCCTCGCCCAAAGGCTTTCAGTCCCGACCAGCCTCCAGCAGACTTTTAGCCCCGACCAGCTGCCAGCGAGCTCTTAGCCTCGCTAATGGCTTTCAGTCCCGACCAGCCTCCAGCTAGCTTTCGATCCCAACCAGCCTTCAACGGGCTTTCAATCCCAATAAAGGGCTTTCAGCCCCGACCAATTGCTAGCGAGCACTCAGCCTCGCCCAAGGACTTTCAATCCCAACTAGCTTCTAGTGAGCTCAGTCTCGCCAAGCCATACCAGATGATTATGAGCCGTCACCTAATATGATTAAGCCCAAGCTAATGGGCCTAATCACTCACAATAGGATCTATGTGTGTATTGGCACATCTCCATGCCCTGTGATTGTTGATCTCGTCATCATCGGTTCCGTCGGATCATCGCATCACCATGCATCGTGATCTTCCGCCACGATATCGTGGGTCCCGCTGTAACCTCCATGCTCCCGCTACGCCTCTCCATATAATTACACATAATCACAGCACGCAGGCCCAATAATAAACGAGAAAAACGTAGGCTCGCAAGCCCCAATAATAAGAATAATCACAATTACATACATTATAATACATAGCTCATAATTATCCATCCACATCATATATCACATGTATATCACATCATATGTAAGATTACTACATATATATAATAATTAATTAAAATATTTAATTAATTATTTTTTAGAAATCAGGACCTGCTCGGAATTTTTAGAATTGTCAAGGCATTTTCGTAATTCTGGATTAATGGACATTCCTTGGAATTTTCAGAATTGTTGAGGGTATTTTCTGAATTCTACATATGAGGACAGAGCTGGAATTTCCAAAATGCTGGGGGGGCATAACCGTCTTTTTTGAAAGTTGCCCTAGCCCTCCTTCACCCTTACTGCGCCGCCGCCGCCGCTGCTGTCCATGCGTTGGCGGCGGCTGCCCTTGCCCGCCGGCAGCCACTCTGCCAAGGGGCGGCCACCCCTGCGGCCGGCACCTCCACGGGCGCCGCCCCTGCAGGCGCTGCCGCTGCTGGCGGCAGCCCTTGCGGGCGGTGCCTCTGCCCGCAGGCTGCCTTCCTGCGGGCGCCGAACCCGCAGTCGGCCGCCCCTTGCGGGCTGGCCGCGGGCGGCCGTCTGCAGACCGTTGGCAGCAGCCCATGCGGCGTGACCGCGGGCGGCTGCCGCCCCTTGCGGGCGCCGCTCCCCTGCGGGCTGGCCCTGGCCGCAGCCGGCCGCCCCTGCAAGGGGGCTGGCCGTGGCCATGCCCGGCTGCCCGTGGCAAGGGCTTCCTTCGTTGCGAAAACGTAGCAAGAACGAGTAGAACGATTTTACGCGATTCAATCTCATCACATGCAGTTTATAACTAATTTTTTGCATGAAAAACCTTGGCTCTGAGACCACTGTTGGGAAAACCTACAGCGGATGCATCACATGCGCAGCGGAAATCAAAACAAAAATCGGTTTCCCACGCAAATCAAATCGCCGTGCAAAAGATTAGGGTCGCGAGAAAAATACAAAAATCGATAAAACTGCGATGTGTGAGAGATTGATTTTACCTAGGGAGATCGTATATCCATGTATTCTAGATTTGGATGGAGAAGATGAAGGAGTTCAAGCGTTCTCCTCTCTAGCGGTATCCACACGATGGATCTCTATAGCGAAACTCGTCCAATCTGATCTCGCAACTCTTGCGTAGAGGAAGGGAGGAGAATAGGAGGTGGTGGCTAAAGTTACAGCCTATCAACCCTGAGTCTCCCCTCCTATTTATAGAGAGCCACCAAAACCCTAAGGCTCCTTCTTTAGTGGATATTGGATCTCCATCCAATAACCCACTAACCTTGCATTATTGGATCTCTATCTAATAATCTCCTTATACCTATAATTGAACATTAATCAAAGAGCTCATCAACATAGGGTCTCATCTAATGAGAATAGAGGCTAATTGGATCTTCATTCAATCCTCTATTCGCTGAAGCATCCACCATATGTGTGTGACCCTCTAGGCCCGATACCGAGGTGGTCGTGAGTCACTCCCATCAGAACTCATTCTGATATAGTGAATTATTATCCCCATAATAATTCACTCGACTCATCGACTATGGACATACTAGGCCACTACGCCATAGTCCCTAGACGGTACAGGAGGGATCAAATCCATCAGACCTGTCTGTCCATAGTTACCATGTATCTATAATCTCTCATCCAAATAATATCCCAGAGACCGTATATTAGATATGGTACTGTCAGGTCACATACGGAATCAGTTTATCTTGCTCTAATCGAATTCTACCGGAGAACTCTTTCTCTCTCAATCCGAATGATCCTGGCCATGGATTTGTCTAAGCAAGCACCATATGAGATATTTCTCTCATGATACCGAGAGTAGATGATCCTCTATTGACACTCAATTGCCTTCGTAAGGTTGGCTACCAATCCCGATAACCAATTGTACCAGATCTGGAGCTTTCCAAATCTATAAGTCTGGCGTCAAAGAAAGGAGTACTCATACAAGACATCATTGGTGTCTCAAGTCTAAGGACCAGATACACAACTAGGACTATGGAATCGCTGTCTGACATTAGGTATCATTAACCATACAACATTCCATAAGCGGATCAATCAGTGAAGTCATTCTCCAATGAGCACCTGTACTATATCCTTAGTGTCTCTACACAAGTGGCTATGAGACCAGCCGCCTCTATCATATGGACGAGTATATAGTACACCGATCTATCCGGTTATCACAATGTCCCTCTTGAGTAACCTTTGACCGAGATTATTTAGGATATGTGTCTAAAGGTGAATCGATCTCATTATCGTGATCTCATCACGATCTGATTCTCATTGCGCAGAACTAAGGACATCACAATATATATGTAACAAATAATATAATGTGAGAATATACCAATATTAATCATAAGCAAAAAGATCACACAACATATCACACGTGTCATCACTCACGTGATTGGCTTGCAGGGCACCTGTAACCAACACGGTAGACCCAAGAGCATGCACTTCGACTCGAGTTTCCAGCCACTAACAACGAGGATGGATATGAAGCGCTATTGCTCAGACTACGCTTGGCGATCGAACTCCAAGTAGAGCTCCTCGAGATATTCACTTATTCCCAGCTTATTGTCGGCAAGTTCAATGGGAGTTTCAAGGCTCGGGAACCCAACATGGCCAAATACCTAGTCGAGGTGCACCGCCTTGCCGACACATTTAAGTACTTCACCATCTCACAAATCCCGTGCACCGAGAACTCTCAAGCAGACGCATTAGCAAAGTTGGCCTCAGTGAGGGCCTTGGAAGGCAATCTGTCAAGGATTGCTAGTCTCCACAAACCAACAATCTCCTTGATCGAGGTGGCCACAACTAACACTAGCCCCAATTGGAGGGAGGAATACTGCACTAAAAAAGGGATGCAATGTTGCTGGTTGACAAAGCGACCGCTCGCCGAGTCAAAAAGCCGAGTCTTGGTATTGCATCATCAACGGGCGTCTCTATCGAAGAGCATTCTATCAACCACTGCTTCGATGCTTGTCGGTAACCGAGGCCCAATTAGTGCTTGTCGAGGTCCACGAAAGAATTTACGGTGAACACATCGAGGGACGCACCCTGGCATTAAAAGTTCTCCGCCTGGGATACTATTGGCCAACCATGCGCACAAACATGACGGTCTACATCTAGAGGTGCGTGTAATGCTAGAAACATGCATGCGTCCCTCACCAACTAGCTCTTCCCCTCTCTCCGACCGACTACGCATGGCCCTTTGCGCAGTGGGGGATGGACCTCCTAGGCCCGTTCCCTCCGGCCTCAGGGCAACGAAAAATTTTTATTATTGGTGTTGACTATTTCACCAAGTGGGTTGAGGCTAAGCCTCTACCATTGGGGAAATCCCTCTAGAGTAAAGAATTCGAAACAAATGATGAGGTCAAACATACCATTGGGGAATGATATATGGAGATGAAAGTTCCATTAATCCATACAAGAAAATTACAATGGTAGTCGAGCAACTGATAACATCAAAATTCAGAGTCCGACAAGACATTACAAAATAAAATCACTTCTTGGGGCAGTGCTATCATCAAAAGGTTGGCAAAGGTCCATCTTTACGTTCACATCCTCAGGGAGCTTGGCAAACGAATTCTCTTCGATAGCCGAATCGAGGTATTTGGCCCGGATGTCCTCGAGTGCTATTCGGTACCTGAATTTTAGCTCACCCGCCCCATCTTCTCTAGGCCAAATTTGAAGCCACGAGAAGCCTTGTATTGGGTGATCGCCTTCGGGCCTTCAGCCTTCAGCTCCGACTGAAGGAGTGTCGTCACTTCAGTCAAGGACAGAACTTCCTCCTCTGGTTAGGTTCGGTCATCCCAGACTTCCTGCAACCTGGCGTGGGCTCCCACTTGAGCCCCTTGCGTTGTTGTTTGGAGGACTCAAGCTCAGCCTTCAGCCAATCGACTTCCGGCAGTAGCTCGCCCGCTCAATGTTCGACCACCGCCATCGCTTCCTGGCCAGATCCGGACTTCAGCTCCTTGACCACGACACGAAATGTTGTGTTCCTCTCGCGCATAAGGTGGATCATCCGACCCACGTCATGAACCCAGTCTATGAAAGCACTAGTAATGTGAAGACCCTACCAAACGGAAGTTTCGTGACAAGTCAGGATTGGCCAAAGCGATTGAGAACTATGACCGAGAAAACTACGTACCCATACGGCTGACTTAGCAGCCCGGAAAGGGACGACCACCTAGCTATCACATGCTCCTCGCCCTCGACTTGGGGCTCTCTGACATCTGGATGGCAAAATATATGTCAGTCCCTACCCGATCCTTCACTTCGCACAACTCCCGTAACAAATACCCATGTTTGGCAACTTACTCGACCTCGGTCGACCCTTTCCCCTTGTCAGGTTGGGTCTGAGTGGAACCCCCGGTGGTGCTCGCCGACCCTTTCGACACTGCCACTTTACTCTTCTTCTTCAATGGCACCTCCCCTCCCTCCCTTGGGCATTTTTCGATCGTCAGGGTAGGACGCTCCACGGTCGGGGCTGGGGGAACACTGACCATGGATGGAGAAGCCGCATCACTTGCAGCACAGCTGGCCGACTTCATCCTCGCCATATTGAAAATTTCTACAGGACAAGAGGAAGGTCATATTGCAAAACTCAATAAAAATAAACTTAAATGTAAGACATACCCTGAGGGGTACGATTGAACCCCGTCTCGACCAGCTTGGCCTTGGTTATATCTCTAACGGCCCTAGAAGAAGAAAGGATCTGTTGGAGAATTCCGACCAGTTCGGACTTGTCACCCGAGAGAACGAGGGCAGTATGTTGCATCGGCTGAGCAGTCCACTCGGGTCGAAAACCCCACCCCCGGTTACAGGAAATAAAGAAAAATCTCGCTTTCTAGCCTTTGTTGCTAGAAGGCGCCCTCCTACCCGATATCCGCTTTGGGCAATCAGATAGTACTCGGTTTACCCCCAGCAAAGGCGGAAGCATGCCAGTGGTATGTTTATCTTGAGTCAGCGTAATGCTCGACCCGTAACATTCCCAAAGGAATGTCACCAGATAGCGCCATGAGTTGGGTGTCATCTGCAAAGGAGAAATTTGCCACTCGATGAGACAGGCCTCAATCACTAGGTGGAGCGGGAACCAAAGTCCTGCCTCATGGGTGTCGTTCGACAGACCGAAGCCATTTGGGAACGTGTCATAAGAATGTTGCCCGGGAAGAGGAACATGGAGTTTATAATATGGGGGAATATAAAAACGTCCCCGGACCTCGACTAACCGGCGAGCCATCAAGGTCGAGTTGCTGTCATAACACAACTTCACCACCTCTAAGGCCCCCGCGACCTTGGAGTTGGCTGGGGTTACCATCCTCGACGACAAACTAACAACTACTAACCAAGGGTTCCCTGCGAGGTGACTCATTACTTGAGGGTCCGGATTCATAGCCTTGGCGACATGCGAGGACCCAGACGATGACACAGACGATGAATTAGAAGAGGAGCTAGGGGAAGACATCTAGATCAATGAAACGACCGGGAGGAGAAAAAAAAGAAAAGCTAAAGACGAAGACCGTTGGAGCCAAGAATCCAAAGCTGGAGTCGAGGAAGGAAAGCAACAAAAGTTTAGGCAAGTGACAGCAACAGGGGTATTTATAGTTAAACCTCATTACTGCTCCGACGCTTCACCTATCCAAAGCGTGGGACAACTCACTCTGATGCCTCGAGTATCATGCATTGCCCAAATGGGCACAAAAAAGAGGCATCGTTTGTGGCAAAATGTGCGCTAGTTGAGGCACATGTGGAACACTAACAGTGCGACACGTGCCTAGCAAATCCCGTCGTTGGGCGAACAAATAATCACTAATGCTAAGAAAATCCATGTGTCAGGATAAGGATCTCGTCAGGTACCCTCGACCAACCGAAATAACAACAAAAGCATGACACGTGCAACGAGACACTGTGACATGATTTCGCGTGCTGGTGATGTGAAGAACCTCCTTCGACCAACTTCTCAGCCTCGCCCAAGGGCTTTCGGTCCCGACTAGCCTCCAACAGACCTTTAGCCCCACCAACTGCTAGCGAGCTCTTAGCCTCGCTAAGGGCTTTCAGTCCCGACCAGCCTCCAGCTAGCTTTCAATCCCAACCAGCCTCCAACGGGCTTTCAGTCCCAAAGAAGGCGGGGAGGGGTGCTCTGGCTGGAGGAGGAGAATGTGGACGCGGCCACAAAGAAGGCGGAGACAGTGGGTGCGGGAGGGGGGACACGGCCGTGAAGCCTTTCGGCGTGGTCCGGGCCACTGCGGCCGTGGGCAAGAAGTGCCCCCCGTTGCAGCTTGACCCATTGCCGCCGAAGCGTCCAGATCGGGCGATGGGGAAGCCTCACGTCGTGCAAGGTCCCGAGATGATGGGAAGCCGAGTTGTGGGGCCATCGGTGAACCCTCGTCGGGCGAAGGGTCTGTCGGGTGCGCCGATCTACCAGGCCGTCGCCTGCCGATCTGCTATAGGGGCTCATCACCCACCGCCGGGCAATCGGGTACAAGCGGCGAGACGCCCTTGTCGGCGACGGAAGAAGCTGAGATGCCCATGTCGAGCAGGATTCCGCCCAACCTGCGGCTGCCTTCCCTTCGCTCGACAGCCGCCCGAGTTGCCATGTCGGCGCCCGATCTGCTGCAAGGTCACCGATCGGGATCATGCTTGTGAGGAGGCGATCGAGTTCGAGAGTTCGGCGTCGGGGAGATGTCGCGAGGCTCCCATTAATATGTATAGAGAATTATTTTATAATCACCTTGTTTGATCATTACTCTCGTGATCCATATAAATTATGAAAGATAGTTATTAAGGTATTTGATCATAATATATGTCAATATGTTAGACATGAACTGACTAAATGTGACACTAAGATATCGATTGTGGTGGTAATCACATGATGCTGACATGACAATCATGGGTTGTTGAGGTGGTGCCATTTGAAAAATAATATGAAACGGGTGAGTCAACTCAATTATTCTAATTTCAACCCTTGCTTGGAGCTCAAGAAGAAATTGGGCACTACATTTTGACTAGGCTATCTGCTCCATTTAATGAATTCAACAAGGATGGCTTGACTTATCAAAGACAATGGCGATTGACATCGACACACCAGGGCACCATGCATTTTTATGATGTGACATTATACACTAAAATAAATTACCATCTGCAGATGAATTAAGGATAATGGAAGTCCACTTCCTTACACGTAACTCAAGCTCCTCTTGGATGGGAAGAGTTAAGCTACCACCAAGAAAGGTAGATTATTTCGAGAAAATAACAGATAGAGCAACTAAAATGGCATCAGACGCAGAGCATGCAAACACCATGCAACACGCAGTCACTACTGTTAATATAGACTACTCGATTCCATTTGTCTTCTTGAAGATGCCCACGGTTTCGTAGATCTTGTGGGGGTCGGACACTGCGTTGGCCACGCTCTCCCGCTCCATGCATCTTTTGCCCCACGCCACCACCTTGGGCGCCGCCTCCTCGATGCTGAAGCTGGCGCAGGTCTCGTAGGTGTAGAACCAAGACACGAAGGGGGCGAGCGCGATGTCAACGAAGCCGAAGGCGTCACCGCCGAAGTACTTCTTGTCCCCCAGCTCGCTCTCCAGCAGCTTCAGGATCTCGATGAACTCCTCCTTGGCCGCCGCCTGGGCCTCGCCCTTGAGCTTCCATAGCCTTGTCCCGCATTCAGTGAACTGATACATGAAGAATAACGTTAACGGGTGCTGAGAACAAACAGGTTCTGCACAATTATCCTTACAGGACGAGCAGATCAAACAGTGAGCAAAAGAATCTAGAATTTGTTTCTCGATAAAAGAAATAATAGATTCCGCGGATTCTATCAAACGCAACAAAAATTTAACGTGCTTTCCTAGCACAAAATTATCCAAAAAATAAATATACCGGGAAGTCGATTCTATCAAACACAGGGGTAATCTGCAAAGGAGAAGAGTCGAACTCATGGGAGGCATCGGCGTAAGGAAGACGCACCTTCTTGTTGACGAAGTCGGCCCAGAAGCGGGCCTGGGCGCGGGCATAGGGGTCGGCGGGAAGCAGCGGCGCGCGGTCGGGCCACGCCTCGTCGATGTACTGGATGATGATGAGGGACTCACACACAGGCTTGCCATCGTGGATGAGGACGGGGATCTTCTTGTACACGGGGTTGGACTCGAGCAGCAGCGGGCTCTTGTCCCCCCAGATGTTCTCCTCCCTGTACTCGTATTCCACTCCCTTCTCCGCCAACGCGATCCGGCACCGCTGCCCGAACGGGCTCGCCCAGAAGTCCAGCAGCAACACTGCCTTCATCGCTCTCTTTTTTATCTCTCCCTCTCTCTCCCTCTCTCTCCCTCTAAATAGAGGGGCAGTGAAGCGGAAGATGGCAATGTGGGCTGCGCCTTAAGGTGACCGCTACCACCACGATTCTTTTTCTCCCGTGTTTTCTACAGGATGGTCCAAGAAGTCCAGCAGTCGTTTGTCTCTCCGTCTCTCTCTGTCTCTCTCCCTCCGCTCTCTCGCACTCTAAATAGTGAAGCAGAAGATGGCGATGTGGCGTGCGCCATAAGTTGACCGCTACCATCGCGGTGCAAGTAGCATCGGCTCGCTCATCTGTCTCGTGATTGGTGGATGCGACTCGTTCCTCGAACGAGATGAGGGGTTGGTTTCTGGGTTCGAATCAAGAGAGTGGCACAAAATATAACAACTCTCTCTCTCTCTCTCTCTCTCTCGAGGCTGCGGTGATCGCATGCGTCAGCGCATTTCCTCGAGGCCTCCTTCTGCGCCATCGATTGGGTGATCAACGACTAGGATCTGTTCTTATATTCGAGTCTTCTATTATATGGACACACGTTTTTCTTCCGAATAAAAGATAAAAATATATTTATTAGACAAAAAAAAGAATATTTTTAGTGCAGGATTTGGTTATCCGGCTCTCAACCAACAGAGGTTCCTTCTATATATTCGACATTATTTATCTGAATTTAAGAGTGTTAGGATCGATTAATACTAAGACGGGGGTTGAATTAGTGTAAATATAAATTTTTCGTTTTAAATAAAAATATTTCGGTTTAAGCACGATAGAAAGATCCAAAGCTTGTTGTTCAAGTAAAGTAAGTGAATGATAAAAATATTACTAAGTTACTTGCTTACTAATTACTTAAGAAAGAGCAAGGAAATTCGAAAGATAAGAAATGTCGTAAGTGAAATGTTTGCTTTCAAAGAGTAAACAAGATCAGAAGCATTAATAAGGAAAGCAAAATAAGAACTCACAATTTTTATAGTAGTTCGATGCTAATGGCCTACGACCACTCCCGAGTCCTCATTCTTGAGGTACACCGACGTTCACTATCGATCTTCTTTGGGTGAAGACCAAACCCTTACACTTTGCTTACAATAGAGACTTTGCAAAAATTTCTAACTCTAATCTCTCTCCCTTCCCTTTTCTTTTTATTACAAATAATACCCAATTTCTTTTTCACAGAGTTTAATTGTCCAAAAAGAGTTATTATGAATGCAAGAATACTTGGGGTATTTATAGACCTCAAGTGGCTTTAGAAATTAGAGCCAAAAATCAAACATACCAGGAAAAAATCGAGTACGAGCGGTTTATCCGTCGACCTAGGCGGTTCAACCGCCCGAACACCAGGGTACGGGCGATTTACCCGTCGATCCTGGGCAGGTCAACCGCCTAGCTTGGGCGGGTCAACCGCCATCAGCCGCTCGAAAGCCTGGGCGACGATGGTACACTCGTCACTCATCAGCGATTTACTTGCCAGAATTTTTTCAAAAGTGGTTCCCTCCACTTTTCGAATTTCGACTTGAACCTGATGTTGACCAACCCTCTAGTCAACCAATTGAGCTCAACTTGAGCTCAATCAAACCCCAATAGTGGATCCAGTTGCCTTATTAAGTTGATTTGGGTTTCATCCAAATCTAACTCAATTCCTAACTATGACTCAATAATTACAATACTTAATGACCAACAAGCTAAACAAGACCTAACTCCCGTCAATCCGGCAGCCTCTGGCATTCTTGCGGTGAGTCTTCCGGTCTTCTTCCGGTGATCTCCCGACGTGTTCCCAATGAACTTCCCGATCCCTTCGGCGAATCTCATAGCGAATTTCGGCGAGATCCCACTGCATCGTCCAAACCCAACCTGATGCTCAAGCTTGATCTTGGCTCATTATCTGGTTGTAACTTCATTGCTCTTGTCATAGTTAGACCTGCAAATCTTTCTCTAACACATATGTTAGATAAACATACATCAATTGATCTCATCATCAAAATTGAAGATTCAACGATCTCCCCCTTTTCGATAATGACAATCAATTGACGATGAGAGTTAATCCTAACTCCCCCTATTTAAAGGACTTAAATTTAAGAGAATCACTCACTCTTGAATTTAAGTGAATTAAGACAATCAATACTTTAAGCAAATCATAGTTTAAGGATAACAATAAGACACATATATATCAACAATAATTTGCTTTTAAAGTATCATGCCATCAACGCATCAAGGATTATCATGTTATCAACGCAAGTCATTAACGCATCAAGGATTATCATGAATTTCAAATATTTAAACATTTTTCTTAAGTTATTGCATAAGTCATCAACACCCATTTAAGTACATAAGTCACCAATATCCATTTAATTACATAAGTCATCAACATTCATTTCTCCCCCTTTGTCATCAACAAAAAGGTGAGAAGTCGGACTAAAGATTTTAGGCTTATGAGTTTTTGCTCCCAATTTTTAAAATACAATATGATTCATAAAGAACTTTCTTCCTCTTATGAAAAAGAAGGAAAGAAAACAAGGGAGGAGTTGCAAAAATATTATTAACAAGAGCTTTCAATTTTGTAGAGATGAATTTCAAAAGGAAATTTTCAAAGATAAGCTTAAAAATCCAAGAAATCCAAGAAGATTCAAGAGTTTAAGAGCTACTCATACATTTTAAAACCATCTCATATAATTTAGCTAATTTATTATAAATAATAAGATGGATAATTCATGTCAATAATAAGATAATTTCATAACAAGATAATTTTTTAAACATTATTATCATCATGAAATCTAGATTAGCAAATCACATACTTTCATGATTTAGCATTCTAAGTTTTCTTCTAAGAAAATCAAATTATTCTTCATTTAAGGGTTTTATAAAAATATCTGCTAATTGATGCTTAGTGTCAATAAATTTTAAAGAGATATCTTGATAATTTATATGATCCCTTATAAAATGATGTCTAATATCAATACGTTAGTTCTTGAATGTTGAATAGGGTATTTGGTTAGACATATAGCACTTGTATTATCACACTTTATAATAATATTTTTCAATTTTATTCCATAGTCTTGTAGTTTGTTTCTCATCCAAATGACTTGGACACAACATGCACTAGCTACAATATATTCTGCTTCCACAGTAGATAAAGAAAGCTACTGAAATTTGTTTCTTGAAAGTTCAAGAAACAAATGCATGCCCCAAAAATTGACATGTTCCGGTAGTGCTTTTATATCTATTCTACATCCACCAAAATCAGCATCAGAATAGGCAATCAAGTCAAAGTTCTTTGATTTAGGATACTATAATCCTAGTTTAGATATTCCTTTCAAGTATCTAAAAATTCGTTTAACTGCTTTTAAATGAGAGAATTTTGCGTTAGATTGATACCTTGCACATAATCCAACACTAAACATGATATCCGGTCTTGTAGTAGTTAAGTATAATAAACTTTCTATCATACTTCTATTAGTTTTTTTATATTTTAAAGTTTTCTCTTTCACTATCTAAGTCCAACTTTGCAGACGTGCTCATGGGAGTATTTAATGCTTTAGCATTTTTTATCCCAAATCGTTTTATCAAGTTCAATATGTACTTATTTTGATTAATAAAAATATCATCATTAAGTTATTTTATTTGTAATCCTAAGAAGAATGTTAACTCACTCATTACACTCATTTCAAATTCTTGACTCATTTCTTTAGCAAAAGACTCACATAAAGATTCACTTGTAGATCCAAAAATGATTTCATCAACATAAATTTGAATAACAAATAAATTATTTTCAAAATACTTAAAAAATAATATGGTATCAACCTTGCCTTTCGAAAATTTATTTAAAATAAGAAAAGAACTAAGTCTTTCATACCAAGCCCGAAGGGCTTGTTTTAATCCATAAAGAGCCTTTGTAAGTTTAAAAATATGATTATGAAGAAGATTATTTTCAAAACTGGAGGGTTGTTCAATATACACTTCTTTGGAAATAAAATCATTTAGAAAAGCACTTTTAACATCCATTTGAAATAACTTAAAATTTTTAAAAGAAGCAAAGGCAAGGAGCATCCTAATGGCTTCAAGTCTAGCCATGGGAGCGAATGTTTCATCATAATCGATTCCTTCTTCTTGGTTGAAACCTTTGGCCACTAATCTAGCCTTGTTTCTAACCACGATACCATTTTCATCTTGCTTGTTTCTAAATACCCATTTAGTACCAATCATTAAATGGTCATTAGGTCTAAGAACAAGTTCTCATACCTCATTTCTCTCAAATTGATTAAGCTCTTCATGTATTGCATTAACCCAAGAATCATCTCTTAGGGCCTCATCAATATACTTTGGCTCGATTTAAGAAAGAAATATGGATTTACACAAAAATTTCTAAAATAAGACCTTTTGATGTTTCTCCTATTATAAGCTTCTTATGATGATCATTCACATACTTCCATTCCTTGGGTAAGATATTGAAAGTAGATATATCCAAGTTACTTTTAAGAGTATTATCTTTTAAATTCGAAGTATCAAAATCAATTTCAACATCAAAATTAATCTTCTTAAATTCGGAAAGCTCATTGAAAACAACATGAATCGGTTCTTCTATTACTAATGTTCTTTTATTAAAAACACGATAAGCTTTTGAAATAGAAGAATAACCTAGAAAAATATCTTCATCGGATTTTACATCAAATTTACCTAAAGCATCCTTTTCATTCAAAATAAAACATTTGCAACCAAATATTTTAAAATAAAAAATATTAGGTTTTTTACCATTTCATAATTCATAAAGAGTTTTAGTGAGTAATGGTCTTACTAGAACCTTATTTAAAACATATCATGCCATATTAACGGCTTCGGCCCAAAAATACTTGGGAAGACTATGTTTATTCAATATTGTTATATCCATTTCTTGTAAGCTCCTATTTTTTCTTTCTACTACTCCATTTTGTTGTGGATTTAGTAGAGTGAGAAGTTATGGATATATCCATTTGAATCACAAAAATTTTAAAAATTATTATTTTAAAATTCTCCACCATGATCACTTGGTATTGTAGAAATCATGCATCCTTTTTCATTTTGAACAACTTTACAAAATTTTATAAAACATTTAAATATATCACTTTTATGTGCTAAGAATAGGTCCAAGTATATCTACTAAAGTCATCCACTAAAATAAATGCATATTTGCTATCACCTAAACTTGTAATGTCAATTGGTCTAAATAGATCCATATGGGTCAATTGAAGTGGTCTAGAGGTGTTAATTTGATTTTTCAACTTAAGTCTACTCTTTATTTATTTTCCTAATTGATAAGTGTCATATACTTTATCTTTGATAAACTTAAGATTAGGTAAACCTCTTACTAGTTCCTTGATAGATATTTGGTTTAAAAGTTTAATGCTAGCATGACCTAATCTTTTATGTCAAATCCAAACATCATCATTCAAAGCCAAAAAATAAGTTTCATCATAAAAATTTTCAATATCTATGGTGTATACATTATTATTTCTCAAGGCAATCAAGGATTTATTTTTGTGTGGCAATTCAATTATGCAAGTATTTATGTTAAAATTTAACCACATATCATTTATCACATAATTGACTAATGCTAAGTAAGTTATGTTTCAAGCCATCAACTAATAATACATCTTCAATCAAGAGGTTTGATGTGTTACCTATTGTTCCTTTTCCAATGATTTTGCCCTTGTTGTTGTCTCTGAATGTAACAACTCCTTCACTTAAGCTAGTGAGCTTAGAAAAATAAGATGGATCTCCAATCATATGTCTTGAGCATCCACTATCAAGATACAATTTGGTGACCTTAGATTTAGTTTGGAGACAAGCTTTACAAGAAGGATATATTTGATTTAGGCACCCATTTTACATTGAGTCCTCCGTAAAGAATTCTTTCTTTCTTTTCTAATTGATTTTTATTATATAAGGTTTTCTTTGGAACCCATACTAGTTGATGTTGACTATATTTTCTAAATAGGCATTTGTTTACCTTATGTCCTAATTTACTACAAAAATTACACATGATTCTTGGTGGCATGTTTAATGTAGGTCCTCTTACAAACATAGTTGGCTTTCGTTGGATATTACCAACAAAACCCATGTCATTTTTTCTATTAATATGACCCTTATTTGCAAGGATCATATTTAGGGATTTGTTCCCTATTTCAAATTTTTCTAGTGTGGTTTTAAGCATAATATTCTCTTCTTTAACACTATCTAGCAAATCATATTTAGAACATGATTTATGTGAAACTAATAAATCATGCATTTCGTCAAGTCTTTCAACTAACAAATCATGATCAACTTTAAGCAATTTAAAAGACTTACTAAGTTTTCTAAACTTATTGAATAAATCATGGAACATATTTAATAATTCTGAAAAAAAAATATTTAAAGGCTCACTAACCTCATCTTCAATCGCCATTAGGCATAGTTAACCACTTCTTGTTTGGAGTTATCTTCCTTATTCGAAGAGCTCAATTTATCCCAAGTAGCCAAAAGTGATTTCTTTTTTAGTGTTGACTTCTTCTTTAAATGAGGACATTCATTCTTGAAATGTTTCGATTTTTTGCATTCATAGCAAATGACATTATCCTTCTTCAGTTCTTTTTTATTTTTATAGTTCTTATTCTTTTTTATATTTTTTTTAAATTTTCTTGATAACAAAGCAATATCATGGTCCTCATCACTCGAGGTTTCACTCGAGGAGTCATTTATTGTCTGAAATGCTACATCCTTCCTATTCTTCAGAAGGGGTTTATCAAGCTCATCATGAGCTTTACAATTTAGTTCATATGTCATAAGAGAGATAATCAATTTTTCAAGAGGCAAGTTATTTAAGTCTTTGGCCTCTTGAATAGCGGTTACTTTAGGATCCTAATTTTTTGGTAAAGATCTCAAAATCTTACTAACTAATTCAAAATTCAAAAAATATTTTCTAAGTGCTTTTAGGTCATTGACGACATCCATGAAACGGGTGTACATGTCTCCAATGGACTCACTTGGTTTCATTCAAAACAACTCATAGTTATGAACTAAAATATTTATCTTAGATTCTTTTACTCTACTAATCCCTTCGTGTGTGATTTCTAGAATGTGCCAAATATCAAAGGCTGATTCACAAATGAAAACATGATTAAACTTATTCTTATCAAGAGCACAAAACAATGCATTCATAGCCTTGGCATTTAAAGAAAAATTCTTCCTTTCTAAATCATTTAGTTCATTCATTAGCTTGGAAGATTTTTCAAATCCATTCTCAACAACACTCCATAGATCAAGGTCCAAAGAGATAAGAAAAATATGCATGCTTCTTTTCCAATATGTGTAATATGTCTCATTGAACATGGGAGGACATGAGATGGAATGTCCCTCATTCCCTCATTCATGCCAAAACAAGTCATTTACTCAAGTGAGTGTTAATCCAAAGAGTAAGTACATTGCTCTGATACCAATTGTTAGAATCAATTGACACTAAGAGGGGGGGGGGGGGGGTGAATTAGTGTAAGTGTAAATTTTTCATTTTAAACTAAAATGTTTCAGTTTAAGCATGATAGGAAGATCTAAAGCTTGTTGTTCAAATAAAGCAAGTGAATGATAAGAAATAACAAGGAAATCCGAAATAACAAGGAATAACAAGGAAGTGAAATGTTTGTTTTCAAAGAGTAAATAAGATTGAAAGCGTTAATAAGGAAAACAAAAGATGAACTCACAATTTTTATAGTGATTCGATGCCAATGGCCTATGTTCACTCCTGAGTCCTCCTTCTTGAGGCACACCGGCGTCCACTACCAATTTTCTTTGGATGAAAACCAAACCCTTACACTTTGCTTACAAGGGAGACTTTGAGAAAATTTCTAACTCTAAGCTCTCTCCCTTCCCTTTTCTTTTTCTTACAAATCACACCCAAATTCTTTTTTACCAAGTTTAATTGTACAAAAAGAGTTGTTATGAATGCAAGAATACTTTCGGTATTTATAGACCCCAAGTGGCTTCAGAAATTAGAGCCAAAAATCAAATATACTCAAAAAAATCGGATACGGGCGGTTTACCCACTAACCTGGGTAGCTGAACTGCCCGAACACCAGGGTATGGGCGGTTTACCCACCGGCCCTAGGTGGGTCAACCGTCTAAAGTACCAAGATTCTTGGGTATGGGTGGTTCAACTGCCTAGCCTGGGCAGATCAACCATCGTTAACTGCCCAAAAGCTTGGGCGGCAACAGTACACCCGCTGCTCACCGGTGGTTTACCCGTCGAAATTTTTGCAAAAGTGATTTCCTTCACTTTTCGAAATTCGGCTTGAACCTGATGTTGACCAACCCTCTGGTCAACCAATTGAGCTCAACCTGAGCTCAATCAAGCCCCAATATTCGGTTGCCTTATTGAGTTGATTGGGATTTCATCCAAATCCAACTCAATTAAGACTCAATTCCTAACTACGACTCAATGATTATAATATTTAATGACTAACAAGATAAATAAGACCTAACTCCTGCCAATCCAACAGCCTCCGACACTCTTGCGGTGAGTCTTCTGATCTTCTTCCGGTGATCTCCTAATGTGTTCTCAGCGAGCTTCCTGGTCCCTTCGGTGAATCTCCTAGCGAACTTCGGCGAGATCTCACTTCATCGTCTAAATCCGGCCCGATGCCCAAGCTTGATCTTAGCCCATCATCTGGTTGTAACTTATTACTCCTGTCATAGTTAGACCTGTAAATCTTTCTCTAACACACATGTTAGATAAACATACATCAATTGATCTTATCATCAAAATATGAGATTCAATAGAAAGTACTAAACCCATCACTCCGAAAACGTCAAACCCTATCAACCTTAACAAGGCTGAATTTTGTAAAATTGCATTGAGAGTGTTTCTGGCTAAATGTAGCTTTGATACTTAGGTTAGCTTTTTGTTTGGAAGATTCAGCTAATGGCTTAAATAGCATTGGGAGAAAAAGATAACAGAAAAAGATAACAGATAGCATATTATGGATTTTATACTAATAATTGATATCAAAGTCATGATTTTGAAATCAAATACTTTGGATCTATTTGTTAGCATCTTTCGTTCGCAAGAAAATACTAATTGATTTTTATTTATGATGCATGAATAATTCATTGATACTATTGATCTATTTTTCTTATCAATGTATCATATGCTTGCTTGCGAGCAATGTATAGTTTTGTGTTTAATCAATGAATTAGTTGTTTGTTATCAGCTTTATTAAGGGCAATGATATCTCTATTGATCCTTTGTTCCATTGTCGGCAACGGGCAGCTACTCTGCAGCATAGCTGTGTAAGACGCACTATTACATAACAACAACCCTGCACAGGCAGCCACGCATCGTGGCCACGTGCGAGTAGTAGGCCGCACCTAGGTGACAGTGGCCGGATGCTGGCAAAGACTACGTAGGCGATGGACACACTGGCGTCAGTTGCATAAGCGCCAACTGCCCACACAACCACTTGCATGTAGAGGTGGTGTGCGCACAAGCAATGGTTGCGGACAGAGGCAACAATGCCCATAAGGGTAGTGGATCCCATGGGTAGAGGCTGACATAGGCGACGTCCGTGTAGGCAATAGCCACGCATAGACGGTGGTCATGCGCCCACCCATAACGATGCCCGCTTACGATAGAGGCAGCGATCGCACGTAGGGATTAGGTTTTTTCATGTAAAAAGGAATTAATACCCTAACAAAATTCAAAAATTCGAAAGTCTGACCTTTTATTTAATTTCTATTAATACCTTTTATAATTAAAAAATTCCTGCATATCCTTTTGATAGTTCTGCCCTTAATGAATCTCGTAATTTTGATTTATATCTTATTAATAAAATTATAGTTTTATTCTTATAAATTCTAATCGATATCGTTGTTATAAATTGATCAATATGATTTATCTTTTATAAAATTTGAATGACTATTGATTAGATTTAGTTTTGATCAAACTTAGAAAAGATTAAATTTTGATCAATTTTGATTTTGATCAATTTTTATTGACTGACTTAATTAATTGGGTTGATGCTTAGCCCAATTTTGGGCTTACCTAATTAAATAAGGTTGATTGGTATAATGGTTATTTGATAATTTTCTCATGTGATTCATTGATTGCATGTGATAAACAAAATCTAATTATTCTTTTTACATATTTAGTTATTCACATCTATATGTTTAAAATTATGAAATAATATTTATCTTTCACATAAATGTCCTTCATGATTTATATGTCATCATGATTATAGTTATTATATAATTTTTTTATGCTGATCCATGTTCAATAATTATTATGGATGTTATTCTATTATTGAATTGCTTCAGTAAAAATTAGATAAAGAAACTTGATTAATATTATTTGTAATTCATCTCCCTAAGTTTTATTTGATCGGTTACTGTCAAAGTAGCCTAGGATTGTAAACTTGTGGGATGTGAAATACAATAAAGGTCTTGTCCTTTATAGGATATTTTAAACTGTATTTTATATTCTTGTATTAATCCTGTAGCCACCAAAGTGACCTAGATCAATAATCTATAAAATATATTATGAATTAGTTCTAAATAACATTAAAGAAAATATGTAGTTATAATGACATAAATAATTAAGAGATTTAGATAATCCCAAAGGAAAATCTATTTCGAGTAATTATGTGACGAGATAGGATGATATTGTTTTAGATATCTTTGTAGTTTAGATTGTAAATAATTTTGTACGAATACTAGATATATCAATATTTCATCCCGATGTAAAATAGAGATAATATCAATAGTTCAACATTTATTTAAAAACTCAAAGCTAATGCTTATTAGCTTTGAGTTTTTAATATTCTTATGCGCTAGTTGTAAACTATACTGAAGTCTAAATATTATTAGCAATTATCAAAATATTGAGTCTTTTAGACCTTTCTCAATCAGTTATCTCAATTTATATTTAGTGATAAGTCATTAGCTGACACCTTAATAGAATAATTAACTAAAAATGATACTATTTGAGAAATTTAAGATTATATCCTCAATATAGCTCACAAAGTTGTAAGCTCAAGAACATTGAGCATGATTGTAATTGAGTTATTTCTCATAATTTATTATCTTTCTTCTTAGTTTTACTCATTGAAAATTTAATCAAGGATAAGTGAAACTTAAATAAGTCGATTTATATATCTGTACAAAAAAAATTAAAATAAAAATAGAAAAAACTCATAATATTTTGGGTACTCCTCAATAAGTAAGTAACAATAAAAGAAAGTTGAAGCGCAAGTCACCTAGGTTTATAAATACTATATAAACTCATAAAAGAAAAATCTTCATAATAAAGTGTTAATTCCATAGTAAGGAAAGTTATGTGAAGAAGAACTATAAAGATTTGGTTTGAAAAGAAAAGGTGTAAGTCTGATTTTGTATGTTTCAGATCAAATATTATAAAAATAATTTTCTAATACTTGGTGGATTAATTTTGATGCTTAAACAAATATTACCAATAATATAAATTTATTTTAATATGAAAAACCAAAAGAGAATGAAATATTCATCATTATAGTGAATCGCCAACGCCTAAAGATGATTCATTTGATGGATCTTAAGGACACATGTTATGTTTTTATAATTCTAGAAATTTGAGTTCTTTACATAAAATTGTCAGAATAATATTTCTCTCTTGGTGATTGTAAACTCAGTATAACTCAATAAAAGTTAACCTTTGAATTATGTATGATAGTTTATAGAGAATTAATATAAATCTTGAGTTTATAATGATCCCATAATTAAAATTTTAAAATAAAATATAGTTTCATAAACTCCTTGAGATTATGTTTATATCTGTGAGTCGCTGTATGTTTTCATCTTATTAAAGAGATATATTTTATTATATTATAAATAGTCTATCGAGATATGATTATATATATCTAACTCATGTAAAGTCTCAAACTATTGACACTCTTGAAGTATACATAAATGAGGTTGAGAGATAATTAGATAGTAAAGTCAAGATCATTATATCTAGCAAGGGTGATAAATTTTATGACATTTATAATTTACTAAATTCTTAAAAAAGTAGGTTATATATATTGAGTATGATTTACTAGACATGTCATAGCAGAATAAGATTGCTAAACAATATTCGTACTCTTATAAATATGATTAGGAGTATGATAGATTATTCTTTGTACTCAAATCAATGTGAGAAGAAGCTCTAAGAATAGCTATGTTTATCTTAAATAGGGTTCCTAGAAAGTAAATTTCATCGATTTTTTTTAGTTATGGACTGATAGGAAACCCAATTTAAGATATTTATATATTTGGGATTATCCTGTAGAGATAAGAATCTTAAATTCACATAAAAATATTAAATTTAATAATTTTTTATATATTTTATTGTTTATAACAGAAAAGAAAAAGTTCAAAGGGGTATATTTCTTATCGCCCTAATCATAGTACGGTGATAGTTAAATTTAGTAGTGTAAGATTCCTATAAAATAGTGAATCAATGCGAGTAAAAATCTCAAAATTTAATTTTTAATATAGAGAAGATACAATTTGATACTCTTTTATTACTCGAGAGATTATTATTATTCAAATTATTAAATAATTGGATAAAGATGAACAACAAAATAATATTACTAAACTTCTATATAATATTGATATCGCTCTTAATGGTCTTATAGAACAATCACAATTGACAGTTTTAAGAATATCTCAAGGAAAGGAATCTTATCATTTATAATTATTATGTGGTAAATCTATAAAAATTATATTATAATATCAGAATCAGAAATGATTTCTCATTATTTTAATGAGTCATAAACTATAACGATTATGAAGGTAATATAATGCAATGAAAGAAGAGTTAAGATCAATAACCAGAATGGTGTATGATGAATTCGTTGAATTATCTAATAATTATAAAAGAGTGTTACATAAAAGTAACTTAAGGAAAATGTGGAATGATATAATGATCAAACTTACGGTTAAAGGTTTTACTGATAAAGAATATATCAATCATAATGAGACATTTAGTTTTAAATGAACTTATTAAAAATTATCATGACATTGGTGACTCATTATGAGTTTTAGTCACAACATAAGGATATAAAAATAAGTTTTCTGACTAAAGATCTAGCTTTATATGGGTTACTCTAAATGATTCGTAGAGAAAGTAAAATTTGGTATACAAATTTAGGAATCCATTTATGACTTTAAATAAGCTTCTAATAATGATATATAAAGTTTTTGATATTATTGATTCCTTCATATTTAAGAAAAACACTATTGATCGATATTTATACCTGAAGATCAGTGAGAGTAAGTTTATTATATTGATCTTATATATAGATAATATTTTACATTGCCAATAATATTCTTTATTAAGAAATTTATCACTAATAATTTTAAGATGGTTGATATGAATGAGATATCTTATGTTATTAGCATTAAGATATTTAGGGATAAATCTCAATGATTGTTAAGATTATCTCAGAGAGGATATTGACCGAGTTTTAGAAAAGTTTAATATATAATTTTGTTCAACAAATCATAAAAGTAAAATTTTAGTCAAAATAAGTGCTTCAAAATGACTTACAAGAATCAGATAAAGAAAATATTCTTTATATATGTGCAGTTGGAAGTCTATGCTAAAGCCCATGTCAGAACATCTATTAGTTTTATAGGTAAAATATTAAGTAAATATTCGAGTTACACAAAAATAAAAATATTAAAGGACAACAAAAAAAAGTAATAAGATATATGTAAGGGACAATTATATACTCACATGTATGAAATTATATCAGCTTAAAATGATTATAATTTTTAAGTGTTGATTTTATAAATTACCTCAATAACAGATAGTCCACGATACAATTAATATCTATATTAATCAGAGGGGCAACTTATTACATTATTAATAATAAAACTTGATTTTATGTCATGCTTTATCTCACGACTTGGTGTGGTTAGACTCAATTGTCATGTCACTGAAAATTTTTTATGACATATCACAATAGGTTTCTTCTCTAAGAATGATAAGTACTATAGCATCTCTATGCATTATGATACAAATTACTTAGTAGTTAGAGAAGAAGAGTACAGAAAAACATAATATCAATTACTAACTTGATTTTCACTATTTGATTGTTGATCCATTCACTTAGAATTTACAGCCTAAAATATTTTGAAAGAACATATTCTTGTGATTGGGTTTGTGAGCAACCCATAAACGATATGGTGATACATATTTGAGTGGACACTACAATTGATATTTTACTTACGTACATAAAGTTATTTATTTATGTTATCATTTTCATAATTATGTATTTATATATTATGATTAAATATGATAACAGGATTGCCTTAATAATATAAATTACAAAGGTCATTTTGGACTCCATTACGAAAATCTGATAATGTTGTGGTACATAGAAGGTAGTATGATATTGATGACATGCAACCGCTATGACTCACATTACTAGTCAGACTTAATGTAGTATTATTATATTTATTAAATTTATTAGCCTAATTTTATAATTCATGCGTGTGTAGATAGTTTTTAAAATTTCAGAATCCAAATATATAAACTTATTTTTTAAAAAAAAATATTTATTAATTTTCTATTTCGAATCTTTTTGTATCTTACCAAATTAATGGGTCAAGTGGGAGAATGCTAGATTATGTGATCCTATTTAATTAAGATATATTATGGATTCTTATTATGTTTATTGGCTAATAGAATGTAAGTCCAATTAAAGTAGGATTCTTTAGGAGACGTTATTTATGGGAAGAACTCTCCTAATTATTTATCTTAGCCCTCTGCTCTCACTATAAATAGGCAAGACTTCGTAGGGACACCACAACAATAACAATGAACGATTATGAGAATACAACATCGTGACGTAGTTGAGATATTACAAATCTTTTCTTCATCTTCCTTTGTCACGTGCACCAATCAATGAGAGATTATAGTTACTCTCTCATGTTCTTGTATTCCTAAATCCATCGAATATAGTGGTCATATAAAAAGATAGAAAGAGAGGATAAAGTGAATCTAGTTCTCATTTCAATTTTACATTATTATTGATCTTGAATCTAACGATGGTGCGCTTACAGATTAGACAAATATTTTTTCTAAATAGTAATATTAAAAAATATATATTATAATAATCTTTTAGATCCATTATTATTTGATTTTATACTCTAACATTTAGATTATGAATTTTATGATAACACCTGTACTCGGACTCCACTCCCTTCTCGGCTAGTGGGATCCGCCACCGCTGCCCAAACGAGTCTTCATCGCTGTCTTTTTGTCTCTCCGTCTCTCTTTTATCTCTCCTCTCTCTCAGTCTGAATAGAAGATGGCGATGTGGTCAGCGGTGATCGCTACCGCCACGATATTTTTCTCGCGTGCTTTTTACAGGATCGTGGTGAATGTAGCTTACCTCACCCATCTTTGTCGTGATTGGTGCGACTCGTTTTCCTGTAACGACTCGTTGATCGCATGCGTCATAGCAATTCTTATATACGACGAGGATCTGTTCTTATATACGAGAATATACTTTTCATCCTAGAAATAAAATACAAAAAATAAATAAATATTTAACGAGACAAAATAATTGAAACAGGTGAGTCAGCTCAACTAGTATCATTTCAGTCCTTGCTTGGAGCACAAGAAGCCGTTGGCAGGCACATTTTGACTTGGCTTTCTTCTTTGAATGAACTCAACAAAGGACGGCCCGACTCTTCTTCAAAGACACTATCATCCACACACTTGGGCGTCGTGCATTTTTATGATGTGACATCATGCACTAAAAACAAATTGCCTTTTGTTAGATAAATTAAGTACCTCAAGCCCCTCTTGGATGGGGAGTCATGTCAGCTACTGGTAGAACACAAGTGATCTTTAATCTTTTTAAATTAGCACAAGCAATTACAGAGAGAGCGAGAGTTCTGACTATTTTCTAATGAGATAAAGCTGCAAGTGTCACATAACACCACCAAGAAAGGTGTCTTATTCAACAAGATAACCGGAAGGGCAAACTACAATGTCATCGGACACACAAAGTAGCTGCAACAATGCAGGCAAACACGCGGTCACTACTACTATCGTATACTACTCGACTCCGTATCTCTTCTTGAGGACGCCCACGAACTCGTAGACCTTGTGGGGGTCGGACAGTGTCTTGGCCACGCTATCCCGCAACATGCACCGCTTGCCCCACGCCACCAGCTTGGGCGCTGCCTCCTCTATGCTGAAGCCGGCACAGGTCTCGTAGCTGTAGAACCAGGACACGAAGGGGACGAGCGCGATGTCGACGAAGCCGAAGGCGTCGCCGCCGAAGTACTTGTTGTCTCCCAGCTCGCCCTCCAGCAGCTTCAGGATCCCGATTAACTCCTCCTTGGCCGCCGCCTGTCCCTCGCCCTTGAGCTTCCACAGCCTTGACCCGCATTCGTAGATCTGATACATGACGGAAAACATTAAAGAGTGATGAGAACAAACTGGTGCTGCACAATTCTTCTGACTAGACGAGCAGATGATCCATAATTTATTTCTCGATCAAAAAATTTAGATTATGCGGATTTTATCAACAAATTTAGATTTTCCTATGACACAAATATCCAGAAAATAAATATATCTGGAAGTGGATTCTGACCATTAAAGAAGAATTAGCAGATGGCATTCTCAACAGTTTGTTCCGTGCGATGGAAGCCAACTCTCTTCCACACAAAAAAAAAAAAAAAAAATATATATATATATATATATATATATATATATATATATAAACTACCTCTTGGTTTGTTACCCGCTCGCCTACGTGCCTCCTCAATGGAGGCTATCTGGTGGCGCCCACCATCATTGTAGTAGAGGGTGAAAAAATTGGACAGTATGTGGCAAGGTCCAGGCTCGAATGCTTAGCCAAAAAGTATGGTAATCCGAAGAGCAGAACAAGAGTCGAACATATGGGAGGCATCGGCGTAAGGAGGACGCACCTTCTTGTCGACGAAGTCGGCCCAGAAGCGGGCCTGGGCGCGGGCGTAGGGATCGGCGGGCAGTAGCGGCGCGCGGTCGGGCCACGCCTCGTCGATGTATTGGACGATGATGAGGGACTCGCACACGGGCTTGCCGTCGTGGATGAGGACGGGGATCTTCTTGTACACGGGGTTGGACTCGAGCAGCAGCGGGCTCTTGCCCCCCAGGAGGTCCTCCTCCCGGTACTCGTACTCCACCCCCTTCTCCGCCAGCGCGATCCGGCACCGCTGCCCGAACGGACTCACCCAGAAATCCAGCAGCACCACTCCCTTCGTCTCCACACCCGCCATTGCTCGATCTCGCTCTCTCGAAAGCCCTTCTCTCCCTCGGCTAATTGGTGGCGATGTCGATGGTGGATGTTGCGTTAAATAGAAACGCAAGGAAGCAGAAGATTACGATGTGGTCACCGCCCGTGACGTAACCGCTTACGTAACCATCGACGCGATTTTTTCGTACGTGTCACTCGAAGCATCGCGGCGAATTTATTACGACTACGTCAACCATATTTCTGAATTGGAGCCAGAGAGTGGGTCCCACAAGTTCTTTGTGTTCGTACCTCCAACGACTCTGTGGGTAGAAAAGTAGGTAACGCACAAATACTAGATATAAGTATTTTTTTTCTGGAGGATAACGAGTCATGGCTTGCGTCAGGTATCGAGGCCGTCATCTGCACCGTTGATCGAAAAATCAACGATTAGAATCATTTCGAAGGGACGTGGAGCGGCGCTGAACCGATGGATTATCGGATCTGTTTCTCAGGTCCGAGTCCGCTTTTTTCTGTACATTTATAAAGAGCTAATTTAAAAATAATAATATTTTTTAAAATGAGATTGTAGATAATAAAGAGGTATTTACAAATAGCAATCTCTTTGGTGTTTTATCCGATAGTGGCTCCTACTCATTTTTTTTACTTTAGACATCATTTTTCTTAAATAACAAAAAAATTTAAGAAGTAAATCTAATTAAAATTTAAGTTTTTCGGATAACTTATTTCAATCCCATGTATAACTGGGTATACTTCCATTAAAACCAACCGAAACATTCATAAATAAATTAAATACTACTATTAGATTATTAATTTTATATTTTTTAATTTAAAAAAAATGATAATTAATTAACAATTTTTAAATCTTTTAAAACTGACACCATAATCCAGTTTAACTTTATCAACATTTATTAAACAAATCTAAATTTTTATAGAACCACTACTACATGATCGTAAGATGATTAGATTTTTATATTTTCTTGAGAATTTTATTTTAAATAATTACTAAAATTAGATATATTTTTTTAATACTGATTAAGTAACAATTTAGTTAAATTTTGAATATAAACTTGGTTAACTTTCACTAATTTTTTAATACGCTTACGATGACCTCACCCGTTTTTCTCGCTGTCGGAGCCATAGAGTGGGTCCCGCACGCGTTTCCTCTTCGTTAATCTAATGACCGGGTGGGTAGATTTGCCGGTACGATCCCAAAGACGGAAGAAAGTATTGCTCTCCGGAGGATTCGGCCGAGGGAAACGAGTCATGGTTTGCGTCAAGAATCGAGGCCGTCGTCACCTGCACCGTTGATCGGACGATCAACGACTAGGATCATTTCGGAGAAAATTAAGGTTCCTTTCCGGTGGAGTGAAGGGTGTGCTGAAGTGGACAGAATTGTCACTGCATGAGAAGAGGAGTGGAGTGCAGCTCTCTCCCCATATGTTTCTTGGTGTGACCGATCTCTTCGACTGAGCAATATTCCAAGAACCTAAGAAGCCATTGTCACACCACAAAATTGTCTCTAGACTCCAAGCTTTAGGGGCCTCATCTCCATTCATGTGGATGGAGATGCTCACTGTCTTATTTGCTTTCGTCTTGGACTTGTTTAGGAATACATTTGTCCTATAAATTGTTAACATAAAATCTATATAGAAAAATTTTAATATCAAAATATAAAATCAAATAATAATTGACCTAAAAGATTATTAAGATGCATACTTTTTAATGTTGATATTCTAAAAACTTCTATATTATCTACAAACATACCATTGTCGGATCCGAAATCTATAATAATATCAATCTACAATAAGACATAGACTCACATTCTCCTTTCTTCCTATCCTTTCTTACGACCACTATGATTGATGGATTTATGAACACAATAATATGAGAGAAAAACTATAGTATATCATTAACTGGTTCACGTGACAAAGGAAGATGGAGAGAAGATCTATAATCTCTCAATTACGTTATGATATTGTATCGTTAATTGTTTCCATTGTATTCCTAAGAGATCATGTCTATTTATAGACGAGAGCATAAGGTCTAGAATAAGTAATTATAAGGGAAGGTCTAGAATAAGTAATTATAAGGGATCCTCTCATCAACGATGTTTTCTAAAGAATCCTACCTTAATTGGACTTCCTTTCTATGAGCTAATAATCATATTCAGAATCTAATTATATCCATAATATATCTAACTTAATTAAATAGTATCACATAATCTAACATTCTCTCACTTGGCCTATTAATTCGGTAAGATACAAAAAAGATTCAAAATCAAAATAAATAAATAAAATTTATTTGAAAACAAGTTTACACAATTGGATTTTGAAATTTTAAAAACTATTTACATGCGCACAAATTTTAAAATAGGCCACTAAATTAAATAAATTAAATAATATTATATTAAGTCTGACTAGCAATGTGAGTCATAACGATTGTAGTGTCATTAATGTCATACTTCATTATATGCATTACAACACTATTAGTCTTTCTTAATGTAATCCAAAATGACCCATGCAATTTATTTTGTCAAGATAATATTGTCATCACATTCAACATAATATGTACATACATAATTATAAACATGATAACATAAATAAATAACTTTAAGTACATAAGCATAATATCAATTATAGTGCCCACTCAAACATGCATCACTATATCTTTTATAGGTTGCTTACAAATCCAATCACAAGAACATTCTTTCAAGACAATTTAGACTATAAATCCTAGGTAAATGGATCAACAATCAAATAGTGGAACTAAAGTTGGTAATTGACAAAATAGACATGATCTCTTTTTACTATCAATTACTTTATACCATAATGCATAGGAATATAATAGTACTTATCATTCTTAGAGAAGAAAATTATTATATATGTCACAAAATATCCTCAACGACTTAGCAATTGAGTTTGAGCACACCAAGTCCCGAGATAAAATTTCACAGTCATAAATATGATTAGTGGCCTCAAAACATGTCATAAAATCAACTTTTATTAATAATAATAATAAATTACTCATCTGATTTATTTAGATATTAACTGTAAGGTGGACTTTCTATTATCGAGATAATCTATAAAATCAACACTAGAAAATTATCATCATTGTAAGTTAATATAATTTCATACCTATGAGCATATAATCGTCTTTTCCCGATATCTTATTACTTTTCTTTACAATCCTTTAATATTTTAACTTCTAGGTAACTCTAATATCTACCCAATATTTTAACTATAAAACTAATATATGTTCCGACATAGGCTTAAGCATAGACTTGTAACTGCATATATATAAAAAATATTTCCTTTATCTGATTTTTTTTAAGTCATTATAAAGCACCTGTTTTGACTAAAATTTTACTTTTATGATTTGTTGGACAAAATTGTATATTAAACATTTCTAAGACTCAGTCAATATATTATTTCTGAGACAGTCTTAACAATCATTGAGATATATCATTAAATATCTTAATGCTGATAACATAAGATGTCTCATTCATATCAACTATCTTAAAATTTTTAGTGATAAATTTCTTGATTTAATATAATAAACCAAGAACAATGTTGATAATGTAAAATATTATCCACGTACAAGACCAATATAATAAACTTACTTCTACTGATCTTCAGGTATAAATACTGATCAACAGTATTTTTCTTAAATCTGAAGGAATCAATGATATCAAGAAACTTTATATATCATTATTAGAAGCTCATTTAAGGTCATAAATAGATTCTTAAATTTGTATACCAAATTTTATTTTCTTTGTGAATCATTTATAGTAACATATATACAGCTAGATATTTAATCACAAAACTTATTTTCATATCTTTATGGTGTAACTCAAACTCATAATGAGTCACCAATGTCATAATGATTCTTAATAAGTTCATTTAAAACTAAACAACTCATTATGATTGATGTATTTTTAATGAATATAACCTTTAACTACAAGTATGATGATTATATCATTCGATATTATCCTTGAGTCACATTTATATAACACTCTTTTTACAATTATTGGACAACTCAATAAATTCATCGAACACTATCTTGATTATTGATTTTAACTCTTCCTTCGTTACATCATATTACATTTTCAGAATCATTATCTTTCATAACTTATTAAAATAATGAGGGATTCTTTATGATTTTTATATCATAATATAATTTTTGTAGATATACCACATAATAATCATAAATAATAAGATTTCTTTCCCTTGAGATATTCTCAAAACTATCAATTGCGGCTACTCTACAATACCATTAACAGCAATATCAATATTACATTAGAGTTTAGTGATGTTATTTTATTGTTCGCTTTTATCAAATCATTCAATAATTTGAATAACAACAATCTCTCGAGTAATAAAGGAGTATCAAATTGTATCTCTTTTATATAAAAATTAAATTTTGAGATTTTTTACTTCTGCTAATTTTTTTTAAGAATCTCACATTACTAAATTCAACTATCCCCGTACTATAATTAGGGGAATAAAAAATGTACCCCTTTGAACTTTTTTAGATAAACTATAAATAATATCTAAAAATAGTTGTTAAATTTAATTTTCTTTCATGTGAATTGAAGATTCTTATCTCTATAGGACAATCCCAAATATGTAAATATCTTATGTTGGGTTTTCTATTGGTTCATAACTCAAAGAAGTAGATGAAATTTACTTACTAGGAACCCAATTTAAGATATATATATATAGTTCTCCTTAGAGCTTCTTCATTCGGGTACAAAGAATAATGCATCATGCTCTTAATCATATATATAAGAGTACGAGTATTTTTTTGAAATCCTATTTTGTTGTAATACATATAATAAATCATACTGAATACATATACTACATCTTTTCAATAATCTAGCAAAAGAACCAGAATTATAATCGGGTACATTATAAATACCTTAAAATTTATCATCCATTGTTAGATATGATAATTCTGACTTTTCTATCTAATTATTTCTTAACCTTATTTATGTACACTTCAAGAGTGTCAACGGCTTGAGACTTTATATAAACTAGATATATATAATCATATCTTGATAGATTATCTATAAGGTGATAAAATATCTCTCTTTAATAAGATAGAAAATAAAATGACCGACATATATAAGCATAATCATATGGAGTTTATGAAACTATATTTCATTTTAATATTTAATTATGAGATCATTGTAAACTCAAATTTCATATTAATTCTGTATAAACTATCACACAGAATTTAAAAATTAACTTTTATTGAATCATACTAAGTTTACAATCACCAAAAAAGAAATAATATTCTAACAATTCTAGGTAAAGAATTCAAAATTTCTAGAATTGTAATAACATAACATGTATCCTTAATATTCATCGAATGAATCATCTCTAGGAATATACGATAAATATAAACTATTATCGTTTTCACTTTAAAACGATTCTCTATAATGATAAATATTTCATTCTCGTTTAGTTTTTCATATTAAAATGAATCTCTATATTGGTAACATATGTTGAAGCATCAAAATTAATCTATCCAGTATTAGACAATAATTTTTATAATATTTGATTTGAACCATACAAAGGTCAGACTTACACCTTTTCCTTTTAAACTAAATCTTATAGTTCTTTTTCATAAAAATCTTTTTACGATAGAAGTAGCACTTTATTATGGAGAATTTTCTTTTACGAGTTTATATATTATTTATAAAATCAAGTGACTTACACTTCAACTTTCTTTTATTGTTAACCACTCTTAGAGTAATACCCAAAATATTATGAGTCTTTTCTATCATAATTTTAATTCTTTTTGTACATATATACTGGTTGACTCATTTAAATTTTATTTATCCTTAATTAAATTTTAAATGAGTCAAACTAAGAAAAAAGATAATAAATTATGAGAAATGACTCAATGACAATCATGTTCAATGTTCTTGAGCTTATAACTTTATTAGCTATATTAATGATATAATCTTAAATTCATCAACTACTGTTATTTTTTTAGTTAGTTATTCCATTAAGGTATCAGCTAATGACTCATCAGTAAATATAAATTGATCTATAAATAGTCTTTTGTACTAGTTGTAAACTGTACTAAAGTCTAAATATTATTAGCAATTATCGTAACGTTGAATCTTTTAGACCTTTTCCAATCAATTATCTTAATTATTTATTTCATAGAACTTTTAATAATTAAGTTTGTGTTCTTTTTCAATTAATATGATCAAGGTCTAACTCACTCAATACAAATTGTATATGCTCAAGGCATTTACTAAGATACTATAGGGATATTACAAGATACAATAAAGGAAGTACCACTATAATAATATATTGCTTTGAGTTTTTCAATAAATATTGAACTAATCATCTCTATTTTACCTTTGAATGAAATATTGACATATCTAGTGTTCACACAAAAATATTTATGAATGACTAATACTATTTTTGTGGAATAATATTGCTACTTTTGGGTATACAATGTTAAACTGCAAAGATATCTAAAACAGTATCATCATACCCTATCACATAAGTATTCGAAATAGAATCTCCTTTGGGATTATCAATCTCTTAAGTATGTGTGTTATTATAAATATTATTTTTTTAATATCATTTAGGATCAATTCCATAATATATTTTATAGATTATTGGTCTAGGTCACTTTGGTGGCGACATGATAATACGAGAATATAAAATACAGTCCAAAATATCCTATAAATGATAAGATCTTTATTATAATTCGCATCCGATAAGTCTATCATCTCACACTACTTCGATAGCTATCAGTCAGATCAAATTTAGAGAGATGAATTACAAATAATATTTATCAACTTTTTTATTTAATTTATATTGAAATAAGTTAATAATAAAATAACAACCATAATAATTATTGAATATTAATCAACATAAAGAAAACTTATATAATAACTATAATCATGATCATGAAAGGCTTTTATGTGAAAGATAAATATTATTTCACAGTTTCAAACATATATATATATATATATATATATATATATATATATATATATATATATATATATATATATATATATATATATATATATATATCCAACAACAATAATTAAATTTTATTTACAACATGTAAATAATAAATCATCTTAGAAAACTATCAAAGAACCATTATATCAGTCACATTATTTAATTGGGTAAGTCCAGAATTGAGTTAAGCATCAACCTAATTAAATTAACTAATAAAAATTGATCAAAATCAAAATTGAAAAAAATCAATAGTCATAATCATCAAATTCAATTAAAATTAAATCATATTGATCAATTTTATAATTAAGGATATTGATTATAATTTCTCAATTTCATAAGGGTAAAACTATAATTTTATTAACATGACAGAATTATGAGATTTATAAAGGGTAGAACTGTTAAAAGAATATATAGGGAAATATCCAATTTATGAAGGGTAGACAAAGTTTGGAATTCCTATATTCACGAAGGGCAAAAATGTCTTTTTATAAGAAAAATCCCTACGCGAATGTCGCCTTTGCGTGCTAGTGGTCATTGCCTGTGCAGCCACCGTACTCTACCATAGGCGGGTACCACCATCATGGGCGAGCACGCGACCGTCGCCAGTGATCGTGGGAGGCCATCGCCTTGTGGGCGCTGCCACCTCTGCCTCGCAGCCATCGCCTGTTACTTGCGCATGGCAGCGATTCGCGATTGTTGTCTGCATGCAATTGCTGCCCGCAATTGGTCACCACTCTGCAATGGTGATGTCGCAACTGATCTATTGTTCGCGCGTAATCGTTGGCAACAGCACTGCTACTGCAACCGTTATACCCAACGACGCTACACAACCGCTGCCAATAATGGAATAGACGATCAACAGAGATCCTCATCCCTAATAACGACGACGACAACAAACAACAAATCCATCGATCAAACATAAAAACTATACAATACTCGCAAGCAAGCGATATGATGATTGAATAGGAAAATTGATCGATAATACCGACAAATCATTCATGAAATGTAAATAAAAATCAATTAACATCTTTGAATAAAAGATGTTAACAAATATATCTAAAGTATTTGATTTTAAACCATGGATCCGATACCAATTGTTAGCATAAGATCTATATATGTTATTTGTTATGTGAAAAAATTTTAATATCGAAATCAAATAATAATGGATCTAAAAATTATTAAAATACATATATTTATCCTTTATAAAATCTATAAATATCTATATAATATATTTTTTTATGGATGGCCAACCAATATGGTAGGATCAATTAAACCTAACTTGTGATGATAGAGGAAAAGAAAGTTAGAAATGAGTTGTTTTCGCTTTAAAAAAAGATAATATACATACAACAGTTCATTTCTATTTATTATCTTAATCACACGCTTTCACGGACACTCAGACATAAGATGTAGCTTTAACCAATATTTTTTATTAATTTATATAAAATAATGGAAATATGATTTTAATTATAATATTATTTTTTTCACATGTAGCACGTTTGAAGAGACATTAAAAAAAAATGTGTGTGACTGATACGAAGACAGAGAATAAAGATGAGAGGTATATGAGGTTTTCTTGGTTTATTCTCGCTGTTTCCAAAGATTTTCTTACACTTCTACGTATCATAATTAAGTGTAAAAGGCATACGAAAGGGTTTCAAATGAAAAAGAAAATAATTTTTTAGATAGAAATAAACGAAAATTAGTCTTTTTCAAAAAATCATTCACTCTCAAAACACTTGATTTTCTTTTTCCAAAATCCCAGTGATTAACACTCTGAGCACGAAAATAGTCTCTTCGTCTGTTAAAAACAAATAATCTGATGGATAATGAAACTAACATTTCATGCATTGGTATCGAAGTTGATGTTGGGCAGATGGCCCAGATTCAGCTCATAATGGGCTTAAGTGAAGCCCACAGCCCAGAACATCACTTATATTAACCTAAAACCTAGATTAGGGGGCTAGGGTTGAGATTAAGAGAGCAGCGGCGGTTGAAAACGTGGGAGAGAAAAAGCAGACTGCAGATTGACAGTAGAGGCCAGAAAACAAGAGATCCAGGAAAGGGAAGAAGACAAAGGCAGGAAAAGACTATTCTCAATCATTCATATCTCAGGTTAGATCAGTTTGCAGTGGATTCTTACTGTGATCTCTTGGGAAGGTTTTGGATATTGTGTTTAGGATTATAGTCCTTGTATCCCTGAGATTCTCTTGTGGCTATTGCTTTGGGCTTGGGCAAGAAGCCTGAGATCTGTATATTCATTATTTTGATAGTGGATTTTCTCTGGCTTGTCCCGTGGTTTTTACCCTTCGAGTTGAAGGGGTTTTCCACGTAAATCTTGGTGTTCATCTGATTGTGATTTCCATTTCATTCCGTTGTGCATGACGGTCTGCTAGTATTTGTTCGTATACAAAGTTGATTCCTGTTTTATTCCCATCAACTGGTATCAGAGCAGAGTTTTGGTGGTATTTAATCTTTTGTATCAGAACATGGAGACCGGTAATATTTCTCGCATGATTAGTTTAAATGGAAACAATTGGATGATATGGAAACCAAGAATGGAAGATCTCTTGTATTGCAAAGATTTGTATGGACATTTGCAAGGAGATAGTGCAAAGCCCACATCTATGACAGATGATGAGTGGAAGAGGTTAGATCGAAAAACAGTTGGTTTTATTCGACAATGGCTAGATGATAGTGTCTTTCACCATGTTTCTACTGAATGTTCTGCATACTCTCTTTGGAAAAAGTTAGAAGGTCTTTATGAAAGAAAAACGGCTGGCAACAAAGCTTTTCTGATCAGAAAACTTGTGAACTTGAAATATAAAGAGGGTACTTCTATTCCTGAGCATTTAAATGAAATGCAGAGTATTACTAACCAGTTATCCTCTATGAAAATGTCTCTTGATGATGAGTTGCAGGCATTGTTACTTCTCAGTTCTTTGCCAGAAAGTTGGGAGACACTGGTGGTTTCTCTCAGTAATTCGGCACCAGATGGTATTGTCACCATGAGTCAAGTAACAAGCAGTTTGTTGAACGAGGAGTTAAGGAGAAAGAATTCAGCAACTTCTCAGATTGATTCACAAGCACTTGTCTCAGAGAACAGAGGAAGGTCAAAGTCAAAGGATAGAAGTGGTTCACGTGTGGGTAGAAGCAAGTCAAGGTCAAGGAAAGATATTGTTTGCTACAATTGTGGTGAGAAAGGACATTACAAGAATCAGTGCAAGCAACCTAAGAAGAACAAGAAAAGATGGAAAGAAGTGGAACATACAGAGTCAAAAGATAATATCACAGCTATAGTACAAGGTAGTGATTATTTGATTTTGTCTACTTCCGATGATATTTTTTCTTGTGTGTGCCAGGATCTCGAGTGGATAATTGACACAGAGGCTTCTTATCATGCTACACCACGGAGGGAGTTCTTTGCTACTTATAGGTCTGGAAATTTTGGTGTTGTCAAGATGGGCAACTATGGCACAGCAAACATCATTGGCATGGGAGATATCCATATAAAGACCAACCTTGATTGCAAGTTGGTACTTAAGGATGTGAGGCATGTGGTTGACTTAAGACTGAATTTAATTTCAATTGGAAGGCTAGACGATGAAGACTTTGATGTCAGATTTCATAAAGGGCAGTGGAAGCTCAGTAAGGGTTCTCTTATTGTAGCTAATGGGAAGAAATGTCATACATTGTATAGATTGCAGCCTAAAGCTTGTGGTGGGCAGTTGAATGCTACAGAGAAAGACTCCAGCATGGAGTTGTGGCATAGGCGACTAGGACACATGAGCGAGAAGGGGTTGCAAGAACTTTCCAAAAGAGAGGTATTGTCATCTCTCAGAGGTACACGTTTGAACCCTTGTATTGATTGTTTGGCTGGTAAACAACATAGAGTTTCCTTTGTTAGTCCTGCCTTATCTAGAAAAATGCATGTCTTGGACCGTGTCTATACAGATGTGTGTGGTCCTTTGAGGACAAAAACTCCTGGTGGATCTATTAATGTTCCTAGTATCAGTGGTGCACTTTATTTTGTTACTTTTATAGATGACTTTTCCAGGAAAGTTTGGGCCTATGCTTTGAAGACTAAAGATCAGGTTATTAATATCTTCAAAGAGTTTCATGCCAGAGTTGAAAGGGAGACAGAAAGACAATTGAAATGTATAAGATCAGATAATGGTGGTGAGTACACAGGATTGTTTAATGATTATTGCAGGTCACATGGCATCCAGCATGAGTTGACAGTCTCTGGTACGCCTCAGCATAATGCAATTGCAGAGAGGATGAACCGCACCATCATGGAAAAGATCATATGTATGCTTTCACAAGCCAAGTTACCCAAAAGGTTTTGGGATGAGGCTTTGAGGACTACAGTTGATGTAATCAACTTATCACCATGTACAGCTCTAGATGGTGATGTTGCAGAGCATGTATGGTCAGGGAAAGATGTCTCCTATAGGCATTTAAGAGTGTTTGGTTGTCGTGCATTTGCACATGTTCCAAACAATGAAAGGTCCAAACTGGATGGTAAGACAAAAGAGTGTATTTTTCTTGGTTACTCACATGATCAGTTTGGTTACAGGCTTTGGGATCCAGAAAAGCAGAAGGTGTTCAGAAGCAGAGATGTTATTTTCTTTGAGGATCAAACCATTGAGGATTTGAAGAAGGAGGCACCAGCTAAGACTTCTGCAGAGGGATTTGTAGACTGTGACCCAGTTATTCCTCCAGTATATCAGGGTGATGGGGGAGATGTGCAGGAAGATGGTGCAGAGCCAGATGTTGATCTACCTGCAGGACATGTTGAGCAAGAAGAAGAAAGAGAGCAAGTTCCCACAGAACCTCAATTAAGAAGATCTTCTAGACAACGTCAACCTTCCAGAAGATACTCTACAGATGAGTATGTGATGCTTACTGATGCAGGTGAACCAGAGAGTTATCAGGAAGCAGTTGAAAGTGAGCAGAGAAAGAGAGACAGGAGATGTGCCGACAGTTGGTCGGCATGGCTTCACATTGAGGAGTCATGAGACAGCCTCCCTGATGGGCTGAAGGGGGAGGTTGTTGGGCAGATGGCCCAGATTCAGCCCATAATGGGCTTAAGTGAAGCCCACAGCCCAGAACATCACTTATATTAACCTAAAACCTAGATTAGGGGGCTAGGGTTGAGATTAAGAGAGCAGCGGCGGCTGAAAACGTGGGAGAGAAAAAGCAGACTACAGATTGACAGTAGAGGCCATAAAACAAGAGATCCAGGAAAGGGAAGAAGACAAGGGCAGGAAAAGACTATTCTCAATCATTCATATCTCAGGTTAGATCAGTTTGCAGTGGATTCTTACTGTGATCTCTTGGGAAGGTTTTGGATATTGTGTTTAGGATTATAGTCCTTGTATCCCTGAGATTCTCTTGTGGCTATTGCTTTGGGCTTGGGCAAGAAGCCTGAGATCTGTATATTCATTATTTTGATAGTGGATTTTCTCTGGCTTGTCCCGTGGTTTTTACCCTTCGAGTTGAAGGGGTTTTCCACGTAAATCTTGGTGTTCATCTGATTGTGATTTCCATTTCATTCCGCTGTGCATGACGGTCTGCTAGTATTTGTTCGTATACAAAGTTGATTCCTGTTTTATTCCCATCAGTTGATGTAAGCTTATTTGATGGCTTGAGTCTGCTTGGCATAAACATCTCTCGACCACAGTAGGAGAAATGGGGAAGCTAATAAAAGATTGCAACGGTTGGCCCATTTTTACTTCGTTCACCACAGACCAGCAAGCATAAAAAACCCGTATTTTAGGTATCTTTGAGATGAAATCATTTTGCTCCCAAGATAAAAATATTATATTTTTGAAATAGAAGTATTGTACATCCGATGTGAAAGTATTATGTTCCTGAGGTAAAAATAGTATGTGGATTTGATTAGTTGAATAAAGAAGAGGGTTCCTCTTTTATTTTCTTATTTAAGATGTATTTTTATACCGTGAAAGAGGAAAAAGAAGTTTGTGATCATATTTTATCATAAATGAATAGAAGAGGGTTTAAGATTATCTTTTTATCAAAGAAATTTTATGATTACCTCCTTTAATAATAAACAAGAAGGAAGCTTATATTTCCTTGCTTTAAATTTTTATGCACATCTGTCGATAAGAATGATTTGGATATATATCCTCACTTAGACAACTGCGTGTCTAACTGAGGATAGATTTTCTATCTCCCCCTCTTATATATATATATATATATATATATATATATATATATATATATATATATATATATATATATATATATATATATATGCACTCATTCTTAAACCATATTGTACATTTGAAAGTAACTTAAGTTCAAAATTTTAATATTTTTATAATAATACTTCTTTAATCAACTTTTGATTAAAGCTTATTAATGTTAGGTGAAAAGTGAAAAAAAGAAGACAATGATAAAGTACCTGTTGAAAGTGACACAAGTTCATCTTTTTTATTTTTTAAAAGAAAAAGAAATAAACTTTTCTACATATAAAAAATGATTATTTTTGTTACTTGAATCTTAATCAACCTTAGATCATCTGAGTGTTTCTTAGTAAACATTAGGTGAAAAGTGAAAAATTATTAAGAATATATTACTTTATGAGGCAGCAACTAAGAACTTAACACGACAAACTTAATCTGAAGCAGGTTATTACGTGCCACCACAAAAGAAGCTTACATCAGACACCTGCACCAGATTCAATGGGATCGATCATCATCATCAACTGCAGCACCAATTTTGACGAGGTAGCAGGTGAGATAAATATTATTGTGGAGAGCATTAACGCACTGCACAACATGCTGTGGCAGACACGTGGAGGCTACGTGTTTGCATGGGTTGTCATGCAGCGGTGCGGTCACGTACGTCAGGTGGCTGCGCGACGCTTTGCAATATATAATTAATTGCCTTTGTTTCTTGCTGCTACGAGACACCTCTCCACTTGTCGTCCTCTTTGCATCTCTCAGGCGGAATACTACTAATATTGTAACAACAACAACAACACCATTATTATTATTATTATTATTATTATTATTATTATTATTATTATTATTATTATTATTATTATTATGTATATATTTGTTACTTTTCATAGTTGATTCTTCCTAGTTACTTATAGATAGGAAAATATTCAATGTAACAAGTTTTGATCAAAATGAATATTTTCTATATCAAATAATAAGGCCATCATGGTATTTTTAAATCAAATATATGGTGATGAGTCGGAGTTTAGTGAAGGATAGCGAGATCAGCCGAGGTATATTGTAAGGCTGTAGTGTTAGGGCATGTAGTATATATATATCACATATATCCGATATTTGCGATGCGAGAATTGTAAGAAAATATTCATGGTTGAGATTCAAATAAGATTTAGATGATTTGGGATTCATATATCAATCACTTCACCGAGTGTCTATCTCAATCAGTTCTTACTCTATCGAATCCAGTGCTTTTTAATTCTCTCACGAGACTAATCTTCACATTTCAATTATTTCTTGATCTATGATGTTTTGTTTATTTTATTGAAAAGAACAAGTCAGTTCTTGCTTTCCACCATTTGTCACCATCCCTATAATTATTTATGTGATCAGAGATCCACCGGTATCCGCATTAAATTTCACATATATATAGTACAAAATTCACATAAATCAAATATATGCACTAATAGATAATAAATTATAGCATAAGACTAAATAGAGTATCTATCAAGGATCACAATCTCGAGTGTCACCCTTATATTTCTTGATGTGCTCGAGTCCTTCTTGATTATTATTTGAGAGAAGCTACACCATAAAGAGAGAGAGAGAGAGAGAGAGAGAGAGAGACTCCTATGGATTTCCCAAGACTGTCACTTCATTGGAGTTGCATGGTTGTCATTATACTCTTATATATAAGCACAAAAAGATCTTAACAATTTTGGATGTATATCTTATTATTATTTTCCCAATGAAAAGGCCCACTCACTGGTTTGTTCCATTCCACTTAATCAATGAGTAAAATATTCCACGAAACATAATAATTAATGCAGTCCAGAAAAAAAAAAAGGATTGACTTCAAAGAAATAATTAGAAGATAGTAACCTTTGTTGTATACTTTTGACAAGCATTTACTGTAAAGAATTGTCCTCATATTTGGGTGATAGAACTATTTCCTAGCAAGTGTAGCTATCTACAAGCTAAGTTGATTTCAACACGTCATATCTAATTTTGAAAAGCATGTATAGTCCATGTCATATATGTTTGTGGATGCTGTTTTTTGAGTAAATGCAGGAGGGGTATCACTTTGCATGAACCACAACCACACAAGAAATCTTTAACGAGACCTTAGATTGCCATCAACATTGCAATGTGAAGCAATGGCTGTGAGGATGGGATTGCAGTATGCCATTATTCGAAGGTCTCACACAGCTATATATTGAAATAGGCTCAGCTAAATTAACAGCATCCATTATGGGTTGAGGAGCATATTATTACATATATTAAGCATCTTCTACTGTAACTCAATTCTTCTACTATCTTACATTAGTTTCGAGAATGCAATCAGACAGCAAATTGGACTGTTAGGAAAGCTAAAACTGATAAATATGCTGTTCTATGAGAGGATCTTTTCCCCCAAGATTTATATGCAACTCTCCAAAATGATTTAAACAAGTCTTTTGATAGACCTATGAAGTCTTAATATATTTTATTTTTTTAAAAAAGATAAAAATAAAAATAATATTTGTGAACCACTTATTGTGGTGCTGAATTGACCTTGTTGTTATGTGACATAAATGCATGATCTGTCATGCATTTAACGTTCAGAAATATCCTTGCCATGATATGTGAGTGGGTTAGAGGTAAGCAAGTGTAGTTGTCCATGATTGTTCATGAATGGTCAATTACTACATTTCCAGTGGCTGCATATATATATATATATATATATATATATATATATATATATATATATATATATAAAGATCATGTATATGAAAAAATAAAAATAATTACTTCCAAAAAGATTATATTGAGAACATGTTTAGGAATTGAGTCTTTAATTTTCTCATTTAGTTTCCTTTGTTCATGTAGGAATGCTTAATTCAGAATTAAATCCACAACAATCACTAGTCAATCTTTGACTTCAACTATGAGTTATATTCTTGATCTTATTTCATGCTAATGCCTGGCTTTCCTCATATTGCTAGGTGAGAACATATATCTATTATGTTACAAATTTATCTTAATAAGATTTTACATACTTGACTAACTCTTTATATCAAGGGTGAAAAAGATCCAAAAGAAGAGAGAGATCAAAAGAAACAGTAAAAGTTTAGGAAGCTTTTATATATTCATCAAGCATGTAGACTTTTATCAAGATCAAGCTGATATATGTTCTCTTGTTTTTTATTCTCTCTTTCTCTCCTTTTTTATTTCCTCACTTTTCCTCTTCTTTTGATCTACTATTAGAAGAGAGAGAGAGAGAGAGAGAGAGAGAGAGAAGCAGTAAAAGTTTTACTGCAAAAGAAGTGAGAAAATCCAAAAGAAGAGGGAGATAATAGAAAACAGCGAGGAAAGGAAAGGGAGGAGGTCAGCTTCCTGTGTGTATTAGCTGGTTTAAAGTATTTTATCTCCTACAATAATAAAATATGTCACATATTGATCTCATTTGAAGAGAAATAACAAGTGATAATTAGAGCCAAAGTTGTAATTAACCCATTTGAGTACATGATCTATGTTTCGTTCGGATCGGTATATACATGTCTTATTAGGTCGATGGCATGAAATGTGTGATATATTCTCAATCATATGTATTTAAATTTTAAAAAGAGTGATTTTACGATATGTGCTTAGTGTAATGATACGGACCGATATAAATTAAAACGTCAAATTATGATAGAGATTTTGATGTTGCTATTGAGAAAAACTGCATCCAAGATCATCATGATGCAATAACTAGGAGAAAAAAATAATGACTTTTAATTTTTCTTGAGCTGATGGTTAAATCCATTATAATCTGATGCACTCTTCTTTACCAAACTGAGATCATACTGTAACGTAGAACTCCAAAACATGTTTTATGATGGAGAAACAGATAGCACAAAGAAACATATGTAACTCCCATAAGATGAACAGAGGAGCTTTTTGACTTGGAGAGATAAGCTATAAATGGCTTGCTGACAATTGATATGGCCATTCTTTATTTAGTACTACTACATCAGGACTAAGTTTCCTGTAGAACACACACTCGAAGCAGGGTTGACTTCAGTGCTGTAGTCAATGATTGTGTTGTTGATTGAGCAAAAGCTGTGATGACTCCTTCATTCGTCTCTAACCTGAAGACTCATCTCCCTATTAAATCTCCTAATGAACTCTTCCACTCTCCTGTTGAGCTCTTCGTTGGACATCTTTGAATACTCACTCTCCTCCTCGCTGCAGTCCGTTCTGATCTCCTCGGTCTCCTCATCTACGGCGCTTGCATCTGCAGCCCTTTCAAACCATGGAGGTGACTTCAGCTTGATGTACTCGTCGTAGAGGTCGCTGCCGGCGGTGCTTGAGGAGGAGAACATGCCGGAATCGGCGGCCACGACGACGATGATGGAGTTGGAGAGGAGGAACCAGAAGGCGGTGTCGGTGAAGAGGGTGGAGGGAGGGATGTGGAGGAGAGAGACGTAGAGGAGGGGGAGGGAGAAGAGAATAATGGAGATGGGAAGCTTCTTTGGGTTGAGGGGGAGTCCGCTGCTGGAGTTTGGCTTGGACTTGGCATGGAGCACCGGCCATGGTGATTGATCCATCTCTGAAGCATCAGTGTGAGAAGAGTATTGAGGTTTGAAGGATGGATTTATACTGATGTGGAGGAGATTTAGAGGGCATAATGTGACATCCAATTTATTTAGTCTCATAAAACCTAAGTGACAAATAATCAAAGGTATATAATAAATAGTATAAATCGAATAAAAGAAACATACATGTGAGAGGCTAGAAATATTATATTGGGTCGAGTAGGGACACATGATTTGATGAGTCTAAAAAATATATATCCTGAGTCGATTAATCATTCAAGTAATAAAAAAAATTATATAAAAATAGACGTCCTTACTATGAACATAAATCATAAATTTTGTTCGAACGTACTCGATTGAGTATTTAAGATGTCGAACTTGAATACGAATCTAATTCTCTTTTAGACTTATGTCATTAAAGGTTTTCATAAATAAATAGGGCATAAAAAAGTATTTTACATTAGGAATAGATCTTTTTGCCCAAAATGAATAAAAAACTTGAAAAGTCTAATGAATACCTATTTTTATATCTAAATTTTGATTAAAAAGTATAAAATTTAATTTAAGCAAATCAGATAAACCCAAATAATTTATAAAAAGAAAGGAACTATTTTGTTGTAAACCATGCATATATTAATTAATTCATGTCTGGCCATTCAAAATCAAAATAAAATGATAATTTTTTTCATACAATAATTTGAATTTTCATAAAAAAATAATAAATATTTAAATTAAATTATAAGAGTTGATGAGTATACTATATTTTTAATTTAGAGTTAAATATTTCGATCTAATTGTCTGGACTCAATTTGACCATATCATCACGTCGGATCACAATAATAAGATTTAGGCCAAATATACAAGTTTCGAATTAAAGCTCCAAAGTAAATTTTTGTAATAACGAAAACCAATAATATCATGTATGGATGTGGAAAATTGTAAATGCATTTATAATGCTTTCAACAAACATCTAATTATGTACGAATAATTCCTACTTTGAATGAACAAAGAAAGAGAGTTTAGCCTCTCCCTATCTAAAGCAACCACGCAAGACTTAGTCGGCCGAGACACCTTTCCATGACTTCATTTAGTTGGAAAGCCGTCTTCTCTTTAGCACGATGATGGCAATGGCTTCGTGGCATTCCTTTTGGTTTCAGCTTTTGTTGGAGCTCATCCACCCACCCCTTTTCGTGTCGATGCTACGGTGTTGTCTCCCAATAAAATACATTAGCCCGAGGAAGATGGAATTCTCTAAAGTGACACATTGGTGTTACTTTCTATGTCACCAATTCGTGGAGACGTAACTCGACATGAATCACACAAAAAAAATATTTAAACTTATTTTTAACAATAATAAACTTGTATATACCGAATTTATTTATTTATTTTTCAAATTGAAGTTTCAAGAATCAACATATCCTAAAATCAAACTTAAGTATAGTTTACCGATGTAGTTACCTACCCTTAGTATCCCAATCTCAACACTTTAAAAAGTTATATTAACATATATATAATTATTAAAGTAAAGTATCTATGTGTACTTACCCTAACACCATCAATCTTACTAATAAAAATATGAAAATAAAAAATTAAAAAAAATAATTTAAATATTTTAATTAGTGTTGACGGATTACAACGTCGCAGGAGGGCGCGAGTGACTGTTGTGGACGAGGAGAGTAGCGGCAAGAAGTAAGGGCCGCTCGACAACTGCATCGATGAAGAGTACGATGATGTACTTAACGTCAAATTTCGGGACTCATATTTTTCTACCATCGTCGGATATGTCTAATGGGAGCTCGATAGCCGCTCGCCTACTAGCCTTCTAAAGTTTCTCTTCTTGATCGAGGACAATCGCAATGAATATAACTCTTCCGACGAGCCCCTCATCTTTTTTTTTTTTTTTTTCTTGCCCATGTTGAAATTGATATGGTAGTAGGGGCAATGGTAAGAGCTCTAGCGACCCCAACTTTGGGTCGAGCGATCAACCCAACATGTCAGTGTTGATGTGCCCACCATCATCTGCGATGATGCCAACATAGATACATAGCTCTCCTCATCCATAACTATCACCTGTGGCAACCAATAGCACCGTCATTTGTCACCACTAACATCGTTTGTCATCGTCAACCGAAGTATTAAAATTATCTTTTTGCTCTTTCTTTTCATGTTTCCATTGATAAAATCGACGATGTTAGGATAAATTGATTTAGATGTTTTATTTTAATAACTATAGAAAAACTAATATAACTATTAACATGAATATGAAAAAAGATGCTAATGATAATTAACTATAAGGGTAATATATAGGTAGCCTCCCAAAATCATATGATCGAATCACACCACTGGTGCCTCTATGTTAGGCCCTTAAATTTGAACCTGACTCATTTAAATAAATATGAATCAGATATCTAAGTGAAAACTATTCACTGAAACTTATAACGTTAACAATGGTGGCTAGGTTTGATCATGTTAGAGAAAATATTATGTTAAGAATTAATGATAAAAGAGGATGTCGAGCTTAAATGAGGTTGGAAAAGAAAATCAAAACTGTTAATGTCGATCTTTATTCTGAATGTGATTTGACATACTCATTCAATTTGGCTTTTTTTCTTAAAAACCTCTGGTAAAATACCCATCTGTACTTATAACCCAGCAGATAAAGTACATTACATAGTTTGTTTTAGGGATTGACGACTTACCCATTCAGTGACTTTGGCACTGGACGTTCCAAAATGGATCGGGTTGGGTGCATTAGAGAATAGACAGACAGACGTCTGTTAGCATTCCAGTCTTCCTTCTCCTTTCAGGGCCTATCCGAAAGAGAATCCAGTACCTCTTGTCATGCTTAGAATTAAGGAGAAATCCTTTTTTGGATCGAGGTGGCGTATGAGCAAGAAGTCCAACCAAGGATGATAGCTAACCAAGGAAGAAATCCACCCCAATGAGACGACTTCTTCCAATGTAAAGCTCTCTCGTACTAAAGAAAGGCTTGATTGTCTAATCTCTATTAGGGTATTGCACAAAATTGAGCTCAGTAAAACCCTTCATATCGACAAAAAAAAGATCTGAGGAGGATTTGAGAGTTTAAATTGAGTCAAAAGAATTGGAATGGGAATGCCCTCTCTGTCTATAATATTTGTTCAATACTGAGGATGACTGCAGTGGCACCTAATATAAGGTTATTTTCTCATCTTTCTTGTCATATGTTTATTTGGTCAAATTATCTACTAAACCAAACACACAAAGCTTATTTATATATGCAAATCTGAATTTGATCCATTCCATTCGGTCGTAATTTGGTGTCCTCAATATAGATTTAAACATTAAAATTCTCACAGGTAAATTGAGGCAAATGATAATGGTCATAAGAAGGATGGTTTATGATTTTCTGAAATAAATACCATAAAATAATTTATGTTGGGTTTACTCCGAAAAAAAATCTCAATATGGGACACCCAATTTTATGAAATTGTTTGAAAAAATGTTGATGTATTTTTAGATTCATAATCCTTGTATGCTTCTTTTGAAAAAAAAAAAATAGAAGAAAGTTTCATTACATCAAATGACATCCATAATGTCTCAATATATACCTTGTGTGCTCTCTCAAAGTTTCACAAAATCATATTTATTAAGGTTTGATCTTATCCAAAATAAATTTGTATCTAAATCATTAGTCTAGTAAAGGTGTGTACTAAATATACCCATTAAAGATTGAAATTTTATATGATAAATTTTTTAGCCCTAAAATATTGATTAGATAATGATGTTTCAAAGCTACTTAGCTGGAAAAGGTTTGTATATTGGGATCAAAGACATGCTGCATGACTCATGAAAGGTAATCAATTCCTTTTTTTGAGTCAACTTAGCCTGTGGTAATGCCAGTTTGATGTTAGCAAGTAGCCCACTGTCTCCCACACAAAGATTTGGCATGATTTGCCAAACCCACTGCAAGTGAATTAGATATCTGCCTGAACTAAGCACACTACCTTTGCAACCAAATGAGGACTTTGCTACTTCTTCCCTCTAGAATATGCTTGTGCAGTTTTCTTTAGACATCACATTTGAGAAACCATTGTGAGCCAATTGCTTTGGAAACATGAAGCCCTTTTCAATCTCCATATGTTCAACAGCAAAGGTGACAAAGACAGCATTGAATCCTTGAGGAACATAGTCTTGTTGTGGTGTCCACGGTTTTGATCTATGAGATTTTACATGTGATGCTTATGTTCTCCAGTAATCAAACTCAGGATTCAATGTGTGTTTGACTATGAAGAGCTTCTTCTTCTTCTTCTTTTCTTCTTGCTGAATAATGCACAGAATGAATAGGCTCATTTATGAGATTGCTTGTTTCTTTAAATAAAATTGTCTTTGAAGGCCAAACAATTGCTTTGTCAAGCTAAACAATAAAAGATTTGCTTATGATAATATGATTTTAGTTAGAAGGATAAGGAATTTAAGTTTGGGAAGATTTCTTCTTAAAGAAAAAATAATTCAATGAAATATTGATTGTTCTATAGTCTGCTCCAAGGATTACTGTTATGTGAAAGAATGTAAAATACATTTAATTCCACATCAAAATATAGAAGAAGATTTTAATTGACTTATTAGGTCTTGATGGATATACTATCTTAATAAGGTAATTTAGTGCTGATGAACTGCCAAGTCCTCTTTGGATAAGAAAAGAATCTCTTTTTTTTTCTCTATCTCTCTTGAGATCTGATAGGTTAAATAATGGGCCTAACCAGTAATTTCGGACACACCAGCCTCACAATCACATCACCTCGATCATCTTAGTCCTTCCTAGACACCTCAGTACCATCAGGCCATGTCAACACCTGGCACAGCGTGACCGACCTGACATAGTGTCAGTTGACTTGACACTGTGTCAATCGACCTGACATAGTTCTCGTCGACCGAGACCTCGAGAACCAGCAGGGACAGTGATCGGTGCGATGTCATACGATCGAGTCAGTCGAGGACGTCGCCAGCATTAAGGAACCCGGCATGGCTGTCCCCAAGCCCGCAGGTATAAAAGGCACCCTTGAGAACAGCTCAGGGGGCTCTCTCGCTGTAACTCTCTCTACATACTGAATACTCGAGACCATCTTGGTCGGGGCACTGACTTGATCATTGGAGAGGCCACATTGGGTGCACCCCTACCCTGACTAAGCCATCGTGTAGGACCCTGTGGGAGCCTCTAAACAAAAGTATCTTGAGACGCATATCCGAGCATAAAGTTCCAACAATATTATTAGCGCTAGGAGGGCTCGATGTCGCAAGAATGCCCGTAGTCGAACAATCCCAACGAATGCCTTGGAGATATCTCAATAGCTCAACATGCTTTTAAGCTCAGGGTGTAGCTCCCCTTCCCCCTTTGTGAAGAATGAAATACCTCGGCTTTGACCTAGTCGATCACATCTCCGTTTTCCTAGACTAGGTAACCCAATTTGGCAGTTTTGACGCTTGGATGTGTCGAGATTTTTCCATCGCCCTCTAAGGCCCAGCTCGGATATGGTACAACACAAGCCCGAGCTACGCCTCAAGCTAGTCATGAGCCCAAGTTATGCATCTTGACCAATCACAACCCGAGCTACGCCTCGGGACAGTCATGAGCCCGAGTTATGCATCTCGGCCAGTCACAAGCCTGAGCTATGCACCTTGGCCACTTACGAGCCTGAGCTGTACATCTTGGCCACTCATGAGCCCAAGTTATGTCGTGGGTAAGTCATGAGCCTGAGCTACGCCTCGTGCAAGTCATGATCTCGAGTTATGCATCTCGGCTAGTCACAAGATCGAGCTACGCCTTGGGCAAGTGACGAGCCCAACCTACGCCTTGGGTAAGTCAAGAGTCTGAGCTATGCATCTCAGCCAATCATGAGCCTGAGCTACACCTTGTGCAAGTCATGATCCCGAGTTATGTATCTCGATCAGTCATGAGCCTGAGCTATGCACCTCGGCCACTTACGAGCCCGAGCTATGCATCTTGGCCACTCACGAGCTCGAGCTACAGCTTAGTAAGTCATGAACCCAAGCTATGCATCTTGGCTAATCATGAGCCTAAGCTACACCTCATGCAACTCATGATCTCGAGTTATGCATCTCGACCAGTCACAAGCCTGAGCTACACCTCGGGCTAGTCATGAGCCCAAGTTATGCATCTTGGCAAGTCATGAGCCCGAGCTACACCTCGGGCCAGTCATGAGCCCGAGTTATGCATCTCGGTCAGTTACGAGCCCGAGCTATGCACCTCAACCACTTACAAGCCCAAGATATGCATCTCGGTCACTCACGAGCTCGAGCTACGCCTCGTGCAAGTCATGATCCTAAGCTATACATCTCGGCCAGTCACAAGCCCGAGCTACGCCTTAGACAAGTCATGAGCCTAAGCTATGCACCTCGGCTACTGATAAGCCCCAGCTACGTCTTGGGCAAGTCATGAGCCTACGCTATACACCTCGGTCACTCACAAGCCCGAGCTACACCTTGGGCAAGTCATGTGCCCGAGCTATGCACCTCGGCCACTCATGAGCCCGAGCTACACCTTGGGCAAGTCATGAGCCCGAGCTACACCTCAGGCAAGTCATGAGCCTGAGCTATACACCTTGGCCACTTACGAGCCCGAGATATGCCTTGGGCAAGTCATGAGCTCGAGTTATGCACCTTGGTCACTCATGAGCTCGAGCTATGCCTTGAGTAAGTCACAAGCCCGAGCTACACCTCAAGCCAGTAATGAGTCTGAGTTATGTATCTCGGTCAGTTACGAGCCCAAGCTATGCATTGGCCAAGTCACGAGACTAAGCTATGCATCTCGACCACTTACGAGCACAAACTATGCACCTCAACCACTTACGAGCCCAAGATACGTCTTGGGAAAGTCATGAGCCTGAGCTACACACCTCGGCCATTCATGAACCCAAGCTACACCTTGGGCCAGTCATGAGCCCGAGTTATGCATCTAGGCTAATCACGAGCCTAAGCTATGCACCTTGGCCACTCACGAGCCTGAGCTATGTCTTGGGCAAGTCATGAGCCCGAGCTATGCATCTCGGCCACTCACAAGCCCGAGCTATGCCTTGGGTAAGTCCTGATCCTGAATCATGCACCTCGGCCACTCACAAGCTCGAGCTACGCCTTGGGCAAGTCATGAGCCCGGGCTATGCACCTCGGCCACTCACAAGCCCGAGCTATGCCTTGGGCAAGTCATGAGTCCAAGCTATGCACCTCGGCCACTCACAAGCTCGAGCTATGCATCTCGACCACTCACAAGCCCAAGCTATACCTTGGGTAAGTCATGATCCCAAATTATGCATCTCGACCACTTACGAGCCTGAGCTACGCCTTAGGCCAATCCAAAAATCGAGCAATAGTGCTTGACTAGTCTAGAACTCGAGCAGTAGTGCTCGATAGTCCAAAAACCGAGCAACAGTGCTCAGTAGTCCAGAAACTAAGCAGTAGTGCCCAATAGTCCAAAACTTGAGTAGCAGTGCCCGGCAGTCCAGAAACCGAGCAGCAGTGCTTGATAGTCCAGAAATCAAACAGTAGTGCATGGTAGTCCAGAAACCGAGCAGTAGTGCTCGGGAATCCAGAAACTGAGAAGTAGTGCCCGAGAGTCCATAAGTTGAGCAACAATGCTTGGCCAGTCCAGAACCTGAGCAATAGTGCTCGACCTGTCCATAACCTGAGCAGCATTGCTCGGCCAGTCCAAAACTCGAGCAGTAGACAGAACCCGAGTAGTAGTGCTTGGCCAGTCCAAAACCTGAGTAATAGTGCTTGGCCAGTCTAAAACTCAAGCAGTAGTGCTCAGTCAGTTCAAAACCTAAGTAGTAGTGCTCGGCCAGTCCATAAACCGAGTAGTAGTGCTCGACCAATCCAAAACTCGAGTAGTAGTGCTCGACCAGCTCTAGCGGGCTTTTAGTCCCGACTTGCTCCAGCTGGCTTTCATTCTCGACCAACTCCAATGGGCTTTCAGTCTTGACTAGCTCCTGCAGGCTTTCGGTTCCGTCTAGCTCCAGTGGGCTTTTAGTCCCAACCAACTCATACCAATTTCATCCCGGCTCGACCTCAATTCAGCTCGCTCATACGAACTTCAGCCCGATTAATCCTCGCTGATTCCATATCGTCAACTCACTCTCGATTGGTTCACAACAGCCTCAGCATAGGCGAGACTACGCCGACTCCAACTCAATCAGTGTGTAAAAGCCTCGACCTTAGCTTGCTCCTCCACCCACGGCTCTAGCTAAAGACAAGAACATCTGAGACCAAATTCGTAATCAAACGGACCCCAGCAAAGGATGGCACAACCCCGGCAATGGAGTCACTGATTTGTAGCAGTAAAGCCCTCCTAGAGCTCCTCTTTGAGCATTTTCGTAGAGCATTTCAGCGGCAATGGAGTCACGTCACCTTCGCCTCCTTAGCCCTTCCCAGACACCTCGGCACTACCAGGCCATGTCGGCACTTGACATAACGCGATCGACCTGACACAATGTCAGTTGACTTGACACTGCATCAGTTGATCTGGTACGATTGTCCCTAGACTCACAGGTATAAAAGCCACCCTTGAGAACAGCTCAGGGGGCTCTCTCATTGGAACTCTCTCTACAAACTGAATACTCGAGACCATCTCGGTCGGGGCACTGACTTGATCGTTGGAGACGCCACATCGGACGCACCCCACCTCGACTAAGCCTTCGTGTAGGACCCTGCGGGAGCCTCCAAGCAAGAGCATTCCGAGATGCACATCCGAGTAGGAGCATCCCGGGATCACATCCGCGACTTTGTGAACCTCTCTCGAGCTTTCTTACCTCTTCCCGATCGACGCAGACGAGCTTACGTACACGAGCAGAACCAAGCCGTGTTGATTCCTCGGTCACAACATAAAGTTCCAACAATAAGATCTTATGGATAAAGCAATACCCACTATTTTGCAGCTAAACTTGTATTATCAAACATAATACAATATGGATGGAGATATCTTTCAAAAGCCTGATATGTAAAACAACGCCTGTGTCAAGCTCAAACATATCAGGAAAAAGAAAGAAGGAATCAGAAAGGGAGAACAATACAATCATCTCTTTGGTCCTCTCTTCTTGTAGTGTATCAAGAACGGTTGCAGGAGTTAAGCCTGCTGTGATTCGATCGGGAAGAACAGCTTGCGTGTTTGAGTGTAAGGGGAGACATCGCTGATTCTGGCCTTCCTCTTCTGCAGGAACCGCTGCAGGGATCGCTTCATGGACAGCCCGGGGTTGAGGATCTGCGGCACCGCCTCAGGAGGTGGCGGCGCCGTCGGCTGCTGCTGCTGGTTCTTCTTTGTCATCATGTCGTCCATCTCCCTCCTGGCCATGGATATGATCGCTCTTGCCTGCGGGGTGAATTGAATTGATCAGTAGCCGTGCATGGACTAGAAGGAGGAGAAAGAAGCAAGATCAGGACGACGAGGAACCTGGATCTCGGTGGCGTCGCAGAGGTAGACCCGGCCATTGCAGAAGACCGTCGTCACCTGCTGCTGGTGCTGCGTCGAGCTTCTCAGCATCGACTCAACCCTGAGAAGACAGACGTCAACCACAACCTCCATGAATCATCTACTCTCGCTTCCAATTCTCCATGACGCAAACACAATACTACGCACCTGCTGAGCCTCGCAGACTTGCACTGCTCGTTCGAGCTGCTGCCTTCCTCGTCGTCGCGGCCGCCGAGCGAGAGCCGGAGCTCGGGATCGCAACCGAACCCCATCGTCTTCTGTCACCGCAGTCCTTCTCGAAGCGCCGACAAGGGAGGAGGAAGCGAAGGACGGCAGGTGTTACGTTCTCCACGGGAGGAAGACGAGGGGGGGGGGGAGGAAGAAGAAAAAGAGAGGATAGGCGCACGTGGAGCACGCGGGCCATGTGAGCTAAAGCTTCCTTCGTCGGCACGCCATCCGATCCGACGCGTGCGGCGCGTGGGCCCAACTGGGTCCCCCTCCATAGCCTTGTAGACTTGGCGCCTACCTTCCCACACCGTATGCCTTTAATTTGACCAAATTATGTGGGCATTAATATCGATTAGTTTATTATCATTTAATTTGTGGAGGGGATTTAATGATGATTAAGATGGTAGGTGTATTATAAATATTTTATGTACTTATCCGCAGTAAATGTGATGGCTCGTAGTCGGTACAACAGTTAGATGTATAGTTAAAAGCCAATTTTTTTCCGAATGAGTTGGATATGGGAAGAATTGTGGATCGATATATATTATTGGACCGAAATAAAGTTTAAAAAGACTTTGAAAATTTTAGGGGTCGATTTAGTCCACGTAATGTCCTCTTTTTTTTTTTTTTTTCTTCCTCTATTTGATTTGAATGCCTTCTGATTTCAAACTCTCAAAGATCAAACCACCGAAGAAAATTCCCCACCGCACTAAACCATTAAAGAAATCAACAATTCAAGACTCTAAGTGGAAGAAAACAACTTTATTTATGCCTCTTGATTTCTTAAGACTATTAAAACCACTACTTGTTCGCTTTTAGACCATTTAGATGTTGACATATGACTCCACCATTTTGCTTAAGCATAATGTGTTGCATGAGTCTCAAACACAAGGAATATGGGTTGTTGGTAAGACTGAGCAGTGGTAGAAGTTTACCTGACATTGACTATTTATACTTCTTGCAGTGTGCTAACGGAGAACAAATTGTTTTATAAATTGGTTGACCTTAAAACTATTTGCATCACGAAGAATAAGACTTGGTTAATGGGTTGTAACCAAATTTGGAGAAGCATTACTATTTTTGTGATATCTAGATCAACAAGTCCGATGTGATCAAAGAGAAGATTTTGCCCGAGGGTTAATGTAGAGTTGGACATTTATCTTTTATAACGAGTTAATCGAAAAAAATATTTCGTGATACAAGCGAAATATTTTTTGCCCTATTATTTTTCGGGCATGGATGAAAAATATTCTTTAGACTATTATTTTAAATTTATGTTCATGTGATCTAATTATTGATGGGGTCTTATCTTTTTATTACTAATTGTGCATTTATATGTAAAATCACTACTGGGGCAATATTTCACTTATAACTTTATATCCCATCAAACTTTCTCTCTCTCTCTCATGAAGGATAGAAGTAGAAGATACAATGATAAGATTAATTAGAGTATATAATTTAATTTGGGCATCTACCAAACTATATATACTATAAGAATAATTGGGTCATACTCTTTGGCCAAATTAAATATTTTACTTTTTTATTAAAGAAGAATTTGATATTCAAGAAATCCTAAGGTAGATTAACTAATATGAAGTATAGTAAAATTAATCAGATTTGATTTTTCCTCTTTAGTGGGAGACATTTGTAAGTTTCATTTTTCCATTTGTATAGTTTGATCTTTTTAACGAAAGAAAGATATCATTCATCAACAACAAATGTGATAAGCACAATGTTAAAGTCACTTGGAATTGTGATTCCCATTTTTTTTTTTTTTTTTTCTTTGATGAAGGTTGATGTGATTGGATAGCGAGTGTGGTTTTGATGATGAGAACATGAGGAAAAGTAAGCATGCATTTGTTTCATAAAATGTGGATTTGTCAAAAGGAAGTCATCATCCATTTTCCTCCATCATGTGTTAAATGCCATCTTCAATCTTTCATTTAGATGAGGAATTAATTGAACCAATTCATGTGGCACAGACAGGTTTATCATCAAGGCTATAAATTGTAAATTCCCCACATACACATTCATTTAATGACAATTGGAAGGGGGGAAAAAGGCCTCTTTGTCTAATTTTGTTTTTACATGATAAGTTTCTTATGTTATTGCTAATTGCCCCAATTTTCTAGATGTCTTTTTGCACTAAAAGAAAATGTTTGTACACAAAGCTCTAATATTTCCATCTTATGTGGAATTCTTATTTTCTAACACAATAATATATAGGTGAGTCTAATGATGCTTAGGCAGTGAGTTCAACTCCATGGCCCTACAAAAATTGTCCATTATTAGAGAGAGTCTTCATCATGCTGTGTCAATCTCCACTAAAAATAATTGACACCTTATAGATGTTTTGCTCTCATTGTTCAAATGACTTTCTTCTCAACACCAATCACATAGTTCTTTACAGTAATAAAAGGGCATTGTTCTTTATATTTTCATGAACAATGGAGCATGATTCATCTATGAGTTTTGGAGGGGTTAACATCAACACTTCAATATAATATCAGAAGATAAAGGTTTGTGTTTGAATCTGGTGGCCACACATGGAAAATTCAACTTCATTTGATAGATTAAGTTCCAAGTTTTGTGCATGCTGTGTCTTGTACACAATGGAGCAGCAAAGCAGCAATGACATGAGACACAATATGTCAAAAGGAATGAACATGAGGTTTCTCCTGATGTGGAAGAGCAGAAGCTTCTTTTCTTGATATGAAAGCAGCCATGACATGAGACACAATGTTAATGGAATGAGCATGAGTTTTCTCCTGATGTGAGCTATTAAAGTTTCTTTTCTTGAAGCTTGGGAAAGCAGCAATGACATGAGACACCATGTTGAAGGAATGAACATGTTGAAGATTAAAGGCATGTGGAGACACAATAGAGCAGCAGCATCACAGCTTTTCTTCTTTTGAAGGGAGAGCAGGGATCAATGACATGAGACACAGGAATGATGAACATGAGTTTTCCCCCAAGCTTTGGCTTCTACAAGATTAAAAGCATGGAGAGACACAATGGAGCAGCATCAGAACCTTTCACAGGAAAGCAGTAATGACATGAGACACAATGCTGTAAAATAATGAACATGATGAGGCCCTCTCAGCTCACCATCCGAAGCAGCAACTGCAACATGCTTCACCACACTTCAGTTTACTCTCCATGAGACAAAACCCTGCTCAAAGAAAAAGAACTCAAGAAAGAGAAGATTTGTTGTCTGTGATCTTTCATTAGCTGAGTGTGGTATATTTGTATTAAGGCATAACTTTCATCAAATAATTAAGGCAATTGGAATGGAATTATGTGTCACCTATTCCATTCAAAAAAGAATGTTGGGAGTTCTCTATCTAAAAAATGATGTCTGGTTTATCTTCTTTGTTAGAAATGGTTGGGTCAGCTCTGATTTGAGAACAAGGGAGGACATCACCTCCTTAAGAACATGAAACTTGCTGATTAGAACAATGTTTTCTAGTCTGTGGTGAATATAAATCTATATTAACGAAGTAAAAGTTGAAAATTTTAATGTAGAATTTTCATCACAGCTAGGATATAATTCAATTATAGACTGCATCCTTCACAATCGAATCATTTCAATATTTGCTTACTCTGCTATCTCGAGGAGTATTCTTTCACCAAAAAATGAGGAAGAAGGGTGATTAAATTTCAATAAATCATGTCAATACCTCACCAATAAATTTCTTCTTCTTGATATTGTGAACAGATCACACTACCAGTCTTTTTACTTGTCTTCTGTGGTGATCAGGTGATGACCTTTGCCACATCATCAAAACTAGAAGATAAAGTGCCCTGCGGCAGACCAACTTACAGTGAGCCCAAACTTTTATCACTGGTTCTTCCATTGGCAGATACAAGCACAATTGGGTGCTTCTCAGCAACCATGCTTTTCCAACTCAACAAAATTCTCACATCAAAGTCACAATTAAATTATAATTGTTACATTATATAATTTTATCTAATTAAGTAGGATATATTATAAATATAATTAAATTTTGATTATAATTATCGATTAATAAAAATGAAGTCCAATTATGATAATTTTTTTACGGTATGCTCTTGCCTATAAAAAGACAAAAACTTTTAGAGACAAAACAACCGACTATTGAGAGATTACATATCTTCTCTCATCTCCTCTTTATCCTTAATTCATCATTCATAGTGATCCTGTGAAGGATAAAAAGAGAGGAAAAGATAAGTATGATTCTCTTTGTAGATCGACATCGCTGTAGTTTTTGGAGTCGACAACGATGTGCTTGCAAATTAGATAAAGGCTTTCTCAGTAACATCGAAGGTATCCACTGTATATTTGATATATCATTATTTGATTTCAGTTTTTGACATTAAATTTTTTCTACATAATATTAGGATATTATGACTTTTTATGCTTATAATTGACATCAAGGCTATATTTTGAAATCAAATACTTTAGATCGTAAAAATATTTTAAATCTATTTTATATTTAGATCATTTATTAGCACCATTCTTTTGTAAAAAATGTATTATTTAGTTTTGTTTATAGTGCTTAAACGATTCGTCTATGTTATCGATCTATTAGTTTATCTAGTCCATCATATTACCTCCTTACGGGCAACATGAGATCCCTCATGTTTAATTGATGGAATACTATTGACAACTTAATATTGGTGATAGTATTGTTGAGAGGGATGACCTTTGGTGGTCACTAGCCTAATCGCGGCCAATATGTAACAAAAGTGTTGTAGATTGCGATAACTGAAAATAGCCACATACATAGCTGCATTTGTGCAGCCTTGTGGCAATCGACCTACCTTGGTTGTAGGTGGCTGTAGCAGTATTGTTGCTTATAGTGGTTGTAGCAATGCCACTATGTGTGATAGCTATAGTAGCACCACTTTCTGTAATGGATACAACAACTATAGCAGTTGTCGTGGTTGCGGTGACTACAACAATGTCATGATTATGGTGACTGTAGTAATGCTATTACGATTGCGTTTGTTAGCCACGACTTATTAGGAAACAATGAGAGTATCACATGCGCATCGAAAAAATAAAACAAAACTAGTTTTTCACGTTTATCATATCGTCGTGCAATGATTGGTGCATGAAAAACTACAAAACCCGAAAACTGTGACTAGTGTGAGATTGATTACCTATGGAGATTGTATATCCCTAGAACTTTCAGATCCAATCGGAGAGGATGAAGGAGGTCAAATGTCCTCCTCTCTAGTAGTATCAATGCAGTGGATCATCGTACACCTTCTTGCCATGAACATGGAAGAAGATACGCTATCTTCTTCGCTGCTCTTTTGCTTCAGGGAGAGGTTGGCCGGCTGAGAAGATGAGGGAGGAAGGAGAATAGGATGGGGCAGCCAAATGTATAGGCTATCCAATTACCCACACCTATTAGATTATTAGATTTTTATCCAATAATTTTAAATTATCTCAAATTAGGCCTTATGCAAGGAGTCCATTAATGTTGGGCCTCATCCAATGACAATAGGGGCTTATTGGATAACTCATATCTAATCATGTACTCGTAATCGTCTACCAAATGTCAGAACTCCTTCTGACTCAGTGAATTGTTATCTCATAATAATTTACTTAATTTATTGACTATGGATGTACTAGACCACTGCACTATAATCCCAAAATGGTGCAAGAGATATAATTCATTGGACCTATTTATCCTTAGTTACCGTATATCTAGTCTCTCATCCATCTAATATCCCAAAGATCGTATATTGGACATGGTACTATCAGGTCACATACCAAATCCTTCTGAATCTCGTTCTAATCTGATTCTTCCGAAGAACTCATTCACTCTCAACCCCAACGACCCTGGCTAGAAATTTGCCTAAATGAGAGCACATGGGATATTCCTCTCATAATACCGAGAGTGAATGATCCTCTATTGATATTCAATTACCTTCGTAAGGTTGGCTACTAATTTCGATAATTAGTTGTACTAGATATGAAACTTTTCAGACTTATAAGTCTGACGTAAAAGAAAGAGTATTCAAACAAGACATCATTGGTGTCTCAATTCTAAGGAATAGACAAACAATTGGGACTACTGAATCGTTGTCTGATGCTATGTATCATTAATCATATAACATTTTATAAGTAGATCAATCAATAAACTTATTATTCAATGAACACTTGTACTATATCTTTAGTGTACCCACACGAGCGGTTATGAGAACGACTGACCCCATCACATGGACGAGAATATTGTACACCGATCTATTTGATTATCTCAATGTCCCTCTTGAGAACCTATGATCAGGATTATTTAGGGTTTGTGTTTATAAGCGAACCGATCTCATTATTGTGATCTCATCACGATTCAATTTTCATTACACAAATCCAAGGACATCATAATATATATATGTTCACAACAGAAATATAACATGAGAAAATGTTAATAATAGTAATAAGTAAAAAGATCACACAGCGTGTCACACGTGCATTCATTCACATAATTGACTTGCAGGGCACTTGTAACCAACACGATTGACATCAATTGGATGTCGAAGGTCGTGGTTCCCAATTACTGCACAGTAGACATGTGGGCATAATCGCGTTCCATAGCGATCATGAAGGTTGTTGGTCAATGCATGTGCATAGTCATGCTACAAGATAATCTATCGATGGTGCTCAGTCATTAGCACACCAGGGAGGTGTTCCACTATTAAAGAATGTGTCAATAGGACGCGCTGGCATGGGATAGTGATCAGATATATTATCAATCAATTACGTGAGAAGAATCGTGCCACTATGGGTAACGCACAAGCGGACGATCAATACACCGTTGGCGAGACCCGCGAGCATGGGCATGGCAAAACAGAATGTCGACAATAACGTGAGAATTAAGTTTTTTTAAAAGGACATTTTTATCCATCAAAAATAAAAAAAATTATTATGTGTCCTTAAATTTTACTTTTTAATTATGCCCTTTAAAATGAAATATTTTTTATTATATATCCTATAAAGAAATTATAGTTTCCCATCATAAATTAAAATGTTCTAACTTATGTTCTCAATTATAAAATTAATTAATTTTATTTATTTTAATTAAATATTTTGATTGGATTTGATCATGATTATATTTTGATTGCTTGAGTATATTTAGATTCGATAAATCAAGTTTTAATCAAATTTTGATATAGTTATATTTTGATCACTTTTTGACTTTGATCAATTTTTATTTTGATTGACCTAACGGAGTGGATGGTTGGCCTAAATCTCTTAACCCAATTAAATAAGGTTGATTGGTCTAATTTAGGATTTTAATCTTTCTACCAAAGTTAGAATATTAGGTATATATTAGAATACCCAAGAATCAAATACTAAATGGCTATAAAAAATAATAAGATATTTAAAAGAGACAAAGGATTATATGCTCACATATATAAAAATAAATTAGCTTGAAATGATATCATTTTAAAATGTTAATTCTATGAATTGCCTTGATAATAGGAACTTTACTTTATATTTTATATTTTGAAGGGATAATTTTTAAAAAGAAATACTAAGCAATGTATTATTGCATTATCAATAATAAAAGTTGATTTTGTGGTACGTTTTGATGCTACTAATCAAGTTTTATGATTGTAAAATTTTATCTTAAGGTTTGGTATGATTATACTCAATGATCAAATCGCTAAAGATACTTTGTGACATATCACCATAATTTTTTCTTTAAGAATAACAAGTATTTTAGTGGTTCTATATGCATTATATATAAAATATTTGACGGTTAGAGAAAAAATTTAGAAATAATTATTGCTAATCTATTCACTTAGGAATTACAACTTAGAGTCTTTGAAAAAATATATTCATATAATTGAATTGTGAGTAACCAATAAAATATATGGTGATGCATGTTTAAGTTGATATTATAATTAATATTCTGGTTTATGTTATTGAAATTATTTGTTTATATTTATCTGTATACATATGATTGAATGTGCTAACATGATTGTCTTGATGAGATAAATTATAATTATTATTTGAACTGTATTAAAAAGGACTAATAATATTGTAATACATAGAAGAAAGAAAGTATGACATTTATGATATAGTTATGACTCATATTGATATTCAAATTTAATGTGATATTATATTTATTGGACTTATGAGTCTATTTTATAAAATTCATATGTACATATAAAATATTTTTTAAAAATTTTATGATCTGATTAAATAAAATTATTTTAAATTAAATTTTATATATTTATTTGATTTAAATTTTTTTATATCTTATCAATTTAATGGGTCAAGTGAGAGAATATCAAGTATTTGGCTAAGATATATTATATATATGATTGGATTATGATTATGATTATTAACTAATAAAAAAATATCTAATTATAATAGAATTTATTAGGAGATTAACTTATAGGAACGACTCTTCTAATTGTTTATCCTAAGTATAAAAATAATTTGTTGTTTAGAGATTATAAATCTTTTCTTATATTTTTTTATATCCTTAATTCATTGCTTATAACGACGGTCTTACAAAGAATAACAAAAGAGAAGAATATGAGTATCGTTGTACTTGTAGATCGACGTCGTTATAGCTTTCGAATCTAACAATGTTACGCTCACAAATCAGATAAAAACTTTTTTGAATGACGTAAAAGGTATATATATTATATATTTGATCTATTGATTTTAGTTTCTAGTACTAAATTCTTTTCATATAACAATAACTTATAATTTTTTATACTTATATAAACATCTAAGTAACAATCCTTTTCCAAGGAAAAAGAAAGTGCTAAATTTGTATTCAATCTTATCCTCGGCAAGTAGATTGCCTATATTCTTCATTGTTTGTACCCAAAAAAAAAAATTGATGTTTTACATGTTTTATTTACGGTTAAAACCTTAATCGTCCAAATCGCAAAGAAACAACCTTTCATTGTCGAAAATTGCGGAGGGTGCTCCGAAACCGTCCATCCATCCCACTGCAACTTTTCTTTATCTCTTTAATCACTGCTCACATCCTGTGCGGGTGTCTTGCATCCAAAGCGGCTGTTCTTATGTGACTTTGTCCACAGAGCTACAATGACAGGCCAAAAAAAATGCAGAAGCACTACAAGATGCAGATGTGACTGCGACATGCGAACCTCTTGCCGGCTTCATGGTTATCCGAGGCCACGCCTTCAGGTTCGTCTCTCTCTCTCTCTCTCTCTCTCTCTCTCTGTGTATGTGTGCAAGCATCAGACTGTGATGTGGTGTGACTACTTCGAGATGGCCAGCCCACCACTGCCGGGGAGCTATTTTACTGCACGCACAATCCAAAACCTTGCCCCTCTCTCTAAACCCTGCAAGCATGTAAGAAGACGAAGAAGAATCCATCATCTTTGTCACCTCTCTTTCTCAAGATCTCACTGCTATGGGGACCATTAGGCGCAGCAGCAACAAAGCTGTGAGGAAAACCAATGTGGACAGGTTGATGTCTGTAGCATTATGCTGGACTGCTCTCGGAGCATGCATTCAAAAACAGCCATTGCTACTCTATAGATATTATGCTGCATTCATCTAACAGGCAATAACCTCATTTGTCCTCTCTCTCTCTCTCTCTCTCTCTCTCTCTAGACTCATGTACAATTCATAGATGAGGCGCCTGATAGAGATGACAGTATGCCAGAATTTTTTTATGATGTCCACACCTATCACTCCACTTGATGTCATGAGCACTCTTTCTTTCTCCAATCCCCTGTAACTAGAAATCAATAGAACATGCAGTTCTCCTTCCTTAATCATGAGCAGCATATGACCAGGTGTAATAGGCTCTCATAGGGATGACAGTATATATGTTGGATTTCTCTAGATATCCATAGCTCCCCTTACTGGTGTGGATTTCTAGTTCTGATATTAACATCCACCTTTCTTGATTACTAAAGCTGAAAGATGGTTTTCTTTTAAGGAAATCAACTATATAGTCCACAAAAAGACAGAGCTCAAAGGGATTTTACAAAGTTGGCAAGCCAGTTTGGATTCTTATTTCCTTCTACAGAAATATTATTCTTAGAAATGATATCCTTGTGGTTGAGGATGAGATAGATTCTTGTGTCCACCTATGGTCTTTAATATACTGTCACACAGTAGGTCCTATAACGAAAGGTAAGGCATCAGAAGAAAATGATTCCTGTAAAGTTTGTGTAGAGTCATCATGAACACATTTTTTTCTACTTTTAACTTTTTTTTTTTTTCTTCCTCTGAGGTATAAATTGAGTTGCATATTCTTTTGTGGTAAAGGCCACCTCACTATTACTTTTACTTTGTCTGACATTAAGCAGCTTGATATGATATTAATCCATTAGTTTCCATTATTTGGCTGCTAAATACTTGGTGTCTTTCGATCTATTCAGTATTTATCTGTTCGATTAAGTATCGATATATAACATCATATAGTTTGCTATTCATATTTATCTATTACTAGGATGGTTGCAACTTTAGGATTTTATTTATCTTTGTATTGATATATATCTATTTATTTTTATTTACTAATATATTAAAAAAAACAATGGTAAAGATCAGTATACCATCCAATATAGACAACATTACATTAATCTATGGATTGACATTTAAATTCATGCTTAAACCATAGAAATCATGTTTTTGAGAGATGAAAATAAATCAAAGTTATCCTATCCAACTGTGCAAGTGGATATGCTTGAATTTTTATGAGATCACTGCATTAGTGGAATGAAACTATTTCGCTGAGAGAATATAATTAATTATGATAATTTTTTTTAAAAAATCTTTTAACTTGAACCCAATAAAACAATATAATAGGCCCTAACCAAAATCAAAACCAAAAGTTTTTTACTTTTTATATTACAAAACCTGTGAAATTTGAAAAAGAATATTTGGTATTACAAATTTCAATATATATATATATATATATACACACTAAATATAATTAGTAAGATAAATATGGAAATAATTGACATATATATAATTTTCTTTTCTATACTAGATTTCTTATTTGTTTTATGTCTGATTGACAATCAAATTCTATTAAAATTTAGATTCGAATCCATAAAGAACGTCTTATAAGCCGTGTGATATAATAAATAATTGAAAAAAAAAAAAGTCCTATCTGCCGAAAAAGTTACTAAGAGGAGGCTGTGCCACCGTTGACAAACGCATCATTCTCACAGTGCCTACAGTCACTGCACCATTAGATTCCTATCGCACTCCACGTGCCTTCCATTCTTAGCACTAAGTGTCGTCTTCTTCCTCCAACAAATAATTATCCGTACCACTGCTCTCAGTCATCCCTACCACCCACATTTGCCGCATACTCATCTCTCGACTCTCGATGTCGCGATCAAAATTTTTTTATATTCGTATCACACAACAAGAATACACTTGAGATTTTAAATGTGTTCATTCTCAACGCTCGTGTCATGAGAACAATCTATCTCTCCACTGGTTAGAACTGCTTTTGACATCTGTTTCCAAAGATCATGTCATCTCGTTTTATGATGCATGGCCAACAAGACGTACTTACCACTTTTATTATTATTATTATTATTACACACGATCAAAAGATTCAAAGCATGAAGAGCCTTGACATCATCATCATAACTTATTATTATTATTTTTATGACTCTTTACATCTCCACCTTCCCATGGATGTGAGGAGCCCTCGAAAGGATTGGCCTATGAGCTATACGATACAGAGCAGGAGAGAGGGGAGACCACGATGTCAACAGCATCCACAATGCACGCATCCATTGCCCCCACCACCATATGACACGACGCCCACCCACATGACATGGCCGTGTCTCCTTCCCACTCCAACACCGTCCCGGCCCCGTCCAGAGCTCAGCCGCCGAGGGGCAGCGAAACCCCGGTGCAGCTCAACCGAAACGAGCAGTGAACTGATAGCAGGTAGCAACAACACAAACACTAGAGCCTCAACGACAAGTCGAGCTCGGCCTGGCCGTCGCCGTCGGCAGGGACGGCGGCGAGCTCCTGCGGAGGGTGGGATCCCCTCCGCCAGTTGAGCAGGTCGATGGTCTCGTCGCCGCTCGCGGAGAGGTCCCCCGCGGCGCACATTGCCCTGCCGCTACTCACCGTCGCCAGCAGCGGGTGGTCGGCCGCGAACCGGGGGGCCCTGCGGGCGGGGCTGAAGCCGTCCGAGTGGCTGCCGGAGAAGTAGTCGGTGGGAGGAAGGTACTTGCACGCGTGGGACGCGATGGGAAGCGGCGGCGCGCTCAGGTGCGACAGCGGAGGGGCGGCGGCGGTGGGCGCGAGGTAAAGGTAGGAGCTGCACCCGACGCTCCTCTCCTTCTTGTGGGCGTTCTGGTGGCCGCCGAGCGCCTGGGACTTGAGGAACTTCTTGTTGCAGAAGAGGCAGGGAAAGAGCTTCACGTACTTGGTCTCCTGATCCGAGGAAGGCGAGGAAGGGGCCAAGGCGAGCGACAGATCAAGGGGCGGCGGCGGCGGCTGTTGTGTCTCTTGATGAGGAGGAGGAGGAGGAGATTCCATCATCACACTCTCTGCAACTGGACTAGCAGTAGTAGACTTCGGCGGGGGAATTAGCATGTCATATACCATGAAAAGAGTGAACAGAAGAAGCAAGTCTCTACCTTCCCAAAAATGTCATATAATGTAGAGAGAGTGTCTGCAGCATCAAGTCAACTGATCTCTTAGGGGTGGAAGGACTCCATCATTGGCAGAGAGAAGCAAATCCACGGGTGAGTACAGGACCAAATATAGGTTGGAACAGGGGACACAACGAACCCATACATGAGTTGCTTCCCCATCATTGAAATTAATACTAATGAGAAAGGTGAGAATCCAGGGCAAGGAATATACCTTTTTGAAGGTCTCTCCTGTGGTCTGGCCTTCGCTTGGGTTGGATGTGGGGGGCATACTGCCAAGCAACTGAGGCCAGGAAAAGAAGTGTGTGGAAGACAGACAGAACTACCCCATATTGCCCTTTCCAATTTGCAAAGAACACTGACACAGCTGCTGCTGCTGCTGCCCACCACCTTTCAAGTAAGTGCAGCAGCCTACTAACACAAAGTAGACGACCCAGATTACTACTACTGTGTACATGTCCAATTAATGCCATAAACAACATCCCTTGCACAAGAATTAGCACATCAAGAAACCCCTACCCTTTTACTCGACATTCTCAGCTAACCTCGGGGCAAACAAGAATTGGGGAGTGATAAATAATGTTGAATCCAGCTGCTGAGAGTATGGCTGTAACAAAATGGAACATCTGCGAATGCAACATCTGGAGATTGAAAGATTGCATGCACCTTCAAGTTGTCCAAGATCCAAAAAGAGTAGCAGATGATAATATTAGAGCAAACAAGAATTAGGGAGTGATAATCTTGAATCCAGCCGAGTAGTGCTGTAAAAAAAAAAAAAAAAAAGGAACTCGGAAACACTTTCTGTGAATGCAATACTTGGAGATAATGGATTGAGACCATACGTTGTCCAAGATCCAAAAAAAAAAAAAAAAAAAAAAAAAAAAAACAGAGGTAACTTCATTCTACGGACCATAACAAAACTGAAAAGCTCTGTCAGCAACGCAGCAAGAAGGCAAGAAACCGTACCCGCACATTTTGTTCTTAATGCTCCTCAATGGCAAATGGTCCTGCATGAATTATTGTGACGTACGGCTCTGCAGTTGTGGTAATTATGTCTTTGATGGGACAATGTCTGCCGGATATATGCATATGAACTGCTACTATCAGACATGCCACCCACACAGACATTGACCTTTACTGGCACCCATGGGGAAATCCATGCAACAACGATCCTACAAAGAATAAACAGCATAAAAAATAAATCTTGTAAGATTTGTGTTTTCGGAAGGACGATTCCTTCATGAAATACTCATATTTTGAGTATTTTTTTTAAAAAATATCTCCTATTTAATATTTTTAAAATATTTAAAATAGTTTTAATTTAAAAAAATCTAAAATATCTCTTGAAAAATTTTCTCCTAAATTTTTCAGTCCATTTTTTTTATTAGTTTTAAACTGTTATAGTGTTTTATTTGATTCATTTGCAGTATGTTTTAATAATAATAATAATAATATTTTATTGATATATTAAAAATATTATAAATATTATTGAAAAACAAGTGACATCATATCTCTTTAGTTATCATTGCTCATATATCATTCGAATATCATACTTTTATATTTATAATTCATTTGATTAAGACAAAGTCTATTTAGATCATTTACAATGTCCTCAAGTGGACTTTATAATGTTTTTATTAACCATAAGCAAAACACTATAATGATCAAATATTATAATAGAGGAAAAGAATTTTTGAAGGATAATTTGAGTATTTTTTAAATTAGAGGTACTGGTTGAGAAAAAGTAAAATAAGGGTACAGAATTGAAAATGTAACTAAAATGCAAGTATTTTCTAAGAAAATCAACTTCTTAAAAAGCATAAAGACTTCCCTACGTCCAAAGAAACAAAAAAAGCTGTCTCAAAAGTTCACCAATATTGAGATTTCTTTTGAGCATTTAACTTCATATCAAATGCTAGTTTAGGCTCAAATCATGAATAAAGATCTAAAACTTTTTAACAAGTATGAGATCACTATACTGTTTTCCAACCTCAGAGTAGGATTGTATGTATAATGACATCCATACTGGTGCTGAAAAAACGTCAGATATCAGTGCTGTGTTATACTTGGCTACTTATACACAAGGGCTACCATCATGATCAAATAAGCAGAATTATGTGCTAACTATTTGCTAAAATATGCTAGCAAACAGATTAATTCCTCATGCAAATTCAAGGAAATATTCAGAAAACAGTTGCTTTAGAGTTCCAAATTTTGCTCAGTGGAAACAACATGGGTCAACACAGTTAACAAGATTTATCCAGACCATCAAGAAATTGCCAAGATATGAACAGGCTGGCAAGTGTAGACCACAAAGATAAGGCCACTGAAGCCTAGCTGACAACAACAGGACTGTGCCAATGTTCTTTGTGAGATACACATGATTTTTTTGAAGTTCTAGTGCCAGGTTATTGGCTACAAACAAAAGGATAATGCTACAGACAGGAGCCCAATAAAAAACTATCAGCAAATTTTCACTGTTACTTGGTCTGGAATTGCAACATGTACAAGGACAGTGCTTAAAATTCAAATGCATACATGGCTCAAACAGATGTATATTAAAGTCATGGAAACACCCTTCAAGTCAATAATGACAGTACTCAACCAACAAAGATTAGAAATAAACAAAAGGAGCTGCAAATAACAGTAAAACTTATTGGAACATAAAATAGACGTTCATAAAGAGTGCCGAGTGCTATTCACACTTGTATGTGACATATGGATAACAAGTCATATGACATGTACCTCACAGAACTAATCAAGAGTCCTTGGTTTTGGACTATTCAAAGGAATCAAAATATCACAAAACTAATTGCCCATCTGTTCTCTTAACAAGCTTTTGAACTAAGTTACTGCAGCATACTGTTCAAGCAATAAAAGGGTATACAGTACCAACCGATGAACTTTTAAAATTATGTAAGCACTATCCTATAAATGACTTTGACATCTAGTCTAAGAGATGCAGTATTATCTTCAGGTCTTCTAACTAATAGATCCCTGAGAAACAAACAAAAAATTGCGACTTCCAAATTTCCAAGAGACAAGCTCATGAGATATCAGCGCTTCATAAATTAGGTGTTCATGTTTTCACGTTTATGCAACCAAACCAACTAGTGTGGGATCTTCATCTATTTGACCTTCAAAGTTTGCTTCTCAAACCACACAGCTGACATAAAGTTTTTTGGGCTTCCCCTGTTAAGATCATCTTAATCTTGTATCAGCCACAAGTTTTTATTGTCTTGAACCATGTCTTTCCAAACTCTTTGATCCTTTTAGCTAACATATTATATTATTTATTGAAGAGCACCTAACAATTTAGAGCTTTCATGAGTCAAAGATTGACTAGAGGTTTTGTGAAAGGGATGGGGTATTTTTAAATCTAGAAAGAAAAATGTCCCAGTACAAGACTGATCTAGAAGAGAACATTGGACTTATGAAGAGAAGTGAATTTCCAACTTAGCCATTGCTCTTTTGGAATCAACAGTAAGTTTTATTCTGAGCTTGCATGGATTGAATAATTTTCTTTTTCAAACCCCATGATCCAAATTATAGAGACCAGGAAAAGAAAAGATAATGAATATTGACAAAGAAACGTCATGATGGACAATTTCCCTCCGATACCCAATTTGGTGAAGCAAAAGGCCCACGGTCATTGCAAGATGACTCTGGAGTGTAGCATTCCACATCAAGTTTCCACGGAGGAAAAAGAATATAACCTTAAGACATTGTAGGATTCAATGCTACATAAGTACCAATTTAATGGACAACCAGCAAATCCTAGTGAGTCTGGTCATAGTTTCAAAAAACACACAAAATCCACATTCCAAGTAGCAATCTCACTAAATCAGTTTATTTGTTTGGTTAGATTGAAAGAAGATACTGTACACCATGTGCTATTACTGAGACATATATGATCTAAAATCTTTTACCTTGCTACGGGTTCCAGTTCTACATAACAACTCATGCATACTCTTGTAAGTTTTTCATAGGAAAAAGAAAGAAGAAATCAATGATTGCAGCTGCTGTTCAAGCAATCAAAATTGAAGCTACAAAAGCTAATTACCAACTGACAACTAGCTATTTTATATTTAGATATCAGGTATGCATATGATAACTGTTAAGATAGCAAGCATAAGAGAGAGAGAGAGAGAGAGAGAGAGAGAGAGAGAGAGAGATTTCATCAACTTATTAGGAAAAAGAAAATCAGTAACTCTTCAGTTGTCTGCAGAGAATTGCCGTGAGACTTAAAAGCCATAGATTCTCAGGATCTGCTCCCAGACAGTTACTTTCAGCTAAATCTTTGAAATTTTATCTGAACCACCTGAGAAGCACAAGAATTGCAGCTTCATGAGACTACTGTCTTAAAGGAATAGTATGTCCAGAATTTAGCTGATCCTCCATCATGTAACTTTCTCTTGATTAGTTATATGCAGATATGCCACAATGCTTCTAGAAACAAGCTCTCAATAAAAAATGACATTCAGTTGTCTAACAAGCTCAGAGTATGCAGATATACCAGAATGCTTCCAGGAGCAAGCTCAGAATAGAAAATGAGATTCAGTTGACTAACATATAATCCATATCTCGTAGCTGCATCATTAATGGCCCAATTTAAAGCATTGCAGTTTGTACATGTGCTTATCTCACCACCTTAGATTTTGTTGAACTCCTGCCTCTAGTAAGATAAACTCCATCATAATCTTAGAATATTTCTGAAGAAAGCAAAAGATCCTAGGTGAGTTGTAAGAAATAGTATCTTCATAGGAAAATCACAACATTTAATCAGTTAATTACATTCTTAAGCTTAGTATTAACAAGATTGCCAGTGACTCCATCTAATCCCATTCACCATACCACCTTGTAATTGAAAACCCTCATTCATGACATTGCCCTAGCTAACATTTCCACCTACATGCAGATATACAACATTGAGTTGCCTAACATATAATGCATATCCCGTAGCTTAGATTTCATTAAAATCCTGCCTGTACTAAAACAAACTCCATCATATCTTAATATTTCTGAAGAAAGAAAATGATCCTTGACTTATTATTCATACAGCAGATGTAAGAAGTAATACTTTCATAGGAAAATCACAGCACTTAATTGGTTAATTAAATTCTAAATCTTAGTGTTAATAATATTCCCAACGACTCAATCTCATTTACCATATCACCTTGTGGTTCTAAACCATCATTGGCTATGACATAGCCCACGCTAACATTTCCACCAACATGCTGCTATACCATTCAGTTGTCTATCATATAATGCATATCACGTGACTTCATCATTAATAATTCATTGTTAGTTTTCACAAGTGCTTATCTCACTAGCTTTAGATTCCTTTTAACTCCTGCCTCCACTGAGATAAACTCCATCATAGTCTTAAAATATTTCTAAAGAAAGCAAACGATTCTACATTTACTATTCCTAGAGCGGATGTAAGAAACAATATTCTCATAGAAAAATCACAAAATTTTTACATTCCTAAGTTTAGTGTTAACAGTTTTCCCAATGACTCCATTTAGCCCCATTCACCTTGCCACCTTGTGGTTCTAAACCATAATTCCATTTGACATTTCCACCTACATAAATTAAAGCAGAATCTTAGAACCAATTGTGTATATATCTAACAGAAAAGCATTGTGAATTTCATCTACTTTCATCCTACCACATCATAGTCCGACCTTTCGCCTTGGTACTATAGTAATACTTCATGGCAATTGACTTAGATTAGCGACCATCTTTCCCTCAATCGTTACCTAATTTTTCCCCAAAGGAAGTTCTATGTAAAGTGATATGGTACATAATGACCTGGCCGCCACATCATCGCTCCTTCCGACAACTGGCCCGCCGACGTGGCCGACCCAACACGGTAAGCTGGTCGGACGCAGGTATGGGGGCGCCAGTGGTCGTGCGGCCGACCTGGCACAGGTAAGGCCGATACCCCAGCAGTCGTACGGCCGACCTGACATGGGTAAGGCCGATACCTTCACCTGTAGACGCATCCCTCACCGCAAGGACGACGGGCGTGGTGGAAGCGTACAATGATAGGGTAAGCCACAAGGGCAACCGGGTTACCAGGTACGGATGATCTACAACACCCACTATATAAGCTCCTGCACCTCTACAAGACAGGGGGATCGCAAAAAAGCAAACCACGGAACTAACTTGACCGTCGGAGGGGTCACGTCGGGAACCTACCCGACCCAATCTTCTTGCAGGAGCCAGCGGCCGACCCGAGCTGGAGTACTTCCTCCCGACCCGAACTCCACCATTCCAGCAGCCGACTTCCCGAGCCGGGCTCTGAATCACCACTCATCCGACCAAGTTCCAACTCCGTACCAAGAAGACTGCGGGCGAACTAACGCACACGGGCCTGAACCAGCAGTGCTTGCTCAACCGACACGGGGGGAAACGCATCTACTAGGCAAGCACCAAATTCTCACTAACATTTTGGCGCTAGAAGGAGGGCCCATGTCGTCAGAACGCCCGTTTGGGGACTCGGGTACGGAGCACCACACGGAACCTGACCACCCTCGACCGACGGAGGAGGCCACGACAGCTGTGCCGACTCCCAATCGCTTTTGGAGGATGCTGACCGACCCAGGGTTCCCTTCACCCGCATCAAACCCCGCGCCGTTCATGGTCACGGCAGAGGCTTTCCTCGGCCTCACCAGCCAGGTCCAAGCACTGGCGGGAATGGTCCAGGCCATAATCCCATACCTACCCCAGCTCGTGCACTCGACGGCTCACCAATCGGCTCCCCCGGCGGAACCCCCCGCAAACGGAGTCACCGATGGCCCCAGATCGGGGAATCCTGCCCGACATAGTGGCGCCACAGCCTCGAGTCGCCGAAGCCCGCCCAGCTTCCCCGACCCCGACACCAGCCCGATCCCAAAGTCGCCCCTACAATCCAGCATCGACTGAGCTCGACCTCGACACCATATCGACCGACACCACTGACTCCCTAAGAGAGCAAGTTCGCCGAGTCCATCAGCGGCTTGACGAAGTCCAGAAGGAAGTCCTCAAATCAAGAGAGGAGGTTGGGGAAAGTTCTAAAGGCGGTTCCCCATTCACTCCTGAGATACAGTCCAAGCCTCTCTCGGCCACCTTCAGGCTCCCCGCCCTCGAGCCCTACGATGGCAGCGGCGACCCGATGGAACATATCGCCACATTCCGCGCCTAGATGGCCCTTTACGACACTTCGGAGGCGCTGATGTGTTGGGCCTTCCCGACCACCCTCAGGGGGTCGGCCAGAACCTGGTATTCTCGCCTCAAGCCCGCGTCTATACCTTCATTTGACTTGCTGGCAAGAGAGTTCGAGCTGAACTTTTTGGCAAGCGCACGCCCGAGGCCAACCACGGCCTCCCTCCTCGGGATGGCCCAAGGGAGCGACGAGCCCCTCTCCCAGTTCGTAGGACGGTTCACAATCGCAGGTCCAGGGAATCCCCGACCTCCATCCATCCCTGGCCATCCAAGCATTCCTGACGGGGCTGAGGCCGTCAAGGTTCTTCTGGTCGCTGATCGAGCGACCGCCGACGACCCTGCACGAGATGTTACAACAGGCACACCAGTATATGGCGGCCGAGACGCTAATAGCTGGCAAGCGGGATGAGACAAAGCGCTCCCGGGGGGAACAGTCTCGTGGACATTCGGCGCCACCTCCGAAGAGGAGGGAAGACAGGTCGGGCTTGTTGCCAGCCAGACCCCCCCCCGATCCCCCTCAATTCGACCCGAACAGAGATCTTCTTCCAAATACGGGAAAAGGGGCTCTTGAAGGCACCAAGCCCGATGAAGTCGCACCCCGAGCGGCGCGACAAAAGAAGGTATTGCCGCTTCCACAGAGAATACGGTCACGACACTGAGGAATGTCATGACCTGCAGTATCAAATTGAAGACCTTATCCGGCGCGGCCACCTGCGGCGATACGTCCGCGAACAACCCTCTCTCACAGACGACCGACCCTCCCAAGACTCATCTCCCCGACCTCAGGGCCCGGTCGAAAAGCAGATCGACGTCATATTTGGCGGTCCGACATTAGGCAGCAATAGCTCCTCGGCGCGAAAAGCCTACGCGCGATCCGAGGCCGGAAAGAGGCCGCTGCATCACGAAGACCTTGACGTCACATTCAGGTCGGAAGGCGAGGAACACTCATCCCACGACGATGCGCTAGTAATCTCAATCCGCATGGCCAACGCCTACGTCAAGAGGGTCATGATCGACACGGGGAGTTCGGCCGACATTCTGTATTTCGATGCCTTTCAAAAGTTGGGGTTAATCGACCGAGATCTCGCCCCTCTAACGTCTACCTTGACAGGATTCACCGGGGATTCCGTCTCTCCCTTAGGAGCAATCACGATCCCTGTCACGTTCGGGGGGGAACCAAGGTCGAAGACTCTGCTGGTGTCATTTATGGTGGTCAAGCTCCCATCGACGTACAACGCCATCATTGGGCGCCCGACCCTCAATCGGCTCAGGGCGGTCGTGTCCACGTATCATCGGATCCTGAAGTTCCCGACCCAAACTAGGGTCGGCGAGGTCAGGAGTGACCCAAGAGAATCCAGGCAGTGCTATTTAACGGCAACAACGTTGTTCAAGAAGCGGAGAACTGAACCAGTCGATACCATGTCCCCAGGTCCGGAGGAAAGCGCCCGAGACACCCACTCGGCGGAAAAAGTCTTAGAACTGTCACTCGACCCGAACCGCCCTGATAAACTGGTGAAGGTCGGATCAGAGCTTACGGAAAACCAACAAGTTCAACTGATAGATTTCCTACGAAAGAACGACAATGTCTTCGCATGGTCCCCAAACGATATGCCAGGAGTCGACCCAGAGATCGCCCAGCATTACCTGAACATCTCCCCTGACGCCCGACCGGTGAAGCAACATCCGCGCAAATTCGCTCCAGACCGGCAGAAGGCTATAGAAGACGAGGTCACTCGTCTATTGGACGCAAAGCTTGTCGAAGAAGTAAAATATCCAACCTGGCTATCCAATGTTGTACTTGTTAAAAAAGCCAATGGAAAATGGCGGATGTGCGTTGATTATACTGATCTCAATCAAGCCTGCCCGAAAGACTGCTACCCACTTCCCTGCATCGACCAGTTGGTGGATGCCACGTCGGGGCATCAGCTGCTTTCCTTCATGGATGCCTTCTTGGGGTACAACCAAATCCGGATGGCCCCGAGAGACAAAAGAAACACAGCCTTTATCACTCATAACGACACATATTGCTACAAGGTGATGCCGTTCGGGTTGAAAAACGTCGGTGCAACCTACCAGCGGCTCGTGAATCGCATGTTCAAGGACCAGGTCGGAAGGAACATGGAGATTTACGTAGACGATATGATAGTCAAAAGCCGACAAGCCGAGACCCATCTCTCCGACCTGGCGGAAACGTTTCGCACGCTAAGAAAATACAAGATGCGTCTCAACCCGGCAAAATGTACCTTCGGCATCACATCCGGGAAGTTCCTCGGCTTCATAGTGCATCAGCGGGGGATCGACGCCAATCCCGACAAGATAAAGGCAATACAGGAAATGCAGCCCCCCAAGACTATAAAAGAGATCCAACGACTTACAGGAAGGTTAGCAGCCCTGAGCCGCTTTATTTCCCTAGCCGGAGACAAGAGTTCTACCTTTTTCCGAGCACTGAAGTCGGCAAAAGACTTCAGGTGGACCCCCGAATGCGAGGAAGCATTCCGCCAACTTAAGAGCCACATCGAAAATCTACCGCAACTAGCCTCGGTAAAGGACGGGGAGCCTCTCGGCTTATACCTCGCTGCGACCGACCTGGCGGTTAGCTCGGTCTTGGTGACACTCGATAAGGTTGGGGAAAAGCCGATCTACTACACTAGTCATGTCCTGGCGGGACCTGAGCTCCGTTATTCCCCCATAGAAAGAATAGCCTTGGCTCTGATCCTAGCATCCAGGAAATTGAGGCCGTATTTCCAGACGCATCCTATCAAAGTGATAACCGACCAACTCTTGCGCCAGATCCTCTCCAAATTTGATGTTGCGGGTCGGATGCTCAAGTGGTCGGTGGAATTAGGGGAGTTCGATATCGAATACGAGCCGAGAAAGGCGATCAAAGGCCAAGTGCTCGCGGACTTCCTTTCGGAGCTCACACCCCCGGAAATCCCGACGAATCCGAACCCCGGATGGACTCTGCATATCGACGGCTCCGCCAACTCGGAAAGAGGAGGCATCGGCTTGGTGCTCAAGGACCCTTCCGGCCACACCTACGAACATGCTCTGCGGTTAGGATTCAAAGCTACAAACAATGAAGCAGAATACGAAGCGCTCCTATTCGGTCTGAAGGTCGCAGCCGAGCTGGGCGCAGAAGACATCGAGATATTCATCGACTCCCAGCTAGTCGCAGGCCAAGTCAACGGAGCGTTTGAGACCCGAGAAGCAGCGATGATCAAGTACCTAGCCGAGGCGCGACGGATGGCGAGTCGATTTCAAAGGTGTATCATCACCAAGGTACCTCGCAGCGAGAACGCGCAGGCAGACGCCCTGGCCAGGCTAGCATCCTCCTGCGTGACCGATGCACCTTCCGGAGCAATGGTGAGAACCATCGGGCCCTCCGTCAATTCGATTGTGTTGACTGTTGACGAGAAAGACGGAGGCTGGACCGACGAGATCCTTCGTTTTAAACAAGCAGGAATCCTCCTCGAGGACAAGGCGGCTGCCCGAAGAATCAGAAGGACGGAATCATGATACTGTATCATCGATGACTGCCTCTACCGGCGAGGCTTCAGCCGACCCCTACTTCGCTGTCTGAACCCAACCGAGGCGTAAACCACCCTAGCCGAGATCCATGAGGGAATATGTGGGGACCATGTCGGTGCTCGCACCTTGGCACACAAGGTCCTCAGGCAAGGTTACTACTGGCCCACACTACGAAAGGACGCCCAAGCTTATGTTCGGAACTATGAGCCATGCCAGAAGCACGCCCGACTCCAACATCAACCGATGGTGCCGCTCACGACTGCCGACTGCGCCTGGTCCTTCGCCCAATGGGGAATGGACCTCCTCGGCCCCTTCCCCCCGGCCTTGGGACAAAGAAGGTTTTTGATAGTCGGAGTCGACTATTTCATCAAATGGCTCGAAGCCGAGCCACTGGCCTCCATTACCGAGAGACAAGTCGAAGGGTTCGTGTGGAAAAACATCATAACCAGGTTCGGCCTCCCCAGGGCCATTATTACAGACAACGGCACGCAGTTCAACAACGCGAAGTTCAAAACATTCTGCCAAAGCTATCGCATCCAGCTGAAGTTCAGCTCGGTTGCCCATCCCCAAGCCAACGGACTGGCCGAGGTAACAAATCGAGCTATTCTTGAAGGGCTGAAGAAAAGGGTCTCCAGCGCCATGACCTCCTGGGTAGAGGAGCTCCCAAGTATTCTATGGGCGTCGTGAACGACTCCGAAAACCCTGCGGGGGAGTCCCCATATAGCCTGGCTTTCGGGACCGAAGCAGTGCTACCTCCCGAGGTGGTTTTCCCGACCCTCCGAGTCCAGACCCAGCGTCAGGAGGAGTCCGACCAACAGCTTCGTGAGAACCTCGACTTACTAGAGGAAAAGCGAGCCGACTCCCATCTCCGAGCATTGGCCTATAGAAGGGCCGTCACCAAGCTATACAACCATCGAGTATGCCCCCGGCACGTTGCGACGGGCGACCTGGTGCTGCGAAAGACCGAGGTCAGCGACCCGACCCGGTCCCGCGGCAAGCTGGCCCCGAACTGGGAAGGCCCCTACCGGGTCGTCGATGTTGTCCGAGACGGGACTTATCCGTTGGCAACACTGGATGGGCGGGTGCTGCCGAGAACTTGGCACATCACAAACTTGCGAAAATTTTACGCATGACAATATCAGCAAAACAACCCAACTTGTATTGATTAGAAGCACAGCGATATGAGTAAAACGACCCGACTTGTATTGATTGAAAGCAAGTACAAAAGATGTCGGGAATAGAAATGAGGCTCTTCCCGACCCGAGTTACAAGTTTAAAAGAGGGGGGGTTACAACTCAGGGCTTGAGAGGAACCGAGTCGTCAAAATCCTACTGCCTTTCCATCGGCACCAGGTCGTCCTCGGGATGGATGGTGAACGAGTCCTCAACGTCGGCATCAGGATGTCGGGCGCGAAAGCGAGCTAATGCCACCCGATACCCATATTCATATGTCACCCGACCCATCTTCTTCAGGCCCTCTTTGAAGCCGAGGGACCCCTTGTACTGGACGACCGATTGCCTCGGCAGCTCAGCTCGGGCGCTTTCCAGGTCCTTCATGGCCTGCAGCAGCTCGTCGTCCATCCTCCGAGCCCTGGTCCGCGCCTCCTTCAGCAGCTGTTGGGCGTCGCCCAGGTGACCCCGAACCGCCTGCAGCTCCTTCTCCGAGGCCTCGCGCCTGAGGAGCTCTTCGGCTTTTTCCCTTTTGATTTTCTCGAGCTCCTCCCGCAGCACGGACGGGCGCTCTTCGGCCTTGGCGACCGCTTCCGGTCCCCCTCTCGATTTCAGAGCGTCAAGCTCTTCTTGCAGCTGCTTGACCCGGTAGTCCATGAATGTGATCAGCCGACCCGCATCATGGACTCGGTCAAAAAGCGCCATCTGGAAATGTTGGCTCTGCACGAAAGGGCGACTGTTAGGATCTAGGCAAAGGGTAAACTCAAGTTACCAAGGCACGGGTCGGGAAGCTTACCAGGACCATCTCCTTGGCGGCTCGGGCCATCAGGACTTCCGAGGGGAGCGTATAGAGCTCCCGCGCCAGTTGGGGATGGAGAAGTCCCCTTTCATACTCCTCTGCTGCCGACGAGTTGTTCCACACCCTCGTCGAATTCTTCAATCCCTTCCATCTGGCCTTCAACTCCTTCTCGGGGTCTTGATGCCCCAAGTCGGACATTAGCAGGGCATAGTAGCCCGCATCGCCCTTATGAACATTTGTCTTGAAAAGGTCCTTCATCGACCTCGGGCGTTCGTGGGCTGGTGAAGCGCCCTCCTCCTCGGACCCAACAGGCACCTCAGGCTCCTCCGGCGGTGCCGCGGGCTCCTTACCCTTAGATCGGGAGCGAGACTCCCCCTCGCCGAGACGGGACTTGTGCTTCCTTGTTAGCACTTTCGTCTTCTTATGGTGCCTCCCCGCATCTTCAGCCTGCTCAGGCGGGGAGGCGACTGGCCTCTTCGATGAAGCCCTTGGAGCCTCCCTCGCAGGAGACGTGCCGACCTCATGGGCGGTGGGCCGGGTCGGAGGGACTTTGCCGCCCGTCACTCTGGGCATCCCGCGAAGCTCCCCGAGATCCATCCGGTCTGCATTCCGACCGACAGGTTAGTAGGAAATTAGGAAGGCTAAAGTAAAGCAAAATGTTAGTACCCCTAGAGGCCGGGCTCAAACCCGCCTCGACGAGCCAAAGCTCGGCCATCTCTTTGATCGCAAGCGAAGAGGAAAGAATCCCCTTCAGTCGGCCGACCAGGACGATCTCCTCCTCGGACAGTTATGGGGGGGCATTGCCGATCGGGTGAGCCGACCAATCGAGCCTGAACCCCCAAACCGGACCACTAACATAAAGGTAGCGGGACTTCCAACCTTTGTTACTGGAAGGCGCCCCGTTGACTCTAAAACCGACCTGGGCGGTAAGATAGTAACCGCCCCGACTCTTGCAGAGGCGAAAACACGCCATGAACAAGTCCCGAGTCGGGATAATTCCGGCTCCTCGGCACTCGCCTAAGAAGACAACAAGGTAACGTCACGAGTTGGGCGCTACCTGGCTGGGAAAGATTCTCCACCATCTCAGGCACTCCTCGATGAGTGGGTGCAAAGGAAACCGGAGACCGGCCTCCAAAGCATCTACCGAGATGCACATGCCGGGAACATCCAAGCTATAAGGACGCTGCCCCGGCTGCGGAACATGCAGCCCGTATTCAGCCGGGATACAGTACCGCTCCCTAATCACGGCAACTGACCCCTCGGTCACCGCCGTGTCGAGATCATGATCCGACATCATGACCTCCAAATCCCTCAGAACCCTCGCGTCGACAGGTGACGGGGGCCCAAAAGACGCTCCCGAGGAATCAACCTTGGGATCACATCGACTTGTCTCCCCCGACCCCGGGGGAGAAACGACCCTGACACTAGTCGAGGAGTCCGAGGAGGTCATCACGACCTGTTCAAAAGGGGCTGCCGACTGAAGGGACGAAGAGTGGCTAGGGAGGTCCGAGATGGAGGCAGGGAGGGGGCCAAAGGAACAAGTGAGGTCTCTGCCCAACCACACAGCGAACTTATAGCGCCCAAAGGGAGTCGTTTCAGCTTCCCGAGGCAAGACGAAGCGCCGCCACCCCGAAAAGCCACCCAGCACATTAAATGCACCATTACTCTGACCGAAACCCTAGGCGGAGGACAATATATATTGATAAAAAAAATATATATATATATAATGGCAGTAAAGAGAGGGTTCACAAGATAAGGGCAAGTGCGCCCGAGTTCACCTTCTCGGCCAAATCCACAGATTTGCGCCCGAGTTCACCCCCTCGACCAAATCTCCGGATTTGCGCCCGAGTTCACCTTCTCGGCCAAATCCGTAGATTTGCGCCCGAGATCACCCTCTCGGCCAAATCTCCGGATTTGCGCCCGAGTTCACCCCCTCGGCCAAATCTCCGGATTTGCGCCCGAGTTCACCCTCTCAGCCAAATCCGCAGATTTGCGCCCGAGTTCACCTTCTCGGTAAGATTTGCGCTCGAGTTCACCCTCTAGGCCAAATCTCCAGATTTGTGCCCGAGTCCGCCCCCTAGGCCAAATCCCAGGGTTTGTGCCCAGGTTCGCCCTTGGCGAAAGTCCAAATCACAATTCCCGAGCTCCTGCTCGGTCGGATCAACTCTTGCGACATCCCAATTCCCGAGCTCTTGCTCGGTCGGATCAGCTCTGGCGACGTCCCGAACTCCTACTCGGTCGGATCAGCTCTTACGACATCACAATTCCCGAGCTCCTGCTCGGTCGGATCAACTCTTGCGACATCCCAATTCCCGAGCTCCTGCTAGGTCGGATCAGCTCTTGCGACGTCCCGAGCTCCTGCTCGGTCGGATCAGCTCTTGCGACATCACAATTCCCGAGCTCCCGCTCGGTCGGATCAACTCTTGCGACATCACAATTCCCGAGCTCCCGCTCGGTCGGATCAACTCTTGCGACATCACAATTCCCGAGCTCCCGCTCGGTCGGATCAACTCTTGCGACATCACAATTCCCGAGCTCCTGCTCGGTCGGATCAACTCTTGCGACATTACAATTCCCGAGCTCCTGCTCGATCGAATTAACTCTTACGCCATTTCAAGTTACCGAGCTCTTACTCGGGCGGATCAACCCCCGCACCATTTGAAGTCCCCGAGCCCCCACTCAGGACTAGTTCAGGGCCACCTCGAACCAGCAGTTAAGCACAAGATCTCATCTTCGGCATCCTCATCAGGCGCCTCGAGAAGGTCTTCCGGGGGGGGGGGGGGAAGAATGATATGGCACATAATGACCTGGCCGCCACATCATCGCTCCTTCGGACAACTGGCCCGTCGACGTGGCCGACCCAACACGGTAAGCTGGTCGGATGCAGGTATGGGGGCGCCAGTGGTCGTGCGGCCGACCTGACACAGGTAAGGCCGATACCCCAGCAGTCGTACGGCCGACCTGACACAGGTAAGGCCGATACCTTCACCTGTAGACGCATCCCTCACCGCAAGGACGACGGGCGTGGTGGAAGCGTACGACGACAGGGTAAGCCACAAGGGCAACCGGGTTGCCAGGTACGGATGATCTACAACACCCACTATATAAGCTCCTGCACCTCTATGGGGCAGGGGGATCGCAAAAAAGCAAACCACGGAACTAACTTGACCGTCGGAGGGGTCACGTCGGTAACCTACCCGACCCAATCTTCTTGCAGGAGCCAGCGGCCGACCCGAGCTGGAGTACTTCCTCCCGACCCGAACTCCACCATTCCAGCAGCCGACTTCCCGAGCCGGGCTCTGAATCACCACTCATCCGGCCAAGTTCCAACTCCGTACCAAGAAGACTGCGGGCGAACTAACGCACACGAGCCTAAACCAGCAATGCTTGCTCAACCGACACGGGGGGGAACGCATCTACTAGGCAAGAAAATGATCCTTGACTTATTATTCATACAGCAGATGTAAGAAGTAATACTTTCATAGGAAAATCACAGCACTTAATTGGTTAATTAAATTCTAAAGCTTAGTGTTAATAATATTCCCAACGACTCAATCACATTTACCATATCACCTTGTGGTTCTAAACCATCATTGGCTATGACATAGCCCACGCTAACATTTCCACCAACATGCTGCTATACCATTCAGTTGTCTATCATATAATGCATATCACGTGACTTCATCATTAATAATTCATTGTTAGTTTTCACAAGTGCTTATCTCACTAGCTTTAGATTCCTTTTAACTCCTGCCTCCACTGAGATAAACTCCATCATAGTCTTAAAATATTTCTAAAGAAAGCAAACGATTCTACATTTACTATTCCTAGAGCGGATGTAAGAAACAATATTTTCATAGAAAAATCACAAAATTTTTACATTCCTAAGTTTAGTGTTAACAGTTTTCCCAATGACTCCATTTAGCCCCATTCACCTTGCCACCTTGTGGTTCTAAACCATAATTCCATTTGACATTTCCACCTACATAAATTAAAGCATAATCTTAGAACCAATTGTGTATATATCTAACAGAAAAGCATTGTGAATTTCATCTACTTTCATCCTACCACATCATAGTCCGACCTTTCGCCTTGGTACTATAGTAATACTTCATGGCAATTGACTTAGATTAGCGACCATCTTTCCCTCAATCGTTACCTAATTTTTCCCCAAAGGAAGTTCTATGTAAAGAAAAGGGGCAACTAAAATTTGATGAAGGCACATTCATGATTAAATAACAGCAACATATGAAGCAACTTTCCCAATTCAGATGATCGAACTAACGTATAAGTGCGACTAACTTAGAAGTCTTTGTCTCAAAGCAAAGAAATTCAAGCGAAATCCTTAGAAGTAGATCAGAACGAGCAACTTCTCTATCTTCAAACCTTGTAATTGATGCATCAGTCGGGCACTCGGGCAGTACCTTCCGCCACCAACGAAGTCGTCAGGTTGATACTCGGGGGTTCGCCGAAGCTGCAGCGAGCGGCAAGTCCTACCTCACCACGATCATCCAACAACCATGTAGCTTCCAACGCGATCTGCAGCCGACACCGCCGCAGCAGCGAAGAAGAGTCTGAAGACGAGAAGGTGGGAGGGGCATACGGGTAGGCCGTCGGGTAAGTCCGCGTAGGGGCTCAGAATAGTTATTATCGTAGCTTTTAAAAATATTAATATTAATTTAAATTGAAACGTCTCCGTTGTATAATAAAATAAATATTATTATAATTTTAAAATATTGTTTTAAGTAATTAAAATATTGTGTTAGGTATTAATATTGAGGACTTTTTGGTTCATGGGCTTCGTGGCCCATTCATGTTTCGGTCTAACTAAAACCCTTCTAAAACCCGGACCGGCAGCGCGGGCCACGGGCTTGCTTCCATCAGGTCAAAACGGAGGGGTCGGACCATTCCGCCGCCAACCATGCCGCCGCCGCTCTGCTGCTTCCTGAGCCGCCTTTACCGGCGGCCACCCATCTCCCAGCCGCGGCGCAGCTTCGTTGACGCCCGAGTGAAGTGGGTCCGCGACCGCGCCCTCGACCACGCCGTCGAGAAGGAGAAGCATCTCCAGCCGTTCCACGCCCTCAAGGACCTCCTCCTCTTCCCTTCCTCCGCTGCCTCTTCCTCCCCTCCCGGCCCTTCCTTCCCCCTAGCCTTCATCGCCTCCCGCGCTGCTGACCTCCGCCTCCCCTTCCGGCCTATCCGCTTCATCCGCCTCTTCCCCTCCGCCTTCATCGAGGAGCTTCCCGCTCCCGCCGCCGGCGCTCCTCCCCGCCCCGTCATCCGCCCCACCCCGGCGCTCCTCAGCCTGCACGACGACGAGCGGCGCGCTTTCGAGGCCGCCCGCCCTGACGCCGCCGACCGGCTCCTCCGCCTCCTCATGCTCGCTCCCCGCCGCCGCCTGCCCCTCTGCCTCGTTGACCGCCTCCGCTGGGACCTCGGTCTCCCCCGCGACTACGCCCGCTCCCTCCTCCCCGACTACCCCGACTACTTCCAGATCGTCCCCTCCACCACCGGCATCGGCGGCGCCCTCGACCTCGAGCTTGTCTTGTACCGGAAGGACCTCGCCGTCTCCGCTATGGAGCGGTACGCCATGAAGACCGGCGGGTACAAGAAGGGGATGTCGCTCGCCTTCCCCCTTCACTTCTCTCGGGGTTTCGACCTGGAGAAGAAGGTGAGGAATTGGTTGGATGAGTGGCAGAAGCTGCCGTACATCTCCCCCTACGAGGACGCATCTCATCTCACCCCAAAGAGCGATCTTGCAGAGAAGTGGATGGTGGCAATGCTGCATGAGGTCCTACACCTCTTCGTGCCAAAGAAGACGGAGAAGGAGAACCTGGTTCTGCTCGGAGAGCATCTCGGACTGTCTCCGGGCTTTAGGAAGGTGATCACACATCACCCGGGCATCTTCTACGTGTCCAATAAGCTGAAGACACAAACGGTGGTGCTTCGGGAGGCATATAGGAGAGATCTTTTGGTGGAGAAGCACCCACTGATGGGGTTGAGGTATCAATATATCCATCTCATGCACCTGGGAAAAGAGACAGATGCTAAGAAAAAGCATAGCAAGTCCGGAAGAGTTGCTGCCCACGGTTCTATTGATAATGGCATCACAGTTGAAGATGAAGAAGGCGAGGAAGAGGATGACGACGATGAAGAGGATGAGGAAGAGTTGTCAGCAGCTTCAGGTATTGACACTGAGGATGAGAGTGATGATGAAAATGTTGATCAGTCTGCTACCACGGAACAAAGAGAAACAACTCGACATGGAACTAATAGGAGGGTTATGGTTTCTCACTGAATTTTGTCTTAGTTTATAAGGTGAAATGGAAGCATAAAATTTGCACAAGATATCAAGGAATGAGATATTCAAGGAGCTTGGCTGAGGCACACTGTTAACAAAAATCGGCTTAGGAGTTTCTGAAAATAATGCGATGGAAGTAAGTGAATTGCTTAAATTTAACTGAAATCGATAGAGCCAAAAGCCTATCTATCAGGTGTAGAATTATTGTACACAATGCTATATCTTATCACACCATTGAAGTTTTTTTATATTATTATTGGCATCATTTTTCAATATTAGGATTAGTGCTACCTTTATGTTCCAAGCTCTTGGGCCCTCTTTCATGCTTGATACTTGTGGAGACTTTGATTGGTTTATTGATTTTGCATATCTGAATCTCTCAATTTATGTTGCATATTACCATCAAAATATGCTTGCTTGCTTGCTTCCTTGGAATTCCATTTATCAGCAGGAAATGTTTCTACCTGATTAAATTGCTACATGCCTTAGATTGTCATTTTCTTTGCCACCAATAGCCTCTGTTGCTTAATGCTCATTATAAACATGTTTTCACAGTGTGACATTAGATGTGATTAGCTTTTTGAACATGTAGAAACTACAAGCTACTTCACTGTTTTGGATTCGTGCTTGATTGCTTTAGAAACATGACACAAACTTAGAACCAAAAAAGTAGGTTACCTAACCATTAGTGCAGAAAAATAGTTACTCATTGTTTGGTTCTCTATTGCCTCATCACCAACTGCTTCGTTTTTAACTTGACATTCTTTTACATGCACATTTTAGTTTAGCCAGTTTTGTTATCGCTTGCTTTTTTTTTTCTCTAGAAACTCCATATGTGCTACCATGTAATGCTTGATTGATCATTGACATTTGTCCCTTTGAGAATTTTTTTTGAATAAACATTATATTTTGCTTTTGAAACAATTGTAAGAAGGCAATGCATGACGATGGAGATTCTTCTTGGTTACTCTATCAGATGAGTCCTGGCTACTGATTTGATCATGGTCATAAAGGAGCCACGTTAATAATTTTAAAGCAGCAAGCTTAGCAAGTTGTTTTACAAGCCACTTGACTAGCCTTTGAATCATCAAGATCCTTGTGCCGTTCCATAGAAAGCGCTTATTTATACTTCGACAATGGGTATCATTATCTGCCATTCCATGTAATAATTTGCAAGACAGATTCCATCTTACAGCTCATTATCTGCCATGTAAAATGTAAGAATGCTCTGCATGATGTTGACAAGGAAGCCCTAATCTGGTTAGTAATTATAGAAGCCTTGCAGTCTGATGGATGATGAGTACAAACCTATCAAGTTAAATTCTACGAGGGGATCAAAGCAGGTAAGTTGACCTAGTTCAAGTTTTTGGTAACAGCAAGTGTGAATTATTTTTCTATCACCATCATAATATTGTTTTGTTTTTTTTTTCCGAAATCATGCTAGTTGTTATCTGTTCATTGTTTTCCACTGTTGTCAAACTGTTTAGACCAAGATTCTAGTCAAACATATGAAAGCATACACAACATGCAATGTTTCACAGCTCAATGCATACCTCTTTTTTGACCCAGTTGCTGCTTCATCTTTTAAATTTTCAAGTTGTTTCTTCTTAACAGGTTAAAGTATTTAATCTTTGATTAATCTTTGGTGTAGGCTCTCCTTTTCCAATAAGTGAGTTGTTGTGTGCTGCAATAAGGAAAAATAATATTCAGAATGATTTTTTTGTTTTTTCTTTGTTTTACTTTGAGAAGCAACATTAAACATGATTTGTTGAATGAACATCATCATCCAGAACATTTAGAGGTTGGCAAATTCTCTGACATAGCATATCTATATCTATTGATATTAAGATCCTTTTTGAGTTAATCTTTACCATGGGTAACAAATAGTTAATGTTATTTTTGTTTTGGTTAAATAATATTTAAATTTCTAAATTGGAAGTAATGGTTAAAATCGATATCCAATTAGAATTGGACATTTGGCATCTAAAATTAAACCACGGGTAACAAATCAAAGTTCGATAATGATGTCGAGTGGGTCGTAATAGTTTGGTTAGCGGTTAATACAACGATGATCCAAGATTCGCCCATATCATAGATCTAATTAGTAGATTAGAGGATCAATCCTCTCTTCAAAAACAAGTAGATTTCAAAATTTGAGCATCTTATTCTCTTCACTATATGCACAAGAGAAATCAAAATTTAAAGAATCTAAAAGAATTTAAAATTATTTATAATAAATATATTATTTTAAAAGCACTAGGCAGGTAGAAAAACTTTTTATTAAATAGTGAATCTAATTATTGACATCCGATTTCAGACTCCCACTGTTAGAAATCACGCGTATTAAATTATTTGTATATAATTTATAGGGGAAAATAAAATTGGCGATCAAAAAAAACAAAAAAATACATTTTGACGACTAATTTGACTGAACTCCCCATAAATTAATCCTGACCGTTCATCCTCGATCTCGAACGCGATTTAAGGACGCCTGGCTCGATCGTTGACGTCAACCCTACGCCCAACCCTAGAACTACGCGCGGATGAACGAACGGGTCGGATCACACGCCATGGATCCGACGGTGTATGTTCCTCCTCCGTGGGACTTCGCTCCCGTCTATAAACCCGTCTCCCTCCTGACGAGAGCAGCCTCCGCCCACGCCGCCAAAACCCTAACCTGGTCGACCGAAGATCCTCTTCGGAGCAATGGGTGTGAACTCCCGTCCTCTTTCTCGTCGGCTGCACATCCTTCATTTCTCGAATCCATTCGATCTCATGTTGTTGTATCTCGGAATTTCTTTAAGCGATTCTCAGTTCGTTCATCGAAGATTTGTGGAGGCATTGAATCATTGGGATGGTTTGTGGTGTGGTTTTTTTAGGGGCTTACAAGTATGTGTCGGAGCTGTGGCGGAAAAAGCAGTCGGACGTGATGCGGTTCCTTCAGCGAGTAAGGTGCTGGGAGTACCGCCAGCTCCCGTCGATCGTCCGCGTCACCAGGCCGACGCGCCCCGACAAGGCCCGGCGCCTCGGTTATAAGGCCAAGCAGGTAGACGATTGCAGAAAAGAGGAGGAATTTTTGTTTCTTTTGGTTCACATGATTGTCTCCGTTGGAAGTAATCGATATATCTTTGCGCTAGTCGACATTTGTGCCTTAATTTTTCTGGCTAGTAACAGTGAAAAATAGCAACTTTTGCTGTCAGTTTCTGTTCCTGATCGCTAACTTTGTTAGGTGATTAGGTATGTTGCATACAAGTTCATTCTCTTTCCCTTCAGAGTTTGCTGAAGGGAACACTTTGAGTTGCCATATCTCCCTTGACACATTGAAGGTTCGTAACATATAGATGATTGTATAGTTTGTTTCCAGGATATTTCATATCAAGCAGTCTGCTGAAGGGAGCACTTTGAGGTGCCATATCTCCCTTGACACATTGTGTAGTTTCGTGTATATTTTTCTAAAGGCTGATCAGTTAGTTATGCAAACTCATTTGTGGTTGAAATGTTGGTCATATTTTATGGTTTTTCACATATTGCTAGATTTAATTGATTGTGTATATTATTGTGATCATGTTACGGTAGAATGTGATATCCTTCATGAAGAGTTAAAGGGTATGTGATCAAAACCAACAAGATATAGGATAGAGTGCCATCACAAAAAACCATCAGATAGATGATCTAGGGCATTGACTTGCAAAAGAAATATGCGGTCTATATGGTATGTAGCTGTATGCACAGGTGCAGATGTATGGCACCTTGCATAAGGTCAATACAGCCTCAATCTACAATATACTGCCTGTATGGATTCTGCCCCCACATACATGGGGGCCACATAAGCATGGTTACTGTTTTTTAATTTCTCATTGATATTTCGTTATTACTGTAATACCATAATACATTATCCATGGTTATATTATATTCATCAGTTGGACCTTTATCTATTCTTATTACTGGTGTGTTTAGTACCTTGAAGCCACATTCCATGGTTGTTTTTGATATATGAGTCTTTTCACTGAAGTTTCTTTGATTGGACTAGTGTTCAAAATTCATTAAATGTTTGATTGCTTATTTCTGTTAAATTCTCTTTGGTGGGTGACATTATATGATATTGGTTACAATATATTATAGCTGGTAAAAGAATTATTAGAAATAAAAGAAAAGAATCTAACAACTTTGATGTACCTTTACTACTTTCTAGATGTTAAAGAAAAAAACAAGCCATTATCACCATGTGTTATTGTATCATACCTACCCTTGTGGATATCACAGAATAATATTGGTCATCAGGAAGATGTTGTATTAGTGGTGGGCACTGGTATAGTGTTAGGAGTGATTGCAAAAGGCACTCGGGCGCTTGCCTAAGCGCTCGAGCAAGGCGAGGCCCGAGCACCTCGCTCCTTCACCAGGTGACGCACTTCGATGAGGCGTCGCCTAGGCGCTCGCCCGAGCTCATGCAATGGGAGCTTCGGGCGAGCGCCTGCATTAAGCTAGGCGATCGAACCAGAGCTTTTTAGTTTTGGTTCGGTCACATTAGCGTTAGTTGGTTCAATCGAACCAACTAACGTAGCGATATATTCTTCCTCAACCCTAATCTCTCTCACGAATCGAGATTACGTCGCCGACATCTTGTTGTTGTCGTTGCCTCTTTCGCTTCCGCTACCGCCGTTGCTGCTGCTGCTGTTGTTGCTGCTCTTCGCTGTCGTTGCTACTGTCGCTTCTCTTCACCACCATCGCTGCTGTTGCTCTCGCTCTTCGCCTCGTCTCTACTGTTAACAGTATATTAGCACTTAACAGTATACTCTTAACTAATTATTAACAATATACTGTTAACAGTATATTAACATATTTATTAATTATATTATTTTTTTTATATTTTAGTGCCTCGCTTCGCTCGGGCGAGCGCTTGGCGCCTCGGGCGTTTTGGGACCTTGGTGCCTAGCGCTTTTTAAATCACTGAGTGTTGGCCTTTGCAAACTGGTGTAAGCCAATGGCACACTCTTGGTTGTACCGGTATCTGGTCAAAATAATATCTAGCTGTTGGTCTATGACTTAATTTTGTGAAAGTTTGGTTTGTTAGCTTGATCATTGAAGCATGATTGATGGGTTTTTGTCACTTTTTCATTGTATCCTTAGGGCTGGAGTCTAAGTCGATCACTATATGTAACGTATGTGATGGATTATGTTGTATTAGATGTCTGCAAATGGCTGAGAATATATTGTGATATATGATTGATCTTTTGTCACGAAAAAGGCTCTTCTTTCCATATTAAATCTTCACTTTGTTTTATCTTTTGGTGAAATGATCTAGTTCTGTAATCAGAGAAACATAAACTGGTGCTTATCAGAACAAATTTAATAGACTGGTTGTTTATAATTTGTCTACTTGATAAAAAAGAAGATTCTGGCAACATAAAGAACAGCATCGACTATGTGAGATTAGGTTAACAACACTGAAAATTAGGATTACAACTTGATTAACAAGATGAAGACTGGATCTTGAAAGGCATGTAAAGGGATCAGAGAATGGCCTTAGATTAGCATTCAATATTATGATGATTGATGAAGCCATGATGGAGCTTTTTGGATATTAACAATGGTGATAATATTACTATCATGAAATGAATGTATGTGTATATCTTATACATCAAAGGAAGATGTTCCATTGTCAGATCAGCTATGGATGTTTCATTTAGCAAGAGTTTCACTTAAGTTATAGGTGATTTAGGTATTGATCAGTTAATCCTTAAATCAAATTGTATTTTTTTTATGATTTATAGCAGCTCTGGACATCAAATAATCAGGATGTCTACTGCATAGAGTATGGATCTCGTTTTCTAAATCTCATAGATGAGGCTTTGATTGACACGTTCAGCTTCAAGTGCATCACATGAATAAAAGTTCGTATCATTTAGACTTTAGAGTGAGGCTTCTACATTTCAAACCGGTGATACAAAGTGGGTAAGCTGTGGATTTTGTCTTGACCCTCTGGCACTGGTAGATACATATTGCTAGTCTCATAGTGAACTATAGGATTTTCCAATTGTATTCAGTTGTATGTTCTCACCCATTCATTATGTTTACTCTCTAGATGTTTCAGCTTTCTTGCTTCAGGGTGACCTTGTTGCACAGCTACTGTTCTGAGTTGATGCCAAGTTATTTTCCATTGTTTTGCCTAACATGCAGGGATATGTGATTTATCGTGTTCGTGTTAGACGTGGTGGCAGAAAGAGACCAGTGCCTAAGGGTATTGTCTATGGAAAGCCAAAGCATCAGGGTATCACTCAGCTGAAATTTCAAAGAAACAAGAGGTCAGTTGCTGAGGAGAGGGCTGGAAGAAAGTTGGGAGGGTTGAGGGTGCTTAATTCTTACTGGGTGAATGAGGTTAGATGAATTGTCAGTTTATGCTTGACGGTCATTTCTTTCTCTTGTCTATGTATGTTCACATGTACCCTACATATTCTGAATTTTGATAATACCTCTCACTGCCTTGGTATTTTACAGGACTCAACCTACAAGTATTATGAGATTATTCTTATTGACCCAGCTCATGGTGCAATCCGGAATGACCCCAGGATTAACTGGATATGCAAGGGTGTCCATAAGCATCGGGAGCTTCGTGGTCTCACTTCTGCTGGCAAGAAGTATCGTGGCCTTCGTGGCAAGGGCCACCTGCACCACAAGGCTAGACCATCTCGCAGGGCAACCTGGAAGAGGAACCAGACATTGTCTCTCCGCCGATACCGTTAGAAACTTCTATTGTTGCTTTTACATTGGACTTTGTTTGTTCAAAACTAGGAATTCTAGTTGTCCATCTGTTCCTGTCTGTTTGGAAAATACATTTTGATTTGGGGACGTATTTCGGTGCTTGTTCTTGAACCATGTATCGTAGTGACACTTTCCTTTCATCAAAGGCAGTGCTCTTACCATTGCTTGAGAAATTATGAGCCCCTGCAATTTGATACTTGGAGCTGGTTCAGTTGTCAAGTTGCCTTCTTCATTGGTCTATCTTTTAATCTTACATAGGAGACTTCCTTTTTAGCAGCAAGGTCACAAGTAATTCGTTGCCTCTTAGGATATTTGCTCTTTTCTTTCTACCTTGGCAAATATGACTATTTCTAATGTCCCGAGTCTGGAAAACAGGGTATGGAAATCCTTCCTGGTTATGTATGTTATAGGATCAACAGATGATTCTTACCGGTGATATAACAAGTTATGGGTTCGTCCAGCTCACCGATACCACTCCAGCTTGGCTAGTCACGATAGCTCGGGTTCTGACAGTAACCTAGCTGGCACAGAACTTGATCGAGGTGGTACAGTGTTGATCGGGCTGCCACGGTTGTAGTTGAGCTAGAGCGTCCATAAATGAAGAATGACGTTCTTGCCCTCGCTCCATGCCGATTGGATGTACAACAATATGGGCGCTCAAAAAGATTGCACGTTAGCCTTATCTAGTATGTCGGCAATGCTAAGGGCAGGAGTACGGTCGGTCAGACGTCGGGTGAGTATAAAAACCCCTCTTGGGAATATGATGAAGGGGAGGTCGAGACTCTCTCTCTCTTTATACTAAACCCTTAAGACCATCTCGGTTGGGGCACTGACTTGATCGTCGAAGGGGCCACATCAGGAGCCCCCATCCCGACGAGGCCTTCGTGTCGGATAACTCGACAAACCCCGAGAAGGAGAATCCCGAGATACGTACCCGAGCATATTCGGCCACAGTATCAAGTTCCACAACATTTTGGCGCTAGAAGGGCCCGATGTCGCAAGAGCGACCGTCGAGCGATGCGAACGCAGAACGTCTCGGCGAATAGACTCATATTCCCCCGTTGACTTTGCAGATCGGGGGGGTCGAGCTCCTTTCCTCCTCCCGAGGAGACAAACATGTCGGCACCTACCCTGAACCGCTACTAGAGATATTCAACAACTCGAGATTTTCCCCTCGACGGTGAATCCCGGACCACCCGTTGTTATAGCCGAGGCCTTCCTTGGCCTCACCCACCAAGTCCAATCACTAGCCAGGATGATGCAAGCCATCATCCCACACATCTCGCAACTCGTGCAAGCAGTGCCCAACAACTAGCTCCCCGGTCGATACCTCAGCAAATGCAACCCCAATCTCCCCCAACCCGAGAGGATCAACCCAACTTGGAGGGACAACGACGTTTTACGACCGAGGTGTGGTCAGGAACCCCGAGTGTCACAGCCACATGATCGGTGAGCCATCCTCGAGACTACTCACGCAACTCTCGAGCTGGACACCCTCTCCTTCGATTCGACAGACTCATTAAGGGAACAACTATGCCAAGTTAAACCATAGGCTGGACGAGGTCCAAAAAGAGTTTGTCAAATCCAAGGAGGAGCTCGGGGAAAGCTCCAACTTGCAGTCCCACTCTCAACCTCTGATTGCGCTTGGCCATTTGCCCAATGGGGAATAGACTTACTCAGTCCTTTCACCCTAGCATCGAGACAACATAAACTTGTGATAGTCGGGGTCGACTATTTCACCAGATAGGTCGAGGCTGAGCTGCTAGCTTCTATTACGGAAATATAGGTCGAAGGGTTCGTTTGGAAAAATCTAATTACCATATTCAACATTCTGAAGGTCATTGTCACCGACAATGGAACCCAATTCAACAACCCAAAGTTCAAAACGTTTTGCCAAAACTACAAAATCCAGCTAAGATTCAGCTTGGTTGTGCACCCCCAAGCCAACGGACTCGTAGAGGTTACCAATCGGACTATCCTCGAGGGGCTAAAAAGAAGGATCACTAGGGTACATGGGACTTGGGTCGACGAGCTCCTGAGCATCATATGGGCATCTTGAACAACCCTGAAGACCTTGACGGGAGAATCCTCGTTCAACTTAACCTTCGCCACATAAGTGGTTCTTCCTCCTGAAGTGGTCTACCTCGCTCTTCAGGTTGAATCTTATGAAGAACCTGTGTCATTTGACCAACTGAGGGAGAACCTCGATCTGCTTGAAGAACGGTGGCCCGAGGCACACCTACTGGCGCTTGCATACAAGAAAGCTGTCGCAAGACTCTACGATCACAAAGTACATCCTCGACAGATCCTAACGGATGACTTAGTTTTGAGGAAGACCAAAGTGAGTGACTCAACCCAGTCCCGAGGCAAGGTGGCCCCAAACTGGGAGGGCCCTTACCGAGTCACCAACACCTTGTGAGAAGGGACTTATGCATTGGCCATGATGGAGGTCATCACTCCCCAAGCGGGGGCAGAGAATCATCGAACGGTTGGTCGATTTTATTGAAGGGATCCTCCTCAACTTCAAGCTCGGGGTACCGTGCCCGAAATGGGGCCAGAGCAATATGATACCCTCACCCAAATGAGACATGGCCCATTCACACTAGACCCATCTCGAACCTAATCGACTTCTTGTAATCAGCCATTGCTTCCTTCGGTAGGTCCACTTTAAGGGCCTCATTGTTGTGCGTTAGATTTAGCTGCTCGTCCTTCATCTTGCGTCCCTAAGCCCATACGTCTTTTAGTTGGCTCTGAGAGTCGGCCAGAAGTTCTCGAGCATCATTCAACTGATTTTGCGAGTCGCTAAGAAGGTCCTTAACTTCGCTCAGCTCCATTTCCAACGACTCACATCGGCATGTCACCTAGTCCATTTCGACCTTGTAATGGTCGGCAAGGGATTGGGCTTCAGAGGCCCATTGCTCGGCTGCGGCAACAGCATCGGGTCCTGCGCTAGCCTTCAGCTCTTGGATCTCCTTCTGAAAATTGTCAGCTTTAGTATCCATGGCGGTGATAACCCGGCCGGCGTCATGGACTCGGTCGATTAAAGCCATATAGTAATATTTACTATGCAAAGGGAAGGGTCATATTAGCACAACCATAAGCATGACCAAACAAGGAAAAACTGAGATGAGACATACAACACCATAGATTTTGCGACTCGGTCAATCAAAACCTCGGATAGCAGTGTATACAGGTCGGTAGCCAACCGAGGGATCTGCACCTCCTATGTATACTTTGTCGAAGTCGTCCCATCTTGCCAAATCTCCATGCCATGTGTTAGGGGAGACAGATGCATCTCTAGGGTAGCGTCGAGATCCTGCTCGGGCAGACTACTTATCCGAACGACATGGTAGTCCTTGTCGTCCACTCTGAGTCGAGCACTGCATAGTTCCCTCACCAACTTCGGCCTTGTCCTAGGAACCGATGCCTCATCGGCTGGACTGGAGGGTCCCTTGCCCTTAGCAGCCTGAGACTTTGAGCCCTCCCCTTCACGATGGGACTTATGTTGACCTATGACTTTGGCCTTCTTCCTTGGGCCTGATGTCTCTTCGGTAGGATGTTTACTAGAAGCTTCGGTAGCCTTCCTGGTTGCCTCCTCAGATCAAATTTCTTGGACATCGGGCGACGAGGAAGGGACGCCAGCGGGTCGAGCTAGGGTCGGAGCAACAGGGCTAGGACGACCTCCCCCCACCTTCGACATGTCGTGCACTAGGTTCAAATTCATCATGTCTGCAAAATCCCGAGCACCAGGTTAGTAAAAACAACCAAAACTGAAACACACACACATAGGGGATTAGCAATGTACCCCGAGGGGCTGGACTAAGGCCCGCCTCGACTAACCACTGCTTGGTCATCATTCGGATTGCCTGGGAACCTAAAAGAATTCCCTTCAACTGCCCGACCATGGTGGATTCCTCATCGCCTAGGTAGGGAGCATGTTGCTTATAACATGGGCCGATCACTCGAGCTGAAAACCCCAACCTCGGCGGCAACTGATATACAAACGTCGTGTCTTCAAACCTTTGTCGTTAGAAGGCACTCCTCGACTTTAAATCTAGAACGGGCAGTCAGATAGTAGTCGCCCTGACCCTTACACACTTGGAAACAAGAGAAGAATAAATCCTGAGACGAAATTATCTCAGCCTCCCAGTACTCCCCTAGAAACGCTATCAAATAATGTCAAGAGTTCGGCACCATTTGGCTAGGCAAAATTTGTCACCACCCGATACACTCCTCTGTCATAGGGTGAAGAGCGAACCTAAGTCCCACCTCAAGGGCATCAGTAGAGATACTGAAGCCATTGGGGAAGGAGTCGTAAGGTTGTTGTCCAAGTGCAGGAGCATGTAAAACATACTCGCTTGGGATGCTATAATGCTCCCGAACCACTGACAGTAATTCGACACTTAAGATCCAGTCATGACACGACTTCATAACTTCAAGAGCCTTAAGAGCCCTCACATCCATCAAAGTCAAAGCACCCGAGGACGAACTCGCCTTCGGCTAAGTAGCCGCAGATCCACTGGAGCGGACCTCCTCCGTTGGAGGTAAAGAGACCATAGAAGAGGAAGAGGGAGAAGCTGAAGAAGTGAAAATCAAGGAAACCATTCCAACCTGATCTAATGAGAAGGACAACCAAGAGGGGTTCGAGGGCAATCCTAGCAACCGAGACTCATAAGATCGAGAGCTGGAAGAAAAAGACGAAAGAAATAGAAGTGACCTCTTACCACCAACGCGATGGAGCTTATAAGTGGAACCCTCACTTCACCAAGGGACGTTTCTACTTCTCGGAGCGACACAATGACTTCGGCTGGGAAACATGCAAACCACATTAAGTGTGGCACATAGTAGGGCAATAGGGTCGCCATGTAAGCCCTAAACCTCAGACGCCAGTTCAACATCATTACCCCTCGTATCTGCCACGTGCCCACGTTGCGTGATCTATGTGTTGACTGTTTAATTTGCGTATTGACCACACACGAGCTAAATTCAGTTAGTCTTTGCCCAAGTTGTGTATCTCGGTAACCCAATCAGTCTTTCCCGAGTTGGGTATCTCGGCAATTCGGTTAGTCTTAGCCCAAGTTATGTATCTCGATAATTTAGTCAGTCTTTGCCCGAGTTGTGCATCTCGGTAATTCAGTCAGCCTTTGCCTGAGTTGTGTATCTCGACAATTCAATCAGTCTCAGCCCGAGTTGTGTATCTCGACAATTCAGTTAGCCTTTGCCCGAGTTGTGTATCTTGGCAATTCAGTTAGTCTTAGCTCGAGTTGTGTATCTCGATAATTCAGTCAGTATTTGCCGGAGTTGTGTATCTCAGCAATTCAACCAGCCTTTGCCTGAGTTGTGTATCTCGGCAATTCAGTCAGCCTTTGCCTGAGTTGTGTATCTCGATAATTCAATCAGTTTTTGCCCAAGTTGGGTATCTCATCAATTCAATTAGTCTTAGCCCAAGTTATGTATCTTAGCAATTCAATCAGCCTTTACCTAAGTTGTGTATCTTGAAAATTCAGTCAGTCTTTGCCCGAGTTAGGTATCTCAGTAGTTTAGTTAGTCTTTGCCCGAGTTGTGTATCTCGGCAATTTAGTCAGTCTTTGTCTGAGATCAGTAACTCGACCAGTCCAACATTTTCGAGACCAGTTACTCAACCAGTCCAATAGTTTCTGAGACCCGTAACTCGAATAGTCCATTTGTTTTCGAGACCAGTAACTCAAACAGTCCATCAGTCCCAAGATCAGTGACTTAGACAGTCCAACAACTTATGAGATCAGTAATTTGGTCAGTCTACTTGACTCAAAGATCCACAATGAACTCCACACCTCATGATGATGCCCCGCTAGATCTCTCTCTCTCTCTTGAGCACCCTTGCGAAGACAAGTCAAGCACCAGCCCAAGATCTCGAAAAGTCCCGACCCATGGCAATAAATGCCAAGGATCTTCCCACACCCCACTTCAAGGCATCCCGGGATGGCCACCTTCGGGGGGGCGGGGAGAAAATGATAGGGCAAGTTGTGGGATAGTCCAGTTCACCAAGATAGCTCCAACTTGGTAAACTATGACAACATGAGTTCTGACACCAACCCAGTTGGCACAGAACGTGACCGAGGTGGTACAGTATTAACCGGGCTGCACGGCTGTAGTCGAGCTGGAGCGTCCTTAAATGAAGCATGGCATGCATGTCCTTGCTCTATGCCCATCGGAAGTACGGCAATATGGGCGTTTGGAGAGATCACACTCCAGCACGTCGGCAATGGTAAGGGTAGGAGTACGATCGATCAGACATCGGGTGAGTATAGAAACCCCTCCTATAAATAGAATGAAGGGGAGGCTGAGACTCTCTCTCTATTTTAAACCCTTAATACCATATCGGTTAGGGCACTGATTTGATCGTCGGAGGGACCACATTGGGTGCCCCCATCCCGACGAGACCTTCGTGAAAGATTCCTCGACAGACCCCAAGAAGAAGGATCCCGAGGTACGTACTCGAGCAGACTCAACCAAGATGCATTCCTAAACAGGCCTAGTCGACCTCTCTCGAGCTTCTCAATCTCCCTGATACCAATGCAGATAAGCTTATCCACACGACCAGAATCGAGTCATGCTAACTATTCAATTATGAGCTCATGGATCCAAAAATCAAGACCCGATCTTAACATTTCTTGTTGATTATGAAATTGGTATTGAATGTATAACATTTATCACGTACTATAGTTCATTATTTTTAGTTGGCATCGGATGCCCAGCACATTATGGCAGGTCTTCTATTGGTATATGTGGAGGCTTTCTCCACGAGAGAAAAAACCTACATCTGTATGTAATTATTATGAAAATATGGAATTATATATATATATATATATATATATATATATATATATATATATATATATATATCTTTTTATTAAGATAATTTATAATGATTGCACCTACCACTTGCAAATGTATGTGTCCATAGACTTGTGATCATCATTAATACTTTCACATCTGGGGGATATTAATATTAAGGTATGAACAGTCTATACATTTGCCTTATAAAACTATAATTTTATGATTAAAATGTACAGTTTGCCATTGATTTAAAAAAGCCAATTGTATTCATCTATCAACTGATGAATACTGTTATCTGAATCAAACATAAAAAGGAAAAGAAACTCGTTGTTGTAGTGATTAATTTAGAGTCTTAAATCACTCGAAAATTAAAACCCATTGATGTACGAGACGTTGCTACTTGTTTTCTGGTACGTGATTCTTTTATGTTTATGTAGAGAAGTTGCATCGATTAAATTTAATATTGTTCTAATAATTCAGGAAAAGCGATCCAAATGCTAAGGTATACACAAATCTCAAAGCAGTATAATACGTACGATCTTACCTGTTTAGCAATCTTGATGCGGCACAAAAGCATCGTATGTTAAGTTAAGTTCTTAAATATATGATATGTTAAATTTTTAAATATACGATCTTACCTGTTTAGCAATCTTGATGCGGCACAAAAGCATCATAAATTTTTAAATATATGATATGTTAAATATATGTTAAGTTCTTCCTCTTCCTTGGCGAGAACGTTCTGTTCGATCTATTTCTTTATTTCTCCATGAATCGTATGCTTGTTACAATAGCGACAAAATTAAAGAAGTAAGGTTTTCTTTCTATTTTTTCTTTCTATTGGAGATACCTATTTCGAATCTTATCTAAATGGAATTCTTGATCAAATTCGTTCTTGGCTTACTCTTAACTTAACTTAAATGAAACTTAAATTATGAAACTTAAATTAAATTACGTAAATTCACTTAAATATATAAATTAACTTAATATAGATAGAATTATATAATTACTCTATTATTAATTTTTATTTTTATTATTTATTAATTTTTATTTTATTATTTATTAATTTATTATTAATATAAATTTTTATTATTAATATAATATTTAATTGAATATAATGAGATTACTTATGTAATAAAAAAAACTTCAAAAAGTATTATATTAACGTCTTTCTTAAACTTAATAATTAATATCTTCAAAATTACAAATTTTTTCTTTTTTCTTATTTTATTTTTTTATTTGATTTCAATTTTCATTGAAATAGTGAATTTCAATTTCATTTGAAATTTGATTGAAAGGGAAGGGATATATGGGCTATTCTCTTTTTTAAATTTCGTTGACCGAGAAAGGTTGAAGCTGCATAGATTATTTGAATCGTTCCCACTATTACCAATCAGGGAGAAAATATAGAATGGGCGTGGGGTAATAATTCCATATTTATCCGAATAAGTCCATATGCGCCCATTTTTAATAAGATTCCAGCTAGAAGCATACATGTACTGTAATGTGCTTCTCCATGGGTATCTGGTAACCACGTATGTAGGGGTATGATCGGTGATTTGACAGCATAAACAATAAGGAACCCAAAATATAATATTATTTCTTGGATTATTTTTTTTATTACCTTTTTTAATGTTTGATCTCGTGTAATCCTCTTCAAGATATTCCTTTTGATTTTGTTTTTGTGGATCTGATACAAGATTTGATTCACCCTCTTTTTCTTGGTTGGAATTTTGAAATTCTATTTTAATGGAATCTTTTTCATTTTTCTTTTGACTAATATCTTTTTTTGACTGATATTTTTTTCATTTTTCTTTTGACTAATATTTTTTTCATTTTTCTTTTGACTAATATTTTTTTCATCTTTCTTTTGACTAATATTATTTTCATTTTTCTTTTGACTAATATTTTTTTCAATTTTCTTTTGACTAATATTATTTTCATAATAAATATTAGAAAGAAGTAATTTGATTGGTATGATCCACGGTTTAATCTTATATGCATCAAAGGTAACACAAATTCTGGGAAGAACCAAGGTTCTAGATTTGATATGGTAGAATAATTTCGATTCATTTCTATCCAATCAAAAAAAATTTTTTGATGAGTCTTAGTTTTTTTACCAATCTCGGTACCGATATACATATCGGTCCAGCCCTCAATATTACTATTGTTCTCAATATCATTATTGTTCTCAATATCACTATTGTTTCTAAGGCAAAAATGAAGAATTCTATAATCCAAATATTTTTTATTCAGATTTTGATAGGTATCAATAAAATATCTTTTTTTTAGGTAATCATGAATAGTCATATTTAGCGATACATAAAACGATTCGGGTTTCAGTGTGTATGAGTCCTTACTGTCCCCATAATTTATATATTCATGTGATAAAAGATCATATCTGTAGTGTTTTTTAAATTTTTCTTTTTGACTCGTCGATATGATATATGATATGTTAAATATATGGTAGCCTCTGTAGACCACATCGCATTAATAGCGCCGATACGTAACGGCAAAATGAGACCCCCCCGATTGAGACGGCTTTATATGACGGGCATCTGCCCCCGTTACGAGTGGCAATAACATCTCCAGCACAAAGGGTTTTTATCGGGCTTTTTCACGGGCGCAATTCGCCACCGTCCCGCCCCCAAACCGGCATTCGCGGGAATCCGATCTCGTCGCGTCAAATCGGAAACCCCGATTCGTCGTTTGATGATGACATGATGCGCGTCTCGTGTCAAGGTATCGCCCGATCGGGCCCGGCGTGATCGCCCCCGTTTAGGGGGAGGTCGAGCGGAGAGCGGCAGCTGTGGAGGGGGAGGAAGAGGAGGAGAAGCTCGAAGGGTCCCGGCTCCGGTTAGCTTCTGTTACTTGGTTTCGGAATCGATCGATGGAACGGAGTCGGAAACCGGCTTGCTCTGTCTCGTCTGTTATATTTCTTTTCAGATGAATCTCTTATCGCTATTTGATGAATTTAATTGTGTTACAGAGCTTCATAACATATATATATCTTGATTAGATTTAACGATCTAATTCGACAATCTTTTATCCCCATTGTGATTAAAAACTGGAATGTACGGCTTATAACCGGGGTTTCATGCTTGCTTGTTTGCTTACTGTACTTTCTTTACTCTGTATACATAAAAGGTCTATTTTGATGATATTGGTGATGATCCTTAATAGTCACAGTCATGGCTTTCAAATTTCAATCATCATAATTATGTGGCCACTCATTATGATCGCCTCAAATGAAGAAATTGAATTGCGCTTGCGTTTGTATAATGTAATTGGCGTCGATCTTATTTTAGTAACCTGGTTTTTGAAACACCATCAGCTCAGGAGCTGTTGTGCTCCAAGTATTGGATGAGAAACTGGAGGAACATTTTGTGTGGTTTCCACTGCTTAGATTTTAGTTCCAACTTCAGTTGCCAATAGATTTGCCTGTCAACCATTATATTATGTCATGTGGAACATCTGAAGCTGTCATTTTTAGAACATCTAAATCTTGCGTTTGTTGCAAACAAGTTGGACTGATGCTTTAAATTTGTAGATAAATTAAGCGATGTTTAAGAAAAACAATATAAGTAGAGCATGAACCATTCAGTGTCTAATCGTGTGTTACTTTTTGTGTTTACTTGCTGTTTTCCCTTCATGATTATTAATCTTTAGATGATTTTTCTCTTGTTGTACTGGACAGGTATTGCGGCATTCTTGGTTTGGATAAAAGAATGCCTCGACCTCCAGACATAGGGTGGCAATATGGTACCATGATAGGTGGTCATAGACATCATGTCCAGTGCAACTATTGTCACAGGATCATGATTGGAGGTATTACACGTTTTAAGAAACATTTGGCTAGCAAAAGAGGAGAAATCAAGGGTTGTGATGCCGTTCCGAAAGAAGTAAGGGAGATAATAGCGCATCATCTAGCCACACGAAAACCGAGGAGGCCGAACAAAAGAAGACGAAAGACAGCTGAGGGAACTTCTTCAGCGCCAATTTCTACTAATTATAGTGTGGAATCAGATGCATCAGATCCAGACATGACAAATGTTAGACGAGAAGTATTGACCTTTAATGAAGCAGAAGTTCATTGTATGATACTGTCATTTTATCTTTCTCCTTTTATGTAGTATCATATATTACTTGGATTTGTGCACTGGTCAAGAATTACAAAAATGCAAATCTAGATTGTATATTAGCTACTTGCAATCATAGAAGAATATGAATTCATTTCCTTCTGTTTTATTGTGAACTCCTCTCTGTACTTGCTATTTTATCCTAACCACTAATAGAAGAATCCTATTCTTTGACATTCAGATGAACTATAAGGAAAGATGACTAATTGATTAATATTAATAGCATGTTTTGTTTGATTTTTTTAATATTAGGTTTATGGTAATGCTTTTGTTTAGTATCATTTATTGTTAATTTCTGCCAATAAATGTTATATTTGGTTAAATTATTGCTGTTTTTTGAACAATTGATTTGCCACTGATTGGAGTCAGTATGTGTAGTGGGATATGCGGTAGTCAAAAAGAGCATTTTTAGCTTGAGACATGAAAAGTTGGGGTGAATTATATGACATAAAAAAAGGGAAAAAATGTATAAGGCTATGGTCTCTGTCCAAATATTTTTAGCTCCTCTGCCTCTTGTTACGTAGCATGCTTTCCCTTGTGACACTTCTTAGTTGCTTCATATGTATGTTGACTTTTGCCCTTTGCTGCTCCCAACCAACCACTTATCTAGAACCAACCTCGTGTTTGTTCCAGTATAATACTTTTCTCTAGTGCAATAATAAAAAAATCTTCTTTCTAGTCTCACCAACCTTTAGTTCCTCTTAAGATAACAATTTTTTTAACATATTGAACACTTATTAATATAATGTTTAAGTATTTCGTAGTTCATAGTTCATACAATATCTTTACTATTTCTATTCATAGGGTTCCATTCTTATATAGCTTAAAAACATGTTTCCAGTTAGATTTTGTAAATGATCTTTAGAGAAAAGGAAATAACCAAAAAAAATTATTTAAGTGTGTATATGACTATTTCCTAATAGATTAACTACTTGGATAAATTGGTCTTAGTTTAGTGACTTCAGTAAAATGCTACCACATTAGAAGCTAGACATGTGTGAGATAAGAGGTTGATAGAGTTTGTTTTTTGCCCTTGTCAGCATGATTCTTTGCTTGTTCACAATTTAAATGTTTTCTTCTTGCATGTCAATTTCATGATAGAATTTTTAGTGAGGAGTGACAAAATTAAGCTTGCCCCATGAGTGGGAAAATGTTTCGAGATTAGGACTTTTTCACCTTGGCAAATTAGGTTTAGATCAGCACAGATAAATACAATAGTATCTCAAAATTTGCTCATCTACTTTGTCTGTTAGATAAATTTGAAGGATTTTGCTTTCATAAGCTAGTTTTCATATGCCAGCTTCTGGATAACAATTTTCATATCATGCTATTAAGAACACATTATGTGCCTTTTCATCATAATTTTCAATTTTGAAGGTTTTGCTTTCATAAGCTAGTCTTCATATACTAGGCACTAGATATCAACTTTGTGTCATGCTATTGAGAACATAGCATGTTTTTTCCCAAGTTAGTACATGTGTCTATGTTTGAACACATAATCAGATAGCTCCAAGCATAGTTATGCTTATTCATATGTATATTCATTATTTAACAACAAGTAACAGATGATTATGTTGTGCATACTTTGCATGTCATCCATGAAAGTATGCTATCATGAATTCATGGTATTCCAGACATCATACTTGTCAAAATATAGTTGTCATTATTGTAATTATATGTTCAATTATTAATCTTTGTTTTCCAGTCAAATTAGATGGCTTTTCTGTTCGATTGTTTCTGTCAGAAATAGCATTTGCCTATCGAGGAAAAATAAATATATAATTCTTAAAGCTTTTGGTCTCTGTTCAGTCTTTTCCAATTAGCCTACTATGACATATGGTTCCTTGTCTATATGACTTGTTACTTTCTTTTCTTTTCCTTTTCATGTGATGCAGCTCAAAGAACATCCGAGCAACAGTTCGAGATTGGGACAAGGGGTTTCATTGATGCCTTTTCATGTATTCAATATAAGGATGAGCAAGTATGTTACTTAGGATGCTTAATCTACCTTTTATGTTGGATTATTTTGTTAATTATTTGTTATCTTGCTTTTTGAATTCTTGAAGGATTTCATGCCTACTAGAGCCACTGATATTGGATGGGCTCATGGTGCAATGGTCAATGGGGATCGACAAAAGATAGAGTGCAAATATTGCCACAAGGTAATCCTAGGTGGTGGGATTTCTCGTCTTAAACAGCATTTAGCTGGAGAAAGAGGTAACATAGCACCATGTGACCAAGTACCTGCTGATGTCAAAGCACAAATGCAACAACATCTAGGCTTTAAGGTTTTGGAAAATTGTAATGTCCAGCAGAACACAGAAGAATATAATGGTGATGCTCTTAAAGTGACTCCGATTTCTCCAACAGCGGCTTCTCATAGAAGACGAGGGAAGGATGAAGGATATTCCAAAAGGAGAAAGAAAGTGGAGATGTTAGGCATTCCACAGGGCTCGACATTCCCTCTGTCTACAGTGCAGCTTTCTTTTGCTTCACAAGAAATCATAGACCAAGCGGATATTACGGTTGCAAAATTCATGTATGAATCTGGTGTACCACTAAGTGCAGCCAATTCAGTGTATTTTCAGAGAATGGCAGATGCTATCGCTGCTGTAGGGCCTGGCTACAAAATGCCTTCGCATCATTCCCTCAGAGGTAAATTATTAAGTAGATGTACCACTGATGCAGAAGAAATCAGCAAAGAGCTTCGTAAGTCATGGGAAGTGACGGGCTGTACTGTCCTGGTTGATAGGCTGATGGATACAGCTGGTCGGTCCATAATTAACATTTTTGTCTATTGTCCGAAAGGAACAATGTTTCTAAAGTCAGTAGATGTATCCCAGATTGAGACTACCTTGGAAGGCCTTGTCCATTTATTTGAGAGTATCATTCAAGATGTAGGCCCTGGAAACATAGTACATTTCTTATTGGATAGTGCACCCTGGTATAAAGCTGCAGGGAAGGTGCTAATGGACAAGTATAAAACCTTTTTCTGGAGTGTCTGTGTGAACCATTGCATGGAACTAATGTTTAAAGGCTTGAGTGAAATGGATGAAGTATATAGCGTAATTGCCAAGGCAAAGAAAATCACTCAGTTGATTTATAATGATGCATGGCTCCTTAATTTGTTGAAGAAGACTACTGAAGGAAGAGATTTAATTCGACCTGGCATGACACAGTCTATAACAGACCATCTAACTTTACAGAACATATTTTCTCTCAAGGACTCTCTTCAGCAGATGTTCACTTGTGACTCCTGGGACGAGTCAGTGTTGTCTAAGCAAAAGTTAGGAATGAGTGTAAAGAACATTGTATTTGATTTGCAGTTCTGGCAATCATGTGCAAATATCATAAAGGTCTCAGAACCCCTTGTGAGAGTTCTACACCTCGCGGATGGTGGAGAAAGGCCTTCTATGGGATATATATTTGATGCATTTGAAAAAGCAAAAAAGGATATCATATTGGCATTTGATAACCGGGAATCTGATTATTTGCCATATTTGGGGGTCATAAATCGTGTACACGATGAATTTCACAGCCCCCTGCATGCTGCTGCTTATTATCTTAATCCCTCCATCTATTATAACACCAGATTTTTTATTACTAATGTTATTCAGAAAGGCTTGCTTGATTGTATCGAGACATTAGAGCCTGATCTGACAGCCCAAGATAATATTACAAAGCATAAATCTTTTTATGAAGATTCTCTTGGAGACTTTAGTCGACCCTTGGCTTTAAGGGGAAGAGAATCACTGCCTCCAGGTAAGTTTAGTTTCTATTTTGTTGATTATTTACCGGAACAGAAATTTCTTTACGACCAATAATTCAAGTGAATAACATGTTGCATAAGGTTTTTATTTTCCAAAACCAATCATTGCTTGAAAATTTTTGTTTCCAGCTGCATGGTGGTCTATGTATGCATCAGATTATCCAGACCTACAGCGATTTGCCGTTAGGATCCTAAGCCAGACATGCAGCATGCCTTCATTCAGGAGGAACTGCTACATCAATGAATATACCCATTCAAGTAAGAACAGATTGGAACGTGTGAGGTTGAATGACACTACTTTCGTCCACTACAACTTGCACCTTCAAGAAGGGTTAGTTCCATGGCACGCGTTTACTTACCAATTCTATTTCATGCTGGAGCAAGAAATGAACTAACGAATCTCACATATCTGTATTTGACCAGACAACCAGTGGCAACAGAAAGCAAGGGCTTGATAAATGGCGAAAATGACCTGCTCAGCATCAGCAGCTACGATGCAGGAGATTGGATCGATGATCCTGGAATACTCGAGGTAGAAGGTATCAACTTGTTAGATGTCACTCTACCTGGTGGACCACTACCTGTGATCGATAAAGCCGGCAGTACAAGTGATGGTAATCTTGTTATTGATGATTGATCCACAAAGCAGCTTGTGACCGATAGATAATGCAAAATAGAAAAGGCGCCACTGCAGCTGTAGTTCAGTATATGTTAGCAATACATGAGGGGGTATATTTCGCAGCCCCGAGTCTGTATGACTATACATCAAATGAATTGTATTTTTGGAGAAGGGTTTTCTGCCCAACTACTGTTGTAAATAACTACTTTACATCACAAGTTCCATAATTGTTATAGATGCATTGGATGTGTATATAACCTTGCCAGTGCAGCTGCATTGACTTTTTGGTGATTGCCACACTAAAATATGCTGCATATTTTATCCTAATCCAAATCCCGATGAAGTAAATTGTTAGATAATTCGAAACTAGTTATATCATTATGATCATTATTGTATATTATATGCTGAAAGTACATTGAAAGATGGAGAAATAAGAGCAAGAAAGGAGGGAAAGGACACTTCAAACCATTTATCAGATTTTTTTTACTTCCATCACCATTGACCTGTTGTCTTAATAACCTAATAATACCTTTTGTGGTGTTTGGGTTTGTGCACTGCTGGCCACCATAATCCAACTTCTGGTTCATCTCAACATCACTTGGTATATTGGAAGAATATCCATAAATGGATATGCATCACCATTATCATCATCCGTATCGTACTCATCATCATCACCACCGTCGTACTCTCCATCGTCCTCCCCATCATACTACACATCACCGTCTCTCGTCCCCTTCTGTCTTCCTCTGCGGTTTTATTTATAATAATTATTACTTTGTACCTTCTCTCTTCCTCCACAGCCTTGCTATAATAATTATTACTATGTACTGCTATTATTACTGTTGAGGGGTTACGTTTAATTTCTTTCCCCCTCTCTCGTTCTTCTTATAGTTTGTTTGTAGATATATAATCATTACGATGACGAGGATATCTTGCTCAAATGTTATATGGCGAGGGATAACAATCAAAACATAAATAGACTGTCCATTTCTTTTGTAATTAATGAGGATTCATCATCAAAATTGAGAAAGATGATTCGGTTCATACATTTGAGCCAAACTTGGATTCGACACAAAAACAGAGGATATAATTATTTGAATTGGAATGACAAAAGTGACATGCAAACCGGGTCAATTAATATCATGGATCATAGTAATGAATTTGGATCACATAAATGGATCAAATTTCCAATCAAGATTCAAAAATCTTATCAACGACGATTACAAAAGGATCGCTTTCAAGTTGACACTATGATGTGCAATTGAAGATATCTGAGCAATTTACAATCAATTGTTATTTGCCTGTAAACATGAAGGATTCATTCACAATAAAAAAGATTCAAAGAAAATATGAGATGGTAGTTACTGATAGCTGACACAAGTATTATAAATATGAAGATGCTATAAGGTTCATTCATCCTAATACACAGCTCAAAACTGAGAGCAATTTGATTGGATACAAGTGAAATCAATCCCCCTCAGAAGGATTCAACTTCACAGCATTTCTAATTTTGATTGACAACATGTCAGGGGAAAGATCATCAACCTTGATAACTTGACTTCCAAGTGGTGATTACTGCCTTGAAAAGGGGCACAAATTTGTAGTTTACATAACAAGCACACAATTGTATCAAACACCATTCAGAACAAGTTGCCAAATGTATCCCTATGCCCTCAACATCAACAATTTCTTATCAACCCTCAAAGTTGTGTTTCCCGCTCAAAACTTACACCAACAGCACCAAAAGAAGATACAACAGGAGTGCTTCAAGTAGAATTATCTATTATACAGGACTTCCCAATGGACAGTACAACCCATGTCACTGTTACCAAAACTATCGTGTGGTCACAGAAGAGAAAACCAAACATCCGAAAGAATACATAGCACACAACAAACCTATCAATGATCCCAATGGTGAAAAGAACATGCGTATGCACTCGCTTATCCAACAGCTACATACACACCGGATAAACTTCTGAGGAACTGAGGCAACTTCAGATTAGTTACACCCAAGATGCAGTGAACCAGCCATATGGTATGTATAGTGTGAATTGCTCGTCAAACCTGATGTCAGCTTTTGCTTTGCGGCGTCATGATGTAGCTCTTTTGCTAACCCATTCAAGACCTTGACAGCTCAATTGTGGTTGGATCAATCTAAGGGATATGGTTCCTTGTTTTCGAGAAGGGGCTGCCATAATCCCAAGAGCCCCAGACAAGTGAACAGGATTGACTATAAGATATCATATAATTGCTATATCCAGGCAAGAGAACCACGATCATTTGATGTTTGAGGTCGGCCCCTGGTTGGTGTTGGTGGTCTGTTGGCATTGAGCTCCTGATGCATGAAAGGAACAATAAAAGGTTCAGAAGGCCTAGAAGAAAAAGTCAAGAACCAGGTTTATAGAAGAAAGAATGTTCCATACCTGCATCCATGTATCTTCTGTATGACGCTCTGGCGATGCTTCAGGGGAATTAATGGCAGGAGGTAAAGGATGAATAAGTTTTGGAACGACCACAAGGTCTCTTCCCAAAACTAAAATTGCCCCCGCATTATTTGCGGTCCCTGAACAGAAGATATTAGGAAAATTAAGGGGGAGAACTTAACATGGGATGCTCAGCATGTTAAAAACCTAGTCATACCACAATAATTGGTTGCAGAGAAAAGAGTAATCAAATGCCCTTGAGCAAAACGCTCAAAACCATCCATTACACACTCATGTGCTCGTACTATCAACTGGAGGTCATTGTTATTGCAAAACTCCATAACACGGTCAGGCTGCAGTAATATGAAAAAGAGATCGGATTGACGAAAGAAATCAAAACAAAAAAGATAAACAAAAGCAAAAAGACAAAAAAAACGTCGATGCTAAAACACCAACCCCAAACGTGACAAGTCCTGGACCCCTAGCGTTTGGCCTTAGCCCCTCAACACTATCATTTTCTGTCGGATCAGACCTAAATTATTAGGACAATGACAAATACATTATTTATGTGATAAATCAAATACAAATCAGAAAAGAAGCTACTTGTAGCTGTTAAATTACAAACCATAGAAGATCCATAAGAACTATTGAGCCTGCTTCCATTGTGATTGGCCGTTGAAGGTTCTCAATCTGCTCCACATGATTTATGGACCGACCTATGCCACCATGCATGCAAATAATTTTCTTCTCAATCAGTGCGGCTAAAGGTAGCCAATTAAAAAGCCGGTTAAAGCGATGCCAAGCCCAGATGCCATCTCGTTCCCCCTGTTTCCAGATATTAAAATAGATGAATGGGAGAAATTGTTCAAGAACTCAAAAATCAAACAATTATTTCTACCATTCGCTCAATACACTCAATCCGGAATCCAAATAGAGCATTAATATCTGCTGCTTCGTGGTTTCCACGAATTAAATGTACATTATGAAGATACTCAACCTGCAAGTGCCAAAAAAACCAATTTACTTTAGTAGATGAGAAGTTTCTTACATCATGACTGCCACTAGAAAGACTAAATCCAATAGAGGATGCATGCATCCATCCAAATAATACCTTCAATGCAAGAAGAAGGGTAATAGTCTCCAAACTATGCTGACCACGATCAACATAGTCTCCCAAGAAGAGATAATCTATATAACTAAAAGTCATAAAAGCAAGTCAGCATTGCAAACATAACACAAGTGATACATGTGCTATTCTGAATATTATAAAATGGGAAGCAAGGAGTTTGGAATACATGCACAAATAAAAGTACAAAGTACATAAAAATAAGCTTGGTGTGTACAGTAGTACTAAGCAACTCTCATAAAGTAAAATTAGAAGAAAAAGACGAAAGATGATTGCATGTTATGCCAACCCAAGGAAACTGTAATCCCTTTTGATACAGGATCACTTTCACAAATGAAGTCGCAATTCATTCGCATAATCAAGATACTCACGCTATGTCCCCTGCTGTTGAAGGAGCACCATACTCATCAAACAAGCGCATGAGGTCCCCAAACTGACCATGTAAATCACCAAAAATCTTAACAGGAGCTTTAATTTGTAGAACAGTTGGCTCACTAGTAAAAATTCTTTCCGCACTGTCACAAAGATCTGCAATTTCATTGCAATCCAAGAAGAACTGCCTCCGTACCGGGGGCTTCCAACCACGAGGTTTCAAAAGATGTGCTATAACCTGGATCAGCATTACAAAATACCAAAGAATAAGATGAGGTTTTTTTAGAAAATGCATGACAGATACACATATAAGGATACAAATTTGGAAGCTAAGGAATATTCTGAACTATTGAGTCTCAATTATAAAGTTTGCTTTATTAATAGTGCTAGACAAAGTTTAATCATTTAAATTTGCTGCAGTTTGTATCTTAAATATGTTATAATATCTACCAAGCTAATAGACTTAAGTAGAAAATATCACATTTCTCATAAATCATGCCAAAGATGCAATTCTAAAATGCATGCTCTCCATCTACATATTATAGTTTGCTTTCCATTTGTAACAACAACGTTTACCTTCTTGGGCACACTATTTATAGACATTTGTCTATCTAACAACTTCCGAGCTGCAGTTGCATTCTCGGGCGTACCATGACTGACCCGCCTGCCTTCATTTTCAAATTGATCAATTGAAAGCTGCCTGACCATGCCACCCAAGGCACCACCTGTCTCTGCAGCAACGACCACCTGTATAATGAACATGTTGAGTTTCAAGGTCCAAGAAAGCAGTAGCGACTGATCAGATGTTCAAGCAGCCTATTTGGGACTTGCAAATATAATGACAACATGGAAGTTATTTACAAATCATTAACTAAAAGAAATATGGAGCCAAACTTGGTGATTTGTTAATTGGTCATGCCGACGATCAAGAAAAGGTCAAACTACCATGTCGACATTTTATTATACTGACCGCTCTATGATGAAGCCGAACCCCAGTTGGTGGGGTGTTGGCTGCTGCAGAAGGGTCCGGCACCTTAACCATACTTGAGATCAGTTTCCCACTTGGTGTAGCTTCTGAACCACGATCACGATCAGGCAATTGTTCAACTTCGCCATTAACTTGCCGTGCTTTTGCAGCAGCTAAAGTAGCACTGATAGCCTCAGCCTCTGCTGCCGAGGCTTCAACTAAATACTCGACACCTTTGTTCAGTCCCCTGCACCAAGTTCATCGCAAGCAACAGATTCCATCAATTATTAGACAATCTGACCTCACTTGAAAGAGAGCACATCAGTTATTTGCAGCTAACACATGGCAATTAAGTCAAGATTTGACAAAACACAGTAAGTCAAGAAAGGAACTAAGTCATAACTCATAGACTACCTTGGTCCTGGAAACATGGCATTTTCAGGACTTATGTCAGTATATATATCTCCATTGACAGGCGGGGCAACAGGAGTTCCCACCATGATTGCACCATCTGGAGCTGTTTCAGAAATATCTTGCCTCGATCTTTCATCAGAATACAGGTATCTTCCTGGTGCCGTTCCTACTTGTACATCTGTAGCAGCTGCTGCAGCAGCAGCATGGGAAGCGGCACTTGTTGTTTCAGCAGCAGCCAGATCTTCAGCAGCAAGTAAATCATCAAGAAGCACACCTGCAGAAAAACCACATTCTAGTTAACTGAAAACAAAAGCATTTTGACAAGCATTTATTGCAATCGATCATAAGAACCAAAATCCTATTAATATATAGGAACACATTTCCACTAGTTCCCAAAAAATATTAGTATCAAACTGGAATTTGTCACAGATCCTAACATAGAAGCATTGGAAAAGCTAATGTAAGCAAAAAACCTCACAAATCATTGATCATAAGGCATATAATTAATTAATTATCGCTATAAATAAGAACCATAAAACCAACAAAAGTGATGGTCATCAAAAAATGAACAAGAGCATAATACAACACCAGTCACAAACTGCATCTTGTTCTGCACACTGTCAACTAACAAAGCAGGTTTATACACATAAGGAATGAGTTTAAGACATTGAAAGAATTTCTAGATCACGATGTGCTTGGTCACAAACATTTTGAACAAAAGAGACACCCTAAATAAGCAATTAGAACCTAAAGAAAACTTACGCACGCCTATGGTGCTATCTCATTGATGTAACTAAATCTAAGCCATCATTTTGTAATTCCTCACAAAGCAGACATTTTCTCATCAGTTTGTGATTAATTACATGTGGTCATACACACAAATGTCACAGTTGAAGTTTCTAAACAGCAATTACAATTATTTGAATTGACCACCATCCTCTAAAACAATGCAAAAAAGTGTCACTCACTACCCATGTATAGGTTAACTCCAGGCACAATAGATTCTGAAACTAGGGTACAAATTGAATCTGAAGATGTCATGGAAGCCATTATATTTAAAGTGTAACAGAAGCTACAAGTTTAGAAAGAAGGAAATAATATCATTTAAAACACAATCTGCCTAGTGAAAACCCCATTGTTGTCTCCTATTTGTTTTCTGTCACATTAATCTCTTCCAAAATGGTGGAATATGAAAATCCTTTATCCTTTCAGCTTTCTCTTAACTGTCACTCTACATAATTGAGTTAATGCAATCATATATAGGAAATTTTAGGAACTTAATCTCTCTCACATTTCTGCAAAATCAATATTTAAAATAATCATGCTCCGGGGTCCAACCAAAGATGCTTCAGTTATGGTTTCATTAAAGAGCACAAACTACAAAGAAACTATGATGGCTTTCAAATGTTGTGTTTTCAGGTTAAGTCATGGTAGACTTGATAGTATAACATTTATTCTTCTTTTCTTGGGCTTTTCCTAGAGTCATAAATTTATGCTATTATATATGCATCATAAATTAACAACAGGACACAGGTCTGGGAGAATTGTGCATCATCCTTTCATTAATCAGCACAGTCAAATATCCAAAACTAAATGATGCTAGCAACCATATGTAAACCCCAAACTAGCTGCATGACTTCTGTTGTAAATTGTTTCACGCCCCAATAACAAACTCATCTTAATTGATATGCTTAATTCTGAACAAACACATCAACCCTGGAAGATCATAACATTTTGGGTGCTATATGCGAAAGTACTTATGCCTACCTGATAATACCAGGACAAATATGATATTTCTAAAAATAAAAAAAATGCATTCATGAAGGTTCAATAGTTTACTTGGGCTAATCCCATACAAACATGCTAGTACTAAGAAAGGTATCTGTTATAATGCAGAAAGTTGAAATGTTAGACTATTGAAGTACATCTACCATTGGCATCAGGCATATTTTGTTTTCTAACCCAACCATGAACAAACAAATAATATGGAAATATTGATGAAAGTGGTCTATTCAGCTCTCCCTACTAACCAATTTGTCAATAGATGTAAAAGTTCAAGACACGAGACAAAGCTGAGAACATTCATTGTCCAAACCAAGGTTCACAACACCATCCAATACAGTTCTGTGCGGCCAGATTTACAGTTCTGACACGTTATCAGTACATGGACCAAGGTAGACAGGGGCAGTTTCTTTTTCTTTTTTTTTTCAGCCATTTTAATTTTTCTTTCAAACCTTGACATGTACCAGTGTACCACGGGTTTAACAACTGATATGGTACACACGTAAGCTTTACTAAAACAGTACTAATACACAAAATTGCGAACCTTGGTCCATACCAAGAAAGATGCTTATAACTAAGTAACAAAATAATGGCAAGCATAAAGTTTAGGTGTTGATTTTAAATTTCAATATTTTCATAAGATATATCCCCTTTTTTTCCGTTGCAGAGGACAAAAAGAGAGGAAAAACAGGGAATATTCTGTTAGGAAAACTGCATCCATTTACTACAGATAAATCAGTTTCTACTCCTACCTCCACGTAACCCTCCATAGATGAAGATCAAATCACCAACTGCAGCAGCTGCATGCCTACAACGCCGTGTTAGTTCAACAGATGCATCACCGCCGGCTGCATCTGCACTATATCTACCTGTCCTGGGACTTGTCACCACAGACTTTGTATCACACCAAACTCCAGCAGCAGTATCCAACACTAACACAAAAAAAAGTACACAATAGCACTTAATATTGCATTGGACTTTATCATAAGGAAATCAAGACAATCATCCTTATTGTTATTCTGTGGAGAAAATTTTAATATGAATTCATGAAACAATAAATTGATAGCCACCGTTATACATTAATACAGAGGAAGAACTGATCATTTTAATTCATTGCTTGTGACAAGCAACAACCATGTGGCCTACATAACACATTACATAACTTGCTTCTGTATATATTATTTGGTAGACAATTGACAGCAAAAAATATGAACAATAAGCCAAAGCCCAATTGCTGTAAAAATAATTTATAGAACATAAACAGTGCCCCAAAACAATAGAGAAAGCATTCAATAAAATCATTTACAAGCAAGCGTGCAATCACATTATGCACTTCATATGTTTGCATTGAACCATTTCAAGGAGAAAAAATGGTACATACTGGGTGGTACATATCTATCTGCTTGAAATTTCAAACCACTATCTTAACTCAAGGATGATTGTCAATGAAGATTTTGATGCAAATTGTATGCTGATCTAATGCATATCATCTTCATTTATTCAATATATATACAGCTTAAAAAATTAAAAAGTGAAATCTATATATGTAAGGTGGCCCAATACTATTAGAACAATCCAATTGTGAAATGAGGCTAGATAGAAGTCCAACACTAGGTAGAGCAGAAACTACCTGCAATGCTTGAAGAGTCATCTACCATGCGCCCACCTCCAAGAGCCCCTCCAGACACATGAAGTCTTGCATTAACAAAGACCTAAAAGAACAATGCTTCTTAACATAAATGGATCAGGTTAAATCATAAGCAGTGATGATTGAAGAAGGGGGCAAAATATGAGATAATCTTACAGCAGCATGCTGGTATCTTGGAGATGGAGAGACACCAGGAGCTATAGCCCACTCCCAACGCCCATCCCTATGTTTTGCAAGACCATAAGCACTGGATAAAGGCTACAGAATCAACATAAATTTTCACTTATCAGCTCACCTCGGAAACAGGAAGTTAAATATATTTAATAATTATACATGGTGATCTTATTACCTTGTCATGTCTTAATGAGACAAACTTCAGTTTTAGAAAAAGAACAACATAAATGCTACATTATCTAAGTAAGCCATGATCAAAAAACAATCAGGTTCAGCAGGACCCCACACAATAATGGAAAAGTTAAGGTATGCTGATCTCATGATGGGGATCAATTTGGTCTGCCTCTACCAGACCAATCATGAGTTGTGACCAATTCAGACTGATCACAACATCATGCCATCCCATCCAAACGAGCAAATTTCTCATGTATTTGGTTTTATGACAAGACCCTCTGGGGTAAACTACATATCCTAAACACCTACAATTGAGTTTAGGAGGGTTACTGTGTGCATTTTGTTGGAGACTTCTTTGTAATCTGTTCTAAAAATTCTTTGGGTTGTATTACACATGTATCATCGACCTTATAATGCTCTTTTCTTTGAAGAAAATATCCAGTTTGATTGACCTGATAATGCTCTTCATCTTATTGTTAAGGAAATATCCAGTGTCAATGAAATTTTTAAGAACTAAAGAACAAATTAACCAGTGCTCCTATCCTAGTGATTCCTTCTGGAGGAGAAGATTTTGTAGTGTATGGTGATATCTCACTTTAAGGACTTGATTGGTTTCTAATGCAAAATGAGAAAGTAGTTGCTTATGTATCTAGACAATTAAAGCCTCATGAGAAAAACTATCCTACTCATGATTTAGATCTAGCAACTATCATTCTTGCACTGAAAATTCGAAGACATTATGTCTATGGACAGACTTTTGAAATCTTTAAAGATCATAAAAGTCTCAAGTATATCTTCACTCAAAAGGATTTAAATATGAGACAAAAGATGGTTAGACTTTCTAAAGGATTATGATTTCAATATCAACTACCACCCTAGGAAAGCTCATCGAATTAATGATGCCTTGAACAAAAAATACTTTAAATCTTATAGCCTATATGAATATTTAAAAAAATTCTATGATGACAGAGTTGGCATATGAAACTTAAACCTTTTATCTGAGACAAATAAAGATTTTCTAGTGTGCTTGATGGCATAATCGTCTTTGGTAGAAAGGATTAAAAAAAGTCAAAAATATATATATCTTCAGATAATAACTAAGGAGATAGCTCTGAGATTGACTAGAATTTCTCAAAGCCAAAGATGGTTTTACTAGATTCCATAATCGATTTTGTGTTCCCGAAAGTCATCCAGTAAAGATGCAACTGTTGGAGGCTCATAGATCAAGATTTATTATTCATCCTAGGACTACCAAGATGTATCGAGATTTGCGTCAAAACCGATGGTGGCATGGTCTGAAGAGAGACATAGCAGAGTTTGTTGCTAAATGTCTGGTCCGCTAGCAAGTGAAGGCAGAATATCAAACACCTACAAGAAAATTGCAAAAGATTCCAATTTTTGAATGAAAGTTGCAGTAGGTCACTATGAATTTTGTAACAAGACTACCCAAAACTATGAAATGGTATAATGGAATTTGGATAGTAGTGGACAAATTTACTAAATCTGCTCACTTCCTCCTGTTAATAAAAAGTATTTAGTGGATAAACTAGCAAGTTTATACAATAAAAAATCATTTGATATCATGGGGTGTTAGTATTATCTCTAATAAAGATCCAAGATTCACCTCTAAGTTCTGGGGAAGTCTGCAAAAAACTTTGGGCACATAGTTAAAGTTTAGAATAGCTTTTCACTCGTAAACTGATGGTCAATCTAAGAGAATAATACAAACTCTTGAAGACCTCTTAAGAGCATGTGCCTTCGACTTTAGTGAAAGTTAGGATATGCATTTGCACCTAATTGAATGTGCTTACAATAATAGCTACCGCTCTATTATACATATAGCCCTATCTGAAGCTCTTTATGAGAGAAAGTACAAATCACCTATGTCCCAGGATGAGGTGAGAGAAAAAATCTTTTGGGACCTCAATTAATTCATAGAGATGTTGATAATGTTCGAATTATACGTCAGAGATTATTAACGACCCAAAGTCAATAATAAAGCTATGCAGATCGAAGGCGAAGAGATATGAAGTTCAAAGTTGGTGATCACATCTTATTAAAGGTGTTGTCAACTAGGGGAGTCACGAGGTTTGGACAAAAAGGGAAGTTAGCCATTAGATTCATTGGCCCATTTGAGATTTTACAGAAGGTTGGACCTATGGCATACAAATTGACATTGTCCCCGGCTTTAGATGGCATCCATGTTGTATTCCACGTCTCTATGCTTCGGAGATATATTAGGGATTTATTCTATGTCATATGTTACCAACAGCTGCAACTAAGAGACAATGTCACCTTCGTAGAGCAATAAATCTAGATCTTGGAAAAGAAAAGCATATACTAAGGAATAAAGTTATACCCTTGGTAAGGATCCATTGGCAACATCATTCAGACCACGAGACAACTTAGGAAAGAGAAACAGATGTGAGAGAGCAGTATCATCATCTATTTATTGAGGAAAGCTAATTTGAAAACTAAATTTCCTTTAAGAGGGAAGAAATATAATCAAATCAAATCCCTAATTTACGTATATTTTTTTTATTTTCGTTCTTGCTAATGAGATTTAAAAAATAATTATCCAACATACTAAGTAGGATAATGTTATTTTTGTCAATAAATTAAATAAAAATAAATATTAAATAAATATAACAATATAAAAATTACCTTATAGGAGGACTCACCTCGTCTTATTTAAAGGGAGAGATTTCTCTCCTTCGTTCTTCACCAAGCCAAACCTAGCAGCTGGATAAACGAGAAACTACATCCTAGTGAGGAGACAAAGGTACCCTTATCTTTCTTGAAAATAAAAATTTTCTTCGATTCCTTTAAATATTTAAAATATTATTTTGGACTAAAATATGTTATAATTATTCATATTATATGTAGTTTTAAAACATTCTTTTATTCCCTTAAATGTCTAAAATTTTATTGTCAAATTAAACATGTTATATAAAAATTTTAAAATTTTCTTTTATCCCTTTAAAGGTTTAGATTTTTTTGGATTAAAACATGTTGCGATTATTCATACCATATGCAGTTTCTAAAATTTTTATCTTAGATGCGTAATATTTGATTTCTTTTAGATTTATACAATACTTGATTAAGAATGTTATTTCTTCCTTTATGCAATTTTATCTTTTAAATCTATTGTTATTTATTATATGTTAATGATTCAATACTAATGAATAAATATTGAGTATAATTCTACGCTACCATAATTCAAAATTGGGGGAATTGTTTACAATTTGGGTTGAGATCCATCAGGCTAGGCCTAACCCATTGAATAGGTCGCAGCTCGTAGATTAGGCTCAGCCAACAGGCCAGGCCCAACCAGCAAGCAAGACCCAACCAATAAGTCATGCCCTAACCCGTAGGCTAACTCGACCCAACTCAACATGGGCAGTCATGTGCAATGCACGTGACCAATCCATGGGTTATGGGTTGGCCCAACATGGTGTGGTGTATGCACAATATGTGTAGTGCACATGACCAGTAAGTACATGGGTTGGCCTAAGCTAGCCCAGTGTTACGTAGTCTAACTCATTGCCCTTATTTTGTTTGATTTGGGCCCAAACATTGATTGTATCAAATCATATTTGATCAATTTAAATCGATTTAGGGTGATTTTGAATCGGTTTGACTTATTGAAGTTTTAGGTTCTAGTTAAATCTAGTTCAATTAGATCGATAGAACAAGGGTTCAAGTTAGTTGAGGGCTAACTGATATTATTTGACATTAATGATGTTTGAAAGAGATGTTTCAATGTATTATTTTCATCCCGATAAAGACAACCAATATGAGATGATATTATTTTCCTACTGAGGGTAGGTAGGACGATTCCTTTCGAGGATTAGTGGGCTGTTAGACGTGGCAACTAGACGATTCCTCCATCCGATGTTGAGAGGAACGTGTCTCCACTTTGGCTGGTGAGGGACGCCACTTCATCCACTGTTGAGAGTGCAATATAGGTTTGCCTCCATCTGCTATTGGGAGAACACAAACTCATCCCGTAAGGTAAAGCTTCTTCATCCAAAGTTGAGGGAGTGCTCTTTCGAGCATTTGATATATGGGATGATTAACTTTTTGGTCATGTATTTATTCTACAATTGACTTATAGGGATCCTACTCGACATTGTTGAAATCTCTTTGTTTTGTTTTTGAATTTCAGAGTAGACTCCCAATAATAAATCGGATTCCAATGGAGACTAGACCTTCCTCTACCGTTAGGTAGAGCCAATTGAATTTATTTTTGAGTTAACATCACTATAATTCTTAATAAAGCAACTACTTTTGACCAATATTTTAATGAATAAATAAACTATAATAAATATTTATAATTTAAAGATATTAATAAAGTGATGTTCATTATTTGGCTCTTGATATACCTGTAAAAATATGTTATGATCCGATAAAAAATTAAAAAAAAAATCAAGATGTGAATAATTTCCCCCACTCAAGGGCTTGATGTCCTCGTCAAAACCCAACATAGTCTAGATCAAACCCTAATATGGTGCATGATGTGTAAGCCAATGGTGGCTCCACGTCATGATAAGTCCTCTGACTCCATCCACGAGTAATCCTTTCCTACTCAAGCCCCTCACTAATGCCCAATTACTATATCGGCTCTAACAACATAAAAAGATATCACATCATGAATTTTTATCGTCGGATCACAACAAATTTCCAGAGGTATATCAAGAGCCAAATAATGAACATCATCTTATTAATATATATTATAAATATTTATTATAATTCATGTATTCATCAAAATACAAGTCAAAAGTAGTCATTTTATTAAAAAACATAATGATGCCAACTCAAAAATATATCCAACTGACTCTAGTTAGTGGTAGAGGAAGGTCTGCTCTCCACTGGAATCCGATCTAATATTATTGGGAGGCTGCTCTGAAAATCAAAAACAAAACAAAGAGATTTTAATAATGCTGAGTAGGAACCCCTATAAGAGTATATCACTATGGTATATCAAATACCCAAAAGAGCACTCCCCCAACAGCGAATGAAGAAGGATTTACCCTACGAGATGAGTTTGTGTTCTTCCAACAGTGGGTGGTGACAAATCCATATCACACTCCCAACAGCGAATGAAGTGATGTCCCTCACCACAAAAGTAGGGACACGTTCCTCCCAACAACGGATGGAGGAACCGTCCAACCGCCATGTTTGGCCACCAATTAATCCTCAAAGGGAATCGCCATATCTGCTCTTGGTAGGGAAACAACATAATCTCATACTAGTCATGTCTATATAAGGATGAAATAATACATTAAGACATCTCTTTCAAATATCATTAATGTCAAATAATATCAATTAGCTCTAACTAGTTTGAACCCCAATTCAATCGATCCAATTGAACTCGATTTAACGAGAACTAAATTGAATCGGTCTCTAATCCTTATTTAATCGATCTCAAACCACTCTAGACTGATATAATTTGAACCAAATTAAGTTCAATTTAGGTTAAACAAACTTGAATAAGTCAAATCAATTTGAAATCACCTTTAACCAATCTAAATTGATCAAATCTGATTTATCCAATCAATGTTAGGCCCAGATCAAACAAAATAAGGGCAATGGGCTAGACTGCATAACAGTAAGCTAGGTTGGGCCAGCCTATGTACTGATTAAGTACACTGCATATGATTATACATGCACCACACTAGGCTAGGCCCACCCATAGCCCATAGACTAGTCATGTGCATTACACATGACTACCCATGTTGGGATAGACCCAGGTAGCCTACGAGCTAGGGCCTGACCTACAGGTTAGGTCTCGCCCGCTGACTGAGCCTAGTCTACGGGCTACGACGTATCCTACATCTTGGACCTAACTTGATGAATAATCTCAACCCAAATTCTAAACAATTCCCTTAATTTTAAATTATGATAACATGGAATTATAATTAAAAAATTTATTCGTTAGTATTAAATCATTAAAATATAATAAATAGCAACATATTAAAAAGATAAAATTGCATTAAGGAATAAATAACATTCTTAATCAAGTATGGTATAAATCTAAAAGAAATAAAATATCATGCATCAAAGATAAAAATTTTAAAAACTGCATATGGCATGAATAATCACAATATGTTTTAATCCCAAAATCATTTTTTAAACCTTTAAAATGATAAAAAAATATTTTGGAAACTTCATAGTTCAGATCAAGGTTCGCCGTATCAATCCGTACCGGCATACCGGGATTTGATCGGCATGGTACCCGGTATCGAGCAATACACATAGTGCATACCGCTCAGTACATTAAAATATAATATAATATTTTATAATATGATTATAATATAATATAATATATATATATATATATATATATAAACAAGGCATAGCCTCGCCTCACGAGAGAATCGAGGTGGCGCCTCGTCCCCGTGGGAAGACGAGGTACCGCCTCCTCTCTCTCCCACGAGGCGAGGCGGCATCTCATTTTTTCTAATTTTTAATATATATTTATATTATATTATATTGTATTATATTATACATTAAATCTGTACCAATACAGGGCGATCTGTGTATCGGTACCCTATTGGACCGGTACATACCGCTCATACCGAGCGGTACAGGGCGGCACGACATACCTTGCTTCATATAACATGAATAATCATAACATGTTTTAATCATATAATAAACTTTCGATATTTAAAGGAATAAAAGAATAGTTTAGAACTATATATAATATGAATAATCATAACATATTTTAATCCAAAATAAGATTTTAAATATTTAAAGGAATAAAATAAATTTTTATTTTTCAAGAAAGATAAGGAAATCTAACTCTCCTCGAAAGGATGCAACTCATTGTTCCTCTCGTTGCTAAGCTTTGCTTAGTGAGGAATGAAGATGAGGAATCCCTCCCCTTAAATAGGAGGAAGTGAGCCCTCTACATAAGATAATTCTTTTATTTTTATATTTATTTAATATTTATTTTCGTTTAATCTACTGACAAAAATAACATCACCCTATTTGGTATGTTGAATAATTATTTCCTAAATCTCATTAGCAAGAAAAGAAATAAAACATTATACCTAAATTAAGGATTTGATTACATGGACAAAAGTGATAGCCAGATTGTACAACTCATCATACCATTTAGTAGGTTAACACTAAATGAAATGTTTACACAACACATCTTGGTATAACATATAGTACAAAAGACTAATATCCTTTCATGTTTAAATAGGTCTATGAAACATAATACAAACCTCAGCCATAGATTAAAAAAAATCTAGACCGGTCCATACTTACTGGTACGACACCGAACCAGACATGGTTAAAACCGAGAATACCAAGCGATTAGCCTATCATTACTCGAGACCCCCATCATTTTCTTTTGTGGATTTTGGAACTTGGCAGTAGTATTTTTTTTAACTTTCATCCCATGCTCTTCTTTCTCTCAACCCCCTCCGCCTCTTCCTCCTTCCCACCGCCCCATTGTCATCCTGCTGCATCACCAGGTCGTTGCTTCCTCCTCTTCACCTCCTCTTTCTCTATTGCCTTTCCCTCCTATCACTGATCCTGTTCTTCTTCCTCCCCTCTTCTCTGTCCCTTTCTTTTGCTTCAGATAGTACTGAACTATACCATGTGTTGATGCATCGGTCCATACTGGAACGCTGTTGGTCCAACCATTGACCATATTGGCACCAACCAGAATTTTAAACCTTGCTATTACCAAATTTTATAGGCATAACATGTTTAAACATGCTTTATGCAAATTCTAGTTTAGTCTCCAACGCAAGACACTGTGGGTTCAATTAGCACAGCAGGTGGGAACATGCAATATGCTAGCAACCGACTAGAATGGGCACAATATTATTGGCAATGTCATGAAGCTACCTTTGTTGCCTTCTAGTATGGCATGGCAATTACCAACATATTTCTTTATCTATTTAAAATTTTAAATAATAACTAACAGTAGCACACCAAAAACATAAATGAAGATGAGAAACTCCAAATCTAAGGAGCAACATACAGCATATCCACATTCCATAAGGATATAATAATAACCACATTTCAGCAGCGATATTGCCTGCTAAAGTAAACATATGTTTTAGACTCGAGGATGGTCATTTCAGTCCATAGGCATATTGCCTGGTAAATACAACAAATAGACACCTAGCAGGTCAACCTGGCCCAAGTTTGAAGCTGCTTCACTGAGCTTTGGTCAAAACTGTATGGTTTCAGCAGCATATAGACCAGAACTTGTAGTTTTTTATTTGGTATAACATAGTACTTCCTCCGACAAACCTGAGAAGCGACCACAACTCACCGATGCTCAAAGAAAAGATCACGCCTGGCCAAAGATCCAATTGCCTCTTGTGACCAGTTGCCTAAAACTGCAGGTCAATAAGGACACTAGACATCGACAGGTTCCCTTTCCTCTTCTTCATCTAAAATCATAAGCCAAGGCTTACCAACCAGTGCAATAAAGCCCTGATCTCCAGTAGTTCTTGCCAATCACTTCTTGACCAGCACCAGTAGATAATAACCAAGCTAAGCTATGGTGATCTTTTTTCTTTATGAAAATCTGTTTATTTTGTCAGCAACTTCAACGACACCCTCTTCTCATCATGTTCATCACAAAAGAGCAAAGTTCAATACAATTAAGAATGCAGTTGTACTAATTGTGCCAATGATGTTGACAGGACAACCAACCATACTAGGTGTCGACATGGCCTAGCATGTGCTATGAACTAGTCCAACAGGATGACAGCATGGTTCTATATGGCAAAATACCAAACTTCGGTCATATTTCAATGACTGACAATTTCAAGACCAGTACTACTTGAAGTTTGAACCATTAAATATAGGGAGAATGTAAACAACCAAATGCCAAATTATTATCTTTCTCAACTAATCATATATCAAATGCCCAATGCTAATGAAATATGAAGATTCCTTTTTGCCCATACAGTATAACTAATCAGATCAAGAAAGACTGCAGGAAATTTAAGTTATAGACCTAAGTAGGGGACAGTACAGTATGTTCTTAATCAAAAGCAACAACTCACCACACTATTTGCATCCCGCCCCCCGCATAGAAGAAGGAGACCATCAGAACGTGCACTAGCAGTTGCATACCTAAACAAAAACAGGACGTGAAATTAAACTTTAAACAAATGATACTTTTTATTCATTAGAACTAAACAACTACTTTCATAACTTGAACTTCATCAACCACAAAGTTGGTTTTAAATACAACCACAACAATCAACGTGAAAAATCATCATACAATTCCTTGTAAAAGAACATAGTGCTTGCTACAACCTCCAGGAGAAAAGTCACATGTATAGGAAAATAAACAACAAAACATGGCAAAAACATATTAAACATAATAATCAAGTTTCCTGGACAAGGTAGTTCATATTTGAATCACCTTAGCTTCGACCTTACAACCTAAGTAAGCAGGTTTAAATCATTTGGGAGCTTATCTTTTAATTTAAATCACAAACTACCATCAGTCACCTGGGTTTTAGTCTCAACAGGAAGGTTGTCATGAGCACGGATAATGATCAAAAGTTGCTCCATCTGAAAAACAAGTATCAATCGGACAAACTCTAGTTATTTAGTAGATGTACGTCACAAATTGGAGCACTGCCCCTGTGGTACTCTGAGGGGAAGCACAACCAATCAACCACCAAAGCTCAAAAAAGTTCTTTTTAGACTACAGAGGATAATAGAGAAAATCCAAACAAATCAACAAATAGAACTGCAGACAATAAATATAATAATCTGTTAAAAGATAGAATCCAAATACTAATGTTTTCCAGGAGATAGAAGAACTAGAGAATCAGAGAAAGAGTAATATAGATCTTAAACAAAGATTTTAATAACTTACATAACAACTAAGAAAATTATAAAGGCAGAATATCTTACAATTCTAAGGTATCTATACAAAAATGAAAGAGGAATCTTTAATTACTTGATCCATCACATATTACTAGCAATGAAACCATAACGGTTAATGCAAATTATTGAGTGAATTGTCTACCGTCTAATGGTCTTCTAGATTACCAGCATCTTGTGTATCCAGAAAGAAATAGATCTTGAAGACTTGTCAATAGAGAGAATCAAATGATCTTGCGAGAAAGATTAACGATGGATAATGATCAAACTTTTTATTCACTAAAATTTTGTTTCAATTCCATTACCTGATTTCTCCATGGATTGGATATGGGTCAACCCTTATCCAATTGTATGACAATATAACTTGCTTCATCTACTGTAGTTGCTAACGAAAATCTGTTAGAAATGAATTTTAAATAGCGTAGGTACTTGATCATCATTGTTATGTCCATTTCGTGTACTCTTCTTACATGTCAGATAGTTCAAAGCATATTTAGCCACAAGCATCACCTACACTTAAATTATGATAAAATGCTTATGTCATCCATGCAAGGCTCCCAAACATGTTTATCAAGGTACTATATCTGATACAATTGAATTAGAATGATACAAGTGATCTCCTTAATTTTGTACGTATGAGTTTGTGCTATTTCTTTTAACTGGCCACGATACCAATTTTTACATAATATATCATAAAATAATCAAATTATTTTATCATCAAAAAACATATAGTTACTATCTCATTCATGTTTCAAGTCTGTAACTTGCCCTAGTCTCTTAAACATTTTCGAAGTTGGTGTGTCCATATAGTGTTATGTCTGCATCCATTCTTGTTAAGATGAATTATAAACTGATAAGCAGGATATTCCAACTGTTATAGAAACTCTCTCTGCCCCACTTCCCATCTTACTTCGTTCTCAATTCACTTCCTATTCATGAAACATGTTGATGTGATGACTACACCAAAGTCCCAATCAGATTCATTGCAAATGCCAGCATATAAAAGCCCTCCAACAATTGTTCCAGAAATCAACTCTGAGGGCACCACAGCCACAAATTTTTCTATTATTGAAAAAGAAAGACGAAAAACTATACATGCAAAAAAAACAAAACAGATCAAAAGCTAGGCACTCCACTCCTTCATCTCCATTGCCATTTCCAACTCCTGGTTTAGCACTATATTTTCTTGTGCCACCAGCAATACATCATTCATTATGTAAATGCCAGATAATAAGCTAATTTTGTTGACATCATTAAAGTGGAAACTACCAAAGTAGATAATCTGAAATTTTTCTTTCTTAATATTATAACAAAATAAGTCCAAAAATAACTGGAATATTAAAAAATCTCTATCACAAAAGTAAAACCTATAAAATACCCATAAAAATATGTCCAAGAATACCCCAAAAAATAAAAACCTTAACCATTAAACTTCTAAAATTGACCTAAACTCCATTAACTCAATTTTGAATTTAGTTCAAATCGATCTTCATGTTAGGAGCTGACAGTCAAATCAAGCAAATAAAAGGCATGCACCTAGTGTGACTTGGCTGAGGCGCAAAGTACACAAGACGTCTGCCTTTTATACATCAAAACTGAAGTGTTTGAGCCTTAGGTGAGGCAAGGTTTGGAATCTACAATGTTACAAATGCATATACAAAAAGGTTTCTATTGTGACCATTTATCTCTATTAACATATCAGGTAGACTAAGACAAGCATACCGCTTTGTCACAAACTTAGTTGGTTTGCGTAAGTCATGCGGCACCATCGCATGTCTATCCACAAAGGTCAGTCTTCCCGAAACCTCCTATGGTCCCTTAAGTTGTCCGTGACAGCTCGATATGCTCGATATGTACCGGTTTGATAGAGGACCAATACGCTCAGTATAGCTCGGTACCTTAGTGTACCTTATGTCGGTATGCTCGGTATAGCTCGGTACGTACCATACGGACAGCTGATCGATATGCCGGTATGGTACGAGATTATGAACCTTGAAATAAGAGAAGATGATAGAGAAGAAAAAAATTCCAGGCTCTAAACCATTTCTTGTCCCACACTAATATTTATTTTTATCTGATTACTGCTACTGATTTTTCTTTCACTTGTTCACGCTTCACAGATGTTTTCCCTTTCTTGGTTTACTGCTGACCTATTGTTCCTCATGTCCGACTAATGCTGCTGAAATTTTTTCCTTTTTAACAAAGTTTTTGTCTTTACTATTATTCTGATATACCAGATTCTCTGATTTACTGCTGTTGCTGCCGCTCTTCCTAGCTTTTTTTCTTGAGTTTGCCACTTGTGACATTTTTTCTTCTACTACTTCTGCCTTGTCTTCCTCTTCCAATGCATCTTTTTACATCTCTGTTTTTCTTCTTTTTTATTGATGTACTGTGTCAGTGTGTCCATTCTTTTATATTTTTGTTCCCTCTGATTTTCTAAGATCTGTCAATTTATGCAAGATTCGAAATTACATCCTTGCATTCACAAGTAGTGCAATGACAAGAAAAATAATCTACAATTCAAACTATTAAGCAAGAACCAACGTAATCATTTAGACGACATTAAATGTTAAGTAAATTTTCGCTCATGTTTTAATTAATATTAAGGTTGTTTTTTAATAGATTTATACACTAAGTATGCCTTATTTCAGTGAGGCACATTGCCTTGTGCCTAGGCTCCAATAGACCTTAGCAAAAACCTTCAATAATATTGTAAGATAGCCATTGATAGATAAAACAAGCATAAATCTTTTTGTGTAGATAACTATGAAAACATAACTCCAGTGTAGCACTGTTCACGTGTTACCGTCGATTCTTTTTTCTTGGATTAGGACATAATAAATAGTGTTATTAACTGGAGGCCAGGCACTAAAATATAATGAAGTGCCAAATTATCTGCATTTGAAGACTCATTTAACATGAACCTTGATGGAGAAAACAAACTCTCAATTACTCACATGCATGGAGGTGGACCTTCACCTTCTGGTTCCAATTTCCTCCATTCATAGGGTTTAGCAGCAGTGTCTAGAGCCCAAACATCAGCCAAAGGCCGCTTACCTGATATAATTTACTCTTTCTCGTGAGCCTCGTCAACAAAAACTATGAATGCGGAAATATATGTTGTTTTGGAGTATATAATACGATGATTTTGTCTGCATAAACCTACCATCATTTCCACCGATTGACAATAGAAATCTTTGCCCAACCAAAGCCATCACATGACCATAACGTGGTCCTGGGCCAGGACCTTGGACAACAACTCTACATTCATTAATATATTTAATCAGCTCTTATAACTGCAAAGCAAACATAGTGGTCAAGATGATTGCTTGGATTAGACTATAACCTATGCCACCGTGGCCGCTGTTGTGTCAAGTCCAAAACATGAAGATCCTCAGCCGACAAACCAGCAGGGCCAATTCCACCCTGAATATAGTCACAAAAAGAAAAATCAGCACTAAGAGCTAGAAATTGAATGAATTTTATTCTGCAGAAAGAAACATTGTTATATTAGATAGCTTCACATGAACAACCATCTAGTAAACTATCTAAGACCGTAATATCTTGAATAAAGAACCATAAAGTAAAATTATCAAAACATTGATTATGAAGATACCTGAATTACCACCATAGTTCCCACAGCAGTTGCAACATGTGCAGCCCTGGGCGACGGTGGTTCACCAAGTGGTGTCAATCTGATAACGCATAACAGAACAACCATCATAATTACTTCAGAACTGCTTGAGGGGATCATTAAAACACTGAAGAACATGTTACTCTTATAAAATTGTTTCTTTTCTCATATTAGCCACATCAAATACAGATTAATGAGACTAGGAGCATGTAGTACAACCAATTCATCGGTTGGTTGATATTCACACCTTGTCCATTTGTTTGAAAGCACATCGTAGCAATGAACATCAGCTGTTGCACCTGCCAGACCTGCAAGAAAAAAAAACAATGGCAATTGGGTAAAACAAACAATATAGTTTTCAAGTATGCATATTTACACTAGATCCAATAATATTCATGAAAACCTATATTGTAGGTCTCACTTTTCCCCTGAAAACCTGAGACAACCTCCATATAATTACCAAAGCTCCACCAATCCCTAAATCTACCTATCAGAGGACTAAAATCGCCACTAATGAAGTTTCCTCTAGTGAAAGGATTCAAGATAACTACTGGAGTTGAGAGATCGAGAAAGATGATTTACGGATTCCAGCAGTCCCTGCGGGGGATGGCGGTGCGGCCGAATTGCCCTCCAGCGCCGTTGCGCCGCCAAACAGAATAAGCCGCTGGCCGATGTAACCTGGCGTGCCCTCCTCTCCAACAGGCGGGACAGCCGTAAGGGTGTGCCCGCAGCGGCACCCAGGCCCGTCCTCCTTCTTCTCGATGACCGCATTCACCACCCTATACGTCGGCGCCGGCCTCGGCCCCGCGAGAACGGGTTGCCCCTGCCCCGCCGCCGGCGTCGGAGGCGACGAGGGCTCGCCCGAGCCGTCGTGGTGGTTCGCCAAGGCCAGATCATGGTCAGAATTCGTCGACATCGAGGCGTCCACCTCCATCGCCGCAGCTGCCACCGGCGCCGGGCGTCAGGAACGGTGAAGAAGACGACCTACAACCCCGGTAAACGGCGACCGCTCCTCCGGCGCGCAGCAGAAGGCGCCGACATCGCACAGGCCGTTTCACGCGAGGAGGACTTCGAGATCACCGCATCGGCCGGAGGCGACCCCAATTGACCCCCCGAATCTTCCGCCCGTATCGGATCGAGACCAAGAAATGATGGGGGGAAGGCGGAAGAAAGGGATCACCTTTCCCTCCTCGGGTTCGCTTCCCTCATCGCCCACCCCTCTCTCTCTCTCTCTCGCTCTCTCTCTCCCCCCTCGATCGATCACCCTCGCTGAGAGCAAATAGAAGCAAACCATAAAAAATAGATGAACCGGAAATAAATCGGAAAGGGCGAAACAATCCTCTCGCTTCGAAAAGCGCACTTTATTTTCTACCAACCACTCTAACCTGCCTTTTTGTTGGAAGAAATAGGTGGGGCCCACACGGTCGCGCCGTTCTCTCCAATCATAATTCAACTGTAGAGGCTGAAACAAATCTCTCGTTTTAAATACTTTCTCTCCTACCATCGAAGCTTACTTCCTTTTATATTGGTTTTTTGTTGGGACCCGATGAGAAGTACGAGAAACCGATCGCATCGGGTATATGACGTAGGTTTTTTTTATCTCTGACATATTATTTTGTTTATTCCTCTTTTGTAGGGCTTCCAATGCTTTACCCACGTGTAACTCCGGTGTTTTCAGGAACCCGGCAGAGAGCGATCTGGGCCGCCGAATCGCTGGGTCCCACGACCGGTGTGGCCCGTAAAGTTACCGGCGGAGGCCAGCGCTGAAATTGAAACATCGGAGGCACCCTGCGACACGCGTAGCTTTTGTGTGCTTTTTATACGCTATACTTGAGAAACGAGTCAACGGAGAAATGAGCGAGTTGAAAAGAGGGTTAATTAGATATTGTCTCTTTTAATTAATTATATTTAACATTATAATTTTAATATTTTTAAAATAAAAATTAATATTTTTAAAATAAAAATTAATATTTTTATTGTTATTAGATCTATTTATTTTAACTCTATCGATTTTACTAATGAAAATATAAAAGTAATAAATAAAAAGATAATTTTAATGTTTTAATTAATGATGACAGACGACGTAAGTGATGGCAGATGACAATATTATTGGGAGCCATGAGTAACTATTGTACATGAGAATAATGACGATGAAAGATGAGGATTGCTTTATATTTGTATCGATGTTGATGTAGTTATTGAGTGACCCTTTCACCACTATGTATCTGTGTCGGTACTCATGCAATTGTCAAGCGACGTCATTCGACAATTACTTAACATCGATCGTCACCACTAACTGAAATATTAAAATGTATATTATATTTTAGTTTTATATTTTTATTAATAAAATCAATGATGTAAGGGTAATAGACATAAATATTTCACTTTAGTAATTATAAAAATATCAATATAACTTTTTAAAATATAAAAATCGGAATACTAAAGGAGAGGTAATATGTAATTATCAATCTTCTTCACCTCTTCTCCTTAGATAAATGGTGACCACATATCTTCAAGATAGTAATCTATTTTGCATAGTTGCTCTTATATGATTAGATATATATTCTCCTTGGATTGTGGCTCTAACTTAAGTATAAATAATTATGTCTCTAAAAAGGTGATTGAGAGTAAGATTCGTCATAGCATGATATACCGTTCTATATGGATGATATATATCAATCCAATAATGAATTAATATGGGTAATATATATCAATCTGTCAATACATCTCATTGTATTGCGTTGGATAATCGTTGACTAATTGATACATCTATATAAATAAATAAGGCAAATCATGATTGAGAGACCACTCTACTTAGCCATCCTTTAGTAGAGCAATTCTTGAGTTTGTTGTCATGTTGAACGCAAGCTCTAAATAAAGGATGAACGAAGTAACAAGTAATAACCATGCCTTGTTAACCAATGTAGGCCAATTGAGGAAGAAATAAAATAGTAGTCTACACCATTCATATTAACACTAGGACTTTTGATTGTTGAAGATGAGTTCACTACCGGTGCAAATTAGTGGGAGAGTGAAAATGATCGAATCAAAAAATTTATTTACGTAAAAAGGAAAATCATAAATGTTTCTTGAATTTCGTTAAAAATAAATAAGCAAGCGATTTAAGAGAAATTCGTAAAAATGATACATGTATCTTTCTTTAAACTAACTAAGAACAATTAAAAGCAATAATCAAGACAAGAGTAAAGAACTCACAAATTTATAATGGTTCGGCCTCAACCTGACTTACATCCACTCCTGAGTCCTCTTCTTCGAAGTCCACCGGTGTCAATTATCAATCTTCTTTGGGTGAAGATCAAACCCTTATACTTCTCACTCTCCTTTTCACAAGCTCAAGAGAGGAACCTTACAAACTCACAGAGGAGACTTTACAAGAATATAACTCTTCTCCTCACTCCCTTGCCCTTTTTTTTTTCTTACAATTTTAGCGCACTATTTTTCATAAAATTTTTAGTCCAATGTGTTATGATAAATACAAAAAATCTTGGGGTATTTATAGACCTCCAATTAGCTTAAAAATTTAGAGCCAAAATTCAAAGATATCTGAAAAATCTTGGTACGGGCGATACAACCATCGATGTCAGCGTATAATCACTGAAAGCTACCCAAAAAATTGAGCGGTGATAGTATAATCGTCGACCTGGGCGGTACAACCATCGGGAATCCCGAAAAAGTGATTCCTTCTATTTTTTTAATATCGACTTGTATCTTCAGTTGACCCCTCACCAGGTCAACCAATTGAGCTCAATCTAAATCCAAGTGTGGACTCGGTTTGCTTCACTTGAATTGGTTTGGATTCATTTTCAAATCTAACTAAGTAGGATTCAAATCTTAATCGATGCTAACTATGACTAATTAATTATAATCAATATGACTATCAAGTCGTACAGGACCCTCCTAACTCCCAATAAGCATTTTCAGTAACCCCCGATGATCTTCCGACGAGTCTATTGGTCTTCTTCTAGCGAACTCTCAATGACATCCTGGCAAGCTCCCGATCACCTCCAGCGAACTCCCAATAAGCCCTCGATACCTTCGGCAAGCTTTCGACGAGTCTCTCGGTGAGTTCCCGTTGCATCGTCTGAACCCTAGCCCAATGCTCAGACTTGACTCTGGCCCAACATCTGATTATAATTTTCTCTCTCTATCATAGTTAATCTTACATCAATCATCTCTAACACACAAGTTAGACCAAACACCCATTAATTGATTTCTTCATCAAAATCCGAGATTTAACAATCTTCCCTTTTTTGATAATGACAATCAATTGATGATGGGAGTTAAACTTTACTCCCCCTAAACCCATGTCGTAATCTAAATAAGGGAAACTTAAATTCAAGAGAACCAAACACTCTTGAATTCAAGTATCATAACATCAATTTATCATATTTTGAAATGATATACCATGCATTTCAAAAATCATCAAATCATCAATGATATAACATGAATTTCAATCATCAAATCATGAATCATTAAAATTTTCAAGGATCTTCCAAGAATATCAATTTGATTCATGCATTAGTCATACAATTAATTTAAAATTTCCTTCTTTAAGAAGAAATACCTCATTTTACTATTTTTCATCAATATGTTATTTATTTCCCTTTGTCTTATATGTATAATTTTTCATGTTATTTCTCCCTTTTGTTGTCTTATATGTATAATTTTTCATGTTATTTCTCCCTTTTGTTATATGTATCATTTTTCATATTTGTGTCATCAATACGTTATTTCTCTCCCTTTGTCATCGTAAAAAAGAAGTGAAATAATAAGCAAGTAATTTCATGATACATAAACTCATCATGTGTCAAAAAAATTTATATTTATACAAAATAAATATGATTAAATGTTTAATTACTTTATTTCTCCCCTTTAGTAAAATAGGATAAAAACTTAATTTTCTCATGAAATTTTTTTCCCTTTTTGTAAATAAGAAAGTAGAAATAAGGAAGGGGAGTGAAAAAAATCATCACTAAATTATAGCTTAATCTAGTAAATTCCGAAAAACTACTCATGCAATTTAATTTATTTTATATACATTTCAAACAATAGTAGCAAATCAAGCAATTCATACATTTTCATAGTTTAGCATTCTTACCTCTCAACATCAATCTTATAGATATAAATTTTGAAATGATTATTTTAAAGATGAGCTAAAAAATTCGAGAAATCCAAGATCCACTTATTCACTCATCTTATGTAAACTTTTAAGCAACTCAAGAAATCTGAAATATAACAAATCATGCATTTTGAATATCATCTCATGTAAATTTTGATAAGAAGCTCAATTTGCAAAAGGAGGAATATGATATAAACATATACATTTGAAGAATTTAAGTTTTAAGAAAAAACTCATTTTGCAAAAAAAAGAATACGATGATAACTCATGCATTAAAATCATTTCAAATTTTCTTATAATCAAATTATTCCTCCTCTAGTGGCTTTGTTGTTAAGATATCAATGTTCTCTTTTTATGATTTTTAAAAAAAATATGATAGTATTATTTTTCTTTTATATCCATGTTCTAATTACACCCAAAAGTACAAGAGGATCATGTTATTAAAGATGAAAAATCAAATCTTTAAGTACCAAAAGACATAATTTAATAAATTTGCTCATTCCTTTTTATTTATGAATTTCAACATACATAATCAAGAATTCTTATGTATTTAACATTTTAAATAAAATAGAAATAAAATTATGCAAATCTCATGTATTTAAAAATTTCTAATTTTCTTTTAAGCAAATCGCTTCTCATCTAATATTAGAAGATTTTTCATAATCAAAGTATTTAATTTCATTATTACAAAATATCACTTTTATCTCCCCCTTCGTCATTGTCAAAGTAATAGTTAAAATATAATAGTACAAAATTTTAAGATCATAACAAACAGTATTAAAAGTCTCCAGGTAATAGAATATATAATTCATGAATACAAGAGAGTCATAAATCATGATATCAATTTGTAAATACTAAAGGTCATGATTCAATTTTACATCTCTCCTCTTACATAACAAAAAGAAATTTTAAGAGATCAATTTCATAAGCAAAATCTTAATTAATGAAAAATGTCAAGTTATAAATATCGATAAATTAAGATAATGATTTTACAAAATGAGATATGAAAATACAAGATCTTAATAAGTAATTTCAAATCATTAAGATTATTATTTATAAAATGATTCATGTTATAGTTCCTTAAAAGATAAATTATCATTTATTTATGTAATTCTCTTTGAAGGAACTTAATTTATATAAGAATTTCAAGTTTCAATTTTTTAAGATGTGAAGATAATAATTGAAGTAATCAAATTATTAAAATCAAAATATCAAAATCCTTTTTTTTCATAAATTTTAACTTAGATAATTTTGCATAATAACTAAAATTTTTATTCTAATCCTAGCTAAACAAAAGTCATGCATGATTGAGAGCAATTAATTATAACAATGAATCATCCAAAAATTTGTTACCAATAATTTTATTTTTAATAAATTTTCTTGTTATTACTTAGGCTAGTGAGCTTGAAAGGGTGTTAGATCTAAAGTCATGTGCCTTAAGTATCCACTTTTAAAATATTATTTAGTACTTCTAGCCTTGTTAGGAGACAACTCTATGGGGGGTTTAGGTTTAGGTACCCATTTGAGTTTGGGTCCCTCATGAAAGGTTCTTCTCATTTTATTTAATGGTTTGAGGTTGTTTATGGTTCCTTTAGGAACCCAAATTAGTTTATGTGGATTATACTTTCTAAATAAATATTTGTAGGCTTTATGTCCTAATATACCATAAAAGTTACATTTAATTTTTTGTGGTAAGTTTAGAGTGGGTCCTTTGACGAAAATAGATGGCTTTTATTGAATGTTGCCAACAAAGCCTATACTTTTTTTCCTATTAATATGACCCTTATTTGCGATGAGGATTTATTCCCTATTTCAAAATTTTCTAATATTTTTTTTAATATGATATTTTCTTTTTTAATTTCTTCTAATATGAAGAGCAATAATTGTGTGATGGTGATGCATCATGCATTTGTTCAAATTTACTAACTAAAGAATAGAAAAAGTAATTTATAAGACTTACTAATTTTTCTAAACTCATCATAAAGTTCAAACATATTTAATAATTTAGTAAAGGAAATATTTGAAGACTCACTTACCTCGTCATGGATGGCCATGAGAGCATAGTTGATTACTTCTTCTTTGATATGATCATCTTCATCCGATGAGCTTGAGTCATCCCAAGTCGTCGAAAGAGCCTTCTTCTTGTGCGGCACCTTCTTCTTTTTAATTGAGGACATTTATTTTTGAAATGTCTTGGCTTCTTACATTCAAAGCATATAATATTATCTATTTTTTAGTTTATTTTTATAATTTTTATTTTTTCATAATTTTTTTATTTTTCTAGATAATAATATAATGTCATTGTCCTCATCACTAGAGGAGTCATCTATAGTTTTCAGCGCTAAATCCTTCCTTTTCTTTGGAAGGGATTCATCAAGTTTATCATAAGCTTTACAGCTCAGTTTATAAGTCATAAGAGATTCAATAAATTCTTCAAGAGGAAAGTTATTAAGATCTTTAGCCTCTTGTATTGTAATTATTTTAGGATCGCTACTTTTAGGAAGGGATATTAATATTTTACTAACAAGTTCAAAATTAAAAAAATATTTACTAAAAGTTTTTAGATTATTGACGATATCCATTAACCGGGTGTCCATGACTTCAATGGACTTACTTGGTTTCATTCTAAATAATTTATAATTATAAACTTAAATATTAATCTTAGACTCTTTAACTTTATTAATGACTTTGTGTGTGATTTCAAGTGTATGCCAAATATTATAAGTAGTATCACAAACAGAAACTCAATTAAATTCTTATTATTAAGTATATAAAACAAGACATTCATTACTTTTACATTTAATAAAAAAGCTTTATTTTCAAAATTATTCTATTCATTCATGGGTTTAGAAGATTTTTCAAAATCGTTCTCAATAATTTGTCATAACTCAAAATCCATGGAAATCAGAAAAATACGTATTCTAGTTTTTTAATATGTGTAATTCGTCTCATTGGACATGGGAGGATGTGCAATAGAATGTTTCTCATTCATGCCAAACAAAGCCACTTACTCACTTAGGTTTTTAGTCCAATTAGTAGAACCTCACTCTGATACCAATTATTGGATCAATTGGCACTAGGGGGGTTTGAATTAGTGCAAAAAAATTACTTATGTAAAAAGGAAAATCGAAAGCGCTTCTTGAATTTCTTTGGAAATAAATAAGCAAGTGATTTAAGAGAAAATCATAAATGATGCATGCTTTCTTTAAACTAGCTTAGAATACTTAAAAGCAATAATCAAGGTAAGAGTAAAGAATTCATAAATTTATAGTGGTTCGATCTCAACCTGACCTACGTCCACTCTCGAGTTCTTTTCTCCGAAGTCCACCGGTGTCCACTATCAATTTTCTTTGGGTGACGATCAGACCCTTACACTTTCCACTCTTCTTTTCACAAGCTTAGGAGAGGAACCTTACAAACTCACAAGTGAGACTTTACAAAAATACAACTCTTCTCCTCACCCCCTTGCTCCTTTTCTTTTTCTTACAATTTAGCACACTATTCTTCATAGAATTTTTAGCCCAATGTGTTATGCTAAATGAAAAAAATCTTGGGGTATTTATAGACCCCAATTGGCTTTAGAATTTAGAGCCAAAATTTAACCATATCCAAAAAATTGGGGTGCGGGCGGTACAACCACCGGCGTCGACGGTTCAACCGTTGAAAATTGCTCGAAAAACTAGGTGGCAATGGTCAACCACCGACTTGGGCGGTATAACTGTTGGCTTGGGCGGTATGACCGTCGCCCACCAGTAGTACAACCATCGAGAATCCCAGAAAAGTGATTCCCTCTACTTTTCCAATCTCAACTTGTACCTTCAGTTGACCCCTCACTAGGTCAACCAATCAAAGCTCAATCCAATCCCAAGTGTGGATCTAGTTTGCCTCACTTGAGTTAATTTGGATTCCTTCTAAATCTAACTCAAGTAGGACTAAAACCTTAATCGATGCTAACTATGACTAATTAATTATAATTAGTATGACCATCAAGTCTCACAAGACCCTCATAACTCACGACAATCATTTTCGTAACCCCCAGCAATCTTCTGACAAGTCTATTGGTCTTTTTCTAGTAAACTCCCGATGTCATCCTGACAAACTCTTGATCACCTCCGACGAGCTCCCGACAAACTCCCGACAAGCCCTCGATATCTTCGGCGAGCTTTTGGCAAGTCTCTTGGCAAGTTTCCACTGCATCGTCCGAACCTCGGCTCGATGCCTGGACTTGACTCTGGCCGAACATCTGATTATAATTTTCTCTCTCTGTCATAGTTAATCCTACATCAATCATCTCTAACACATAGGATAGATCAAATGCCTATCAATTGATTTTATCATCAAAATTTGAGATTCAATAGTTGTCATGTTGAACACAAGCTAAGGGATGAACAAAATAACAAAGCACTAACCATGCCTTATTAACCAATGTAGGCCAATTGAGGAAGAAATAAAATAGTGGTCTACACCATTCATATTAACACTAGGACTTGTTACTTTGAGACCTACAAAAGCTTGCTTATACGGGGATGCTTGCTGAGGATGAGTTCACTCTCGGTGCGATCATCCCAGCATAGACAATCTATTATGTGAATAAATACTTTTCGGTAGGGCAATTATATGGTATATTAGCTTGATTATAATGCAACGACGTTGGATTTTTTTTCTGTATTAAATTGATAAGTTAGTTTCATTAGAGTAATAATAGGAAATAAATTATTACTCTATAATCTTCTAACACGTGACCTGCATGTGATGTCCAAAATGAAACAAGACAAATATCACCTTTTACCAATTTGGCAACATGGTCAAGAGTCCCAAATAGATAGTTATGGATTGTCCCATCATTTTTGCCCTATTAATAAGAGGTCAAGGGGAGGATATTGAAGGTGGTTAGAGGTTATCTTCGTATAGAATACTTCATTGAATATTTTGACTCTTTATGCCCACGTGGTCAAGGGTCCCAAATAGATAGTTAATAATTATCCCATCATTTTCGCCCATATGAATAAGAGGCCAAGGGGAGGCTATTGAAGTTGGTTAGAGGTTATCTCCGTATAGATACTTCATTGAATATTTTGACTCTTTATGATTAGGTATAAAATATTATTTTCAAGATAATGAAGGAATAAAAAAGATTACCTTTTGAGTACTCATTTCCACATGCATATATCTCGAGTTGCTAACCTGGACATGAGAGGGACCATATCGAGAAACTTCTTCTAATCTTGATCTTTATGCAGGTGGCATCATAGGAGCTCGACATTTTCATTTAGGTGGCACCTCAGACAATCTTATGTATACAGATCCAGACCATGTCAGACTAACAAAGATGTCAACAACTTCTTCTCATAATATTTTAGTACTAGAAGGAGTGCCTAATATTGTGCAAAGCTCACAGAGGTGAGGAGAATTACTAACTCGAAGAATTCGGTACTCATGTAAGGGCCTGTATGTGGACGATGGAGTGTTCATGGTCATCTCAGGGCGATTAGAACTTGAAGCTATGGAGCACTGAAACTTTCTCTTTGGCATGGAAAGGATATGTCCATAAGTGACAGAAGTGTGCAACCAGTTCAGCACGTTACTAGGCCTTGAAGGGTGCAGCGGGGGTTGTATTAGCGAAGAGTCACCATCTAACAAGTGCATTTGCGGGGGCAGAACAACGCACAGATTGTTCAGTAAGACAGAGTAGTCCAAGGGGATGGTGGTCTTTGAAACTTCTAGAGGAAGAATGCAACGAGAAAAGTTGCTCCAATATAACATATATTCATGAGGGATAGGTCCTGATTCTCCAGAGGGAGAATCATTGAGGAAGCGTACATCAAGACATTATCTCCACAAAGCGCAACAGATCGAGCGAGCGATGAGGAGTCGTTGCATGATTTCGAATAAGGTAATGCATTGGTGGATACATTGCGAGATTAAGTGGGGGAGCGACAATGACAACATCATACGAAGGCACACTTAGAGTTGATGTGGAAATCAAACTCAACGGAGGGCTACTTGCGGAATGGTGGGCACGAGGGCCACCATCAACTCAATGCAAATCAAGAAGCGGAGCAACTTAGGTGGAACTTGGTGAAGTATCCAAGCTGCATGAAGGGAGTCGACGTAGAAGATGGAAATATGGAGCGGAAGCACTGAGCTTTCCTTAGATAGAGGTAAAGGACATGAACTCTTGTAGAGGCAAGAATGAGATTATGTCATTTCATGGGTTCTTCATTCTGATAGGGCAGACTCATTTTGCATTGTGTCAAAGATAAAGGGAGTTTCGAGACACATGCACCTTATCGCAGAGAAGCATTTGATAGAAAGATTAAGGCGACTCAACTTGTAGAAGCAAAGTTGGGATCAGAAGGCCTTAGCATGGGGCAAGAGGATACAAAGACGAGTACTCTTAAAGAATATGCTATAGTGCTGTCATTCGAGTTATCATGAAGAAAGTAGTGCGTAGTAAAAATTATGCTGGTCGGGTATAGAGGCCCAGGATCCAAATAATTGTGCATCAATTTTAGTGAAGTTTGGGGACTTCAAGAGCTACTAGGCAACAAACTATCCTAAAGCGATACTTCGTCCAGGAGTGACCCAAGAATAGATGGGCAAAGGTGAATTGCCAAAGAAGTGAACACAATCGGAGGTGGCGGAGGCCCTACGATGTGTTGGCAGAGGCCACACATGGAGACTATAGTCTGAGTTTATCAAATAAAAATCTGAATGTAATGGAGATATCACCAATAGACGATATGGTGCAGCGAATCATGATAGAATAGTTCATGGCAATACAACACATACAGAGATGTCCCGTGAGGGACATGATCATGCGGAGGTATGATCAAGAGCTATTGGGAGCTCCTTTGATGAATAATACAACGACAAGAAGGGCTATGATTCAAGGAGTAAATACCATGGTACCGTAGAGGTGAGTCTTCCGTGTATGCGCATCGAATCTTACATCAAATGAAAGCCTTCGTCATCAGTACATGGGGGCTATATACCACTGAGGAAGAATTCTGAGTGCAAGTATCAGTGAGTCTCATGGAAGGGACTTGATCATACATAAGTATGATCAGAGCGGCTGGAGAGTTGGACTGCTCAGTGCTCACATTCGCTTAAGGGAGCCCAACAAGTCAGATGACAACGTCGAATAAGCGAACATTACTACTAATAAAGCTAAGGAGAATAGAATCGACGAAAGCCCTTGAACAAGATAACGGAGGCCATGCATGAGAGTTGTAGTATGTCTTTCCATCGACCAAGGAAAACTGCTTTGAGAACATAGAGGTGTTGAAGCAAGTGGTCGAACCACACCCTGCAACAAGATAGCAGAGGCCATGCAGGAGAGTTGTAGTCTGTCTTTCCATCGACAAAGGGAAACTGCTCGGAGAACACAGGGGTGTTAAAGCAGTTGGTTGAATGGGGTGAGGAAGCAACGACGAGTCCAGAGGGACTCAACTACCCAAGTGCAAAGTGTCAGTCAAAAAGAGAGTGGTCTCGGAGGAGTGTCACAGTGCCGTAGAAGCAGATCTATTGATTACAAAGAAAGGGACGCAGATGCAAAGCAACGAATAGTAGGGTCATGAGCTTAGCAAAGTGCCATGGTACCACAGAGGTGGGACTTCCGTGGAGTCACCGATCGCTTGCTCTTATGAAGAGTGTTGGTTGTAAAAGGGGCTAAGGAGGTAGAGAATGCAGAGACAAACTCCAAGTACCAAGACAGGATGGAAGGGCAGAGGCCATGAAACATTATAAGACCATTGTCGACAGACTTCTCAATAAGATAGCTGAAAGTGAAGGACTTCGAGTTGATGCAGGAGTGCTCAACCAAGAAACAAAGTAGGTAGTATATGGTGTTGTACCTTTTCTACTCAGAGGAGTAGGCAACAAAAATGATGGAAAAGATGATATAATCCTAGAGTTGACCAGAACTATTAAAAGACTTACTCCAAGTTGGGGGACTCCAAGTTGGGCTAAACTTTTGCTCTTTTTGGGTAAAACTTCTTGCATTCCTAAAGTTCGATGGTAGTGGGAAGGCGAATTATAGTAGCTAACTCAATGCAATGAGTGCAAACACTTCGAGTGTTTCAAAAGTGTGAGCAAGGAGCGAGCAAAAGCTAGTAACCAGCTCGATGCATGAAGTACAACCTCGAGGAGGCAGGCAAAATTGAGTAACCTTTGCCTTCTCAACTCAAGAAAATAGTTAAAACTAAGTACACTAGTTCTCTTATCTCAGAGAAGCGGGCGAAATCAAGTAACCTTGCTTTCTCAACTCAAAGGGAATGGGCAAAACTGAGTACCCCTGTTCTTTTATTTATCTAAATAGAGGAGCTCTACACATTTTTCAGGATCCTTCAAAGAAATATAATAGAAGATAAGTTACCAACTCCTTACCAATGGTGATCAGTACTATTGAGAGTAGATTATCCGCTTTATTTCCCAACAGAATGCCAACCGAAAATGGAAGTGATGTGAACCTTGTGACAACTATGTTGAAGAAGAATTGATGGACAGTTTTATGGAGGAAAGACCTCAAAAACTCCAAAGTCTGTGAGATGATACTCATTAAAGATCTAACAAGCATCCATCCAGTTCAAGCAAACATGAAACCATTGCAAAACTAGCGCAAGGAAGGTCTTTTCTCACGATAATCAACATAACTCAACTGACCCCACACCAGAGTCAGTCATTAGCGATTTGAAGCAGCATGACAGATCAAAGTTCGACAACTCAACAATAGCAGCAGAGAGCAGTTGGGGAGCCAAGAAGCATGTTGCAGCCAAAGCAGAAGATTGAAGATCCTACAAAAGGCAAGGAGATGTAGCATCTACAGCGGCTTCGATAAGGACGTTGAAGGAATAATTGGGGGAGAATGTCACGGACAAAAATATAAACAAGGGGTTCGATGTAATGCTCATGTTTGTTCGTGTCCTTCGGGTTTTGTACATTCTTTGTACAACAAGTAGTGTGCTTGCAGTAGACTTGGCAACCCTAATTTGGTTAGCTTTTGTAGTCGATTTTAGCTTGTTAATGGGAGTTGTGTCATGTAGGCACTTGTGGAAATTTCGATCTGTAATGAACCTTGATCATTATGTGTAACCGTTCAGAGCTTGTAAAGTCTATGGTTGTAATTTATATTGGTTATATAAAATATTTTCTAAAGTGGTTGCTTGTAGATCTCATGGGAAGTACTTCCTCTAACCCGTTTTCTCTTTTGTAGGTCCTAAGGAACCCTAGGAGGTTTCATGGAGGCTGACCTTTACGGACGGACACGCAAGGGTGCTGCACGACTTCAGTAAAACCAGCTAAGTCTGTAACACTACGACGAAAGAGAAATGAATGACCTAAGTTACGTCACCCAAGATCAAGCTAACCCACTTGAATATAACTAGAATTGAAGTTTTTTACTGATAAAAGAGAAGAGGCCCTTAAAGATTATCACCCGATGAAGACTCCATCGGCGAAAAGAGATAAGTCCAAAATACTATCGATTCTATTGGGATTATGGCCATGACATGGAGGATGGTCATGACTTGAAGTAGCAGATTGAAGAACTCATATGTTAAGGCCACCTCGAGCGGTTCATTTGAAAGCATTATGAACCCTCACCTCGACCTTTGGAGCTGGTAGAGAGACAAATTGATATCATCATTTGCGGACTTACCTCGAGGGAGATAGTTTCTCGAGTTATAAAGATTATGCCCAAGCTATCATTAGAAAGCATCTGATGATAAAGGGTGTCCTATAGATAACCTTGAATGAGGAAGAGACATAGTATCTTAACTATATCATGATGATGCCTTATTAATTTTTATAAGGATTATTAATGCTCGGGTAAAGAGGACAATAATTGATATAAGTAGCTCTAATGATGTCCTCTACTTTCATGCTCGACCTTACCATTATAACTTTTTCGCTAACAGGGTTTACTTGTAACTCTATCTTGCATATCATAACTGTGAACCTACATGTCACATTTGAGATGGGTCATGCTCCAAAATGATATTGGCTAAATTCATAGTGGTAGATATCCTCTCGATATACAACACAATCATAGGTCGACCTATACTGAATGAACTGAGGGTGATGGTATTGACTTACCACATGGTGATAAAGTTCCTAGTGGGAACATACATCGACGAGCCGAGAATCAACTCAATAGAGTCGCGCTAGTGCTACCTAATGAAATTCCCTACCAAAGAAGGCCCGACCTGAGGTACCACTTATGAACTCCTAGAATTAGCAAGTTTGTCCCACATCCTAAGTTGGTGGAGTCACTGATTTAAGGATCCCTAGATAAGGCCCAAGTTGTCAAGGTGCAACTTATTAACTTTCTTTAGTAGAAAGCTAAGGTATTTACATGATTATTGTTGGGAAATCTATGATTGATATCTCATACGCAGCGAAAAACAAAAACAAAAAATCTAGATTCCCAAAGCTGAGCATTTGGCCATTATGCGATGATTGATGTGCGAAAAATCCACAAAACCTAAAAACTGCATGAATCATTATAGATGTGTTACTTAGGGAGATCGTATATCTCTAAAAAATTTTAGATCCAATGGAGAAGATGAAAGTGTACTCGCGTGCTCCTCTCGAGCGATAATCCATACGGTAGACACGATAATGAGGCTCCTCAATTACGGGATCAGCCTCTCTATGCTCTCAGGCTAAGAAGGAGGAGAAAAACACTAAGGAGAAATAGGAGATAGCTTCTCTGGCTTTAGCCTATGAACAAAGGAGTCCCTCATATTTATAAAGATGAATAAACATTTTTCTGAATAGATTCTGTTCACATTGGGAATTGGAACTCATCCATAGGATCAAAACTAGGAGCTTCGCGGATATCTTATATCCACATCTCTACCCATCATAACATCCACCATATGTGTATGACCCTCTAGGCTCGATACCGAGCTGGTCATGAGTCGTTTCCATTAGAACTCATTCTGATATAGTGAATTATTATCTCATAATAATTCACTCGACTTATCGACTATGGACATATTATGCCACTATGTCATAGTTCCTAGACGGTACAGAGAGATCAAATTCATCGGACTTGTCTATCCATAGTTACCGTGTATTAATAGTCCCTCATCCAACTAATATCCCAGAGACCATAAGGTGGGCATAGAAACTATCAGACCACATACGAAATCATTTTGAGTCTCGCTCTAATCAGATTCTCTCGGAGAACTCATTTTCTCTTAATCTGAACGAGCCTGGCCAGAGATTTTTTCTAAGCGAGCACACATGAGATATTCCTCTCATGATACCGAGAGTAGATGATCCGTTGTTAACACTTAGTTGCCTTTGTATGGTTGGCTACCAATCTCGAAAATCGATTATACCTGATATGGACCTTTCCAAACATGTAAGTTCGATATCAAAGAAAGTAGTACTAATACATGGCATGATTGGTATCTCAAGTCTAAAAACCAGATACACAACTAAGACTTTGAAATTACTATCTAATATTATGTATAATTATCCATCTAACATTGCATAAGCGGATCAATAAGTAAACTTATTTTCCAATTAGCACCTGTATTGTACCTTTAGTATCCCCACACAAGCAGCTACGAGATCAGTTGCTTCCATAATATGAATGAGTGTATAGTACACTAGTATATTTAATTATTTCGATGTCCCTCTTGAGTAACCTATGACCATGATGATTAGGATCCACGTTTAAAGATGAATTGATCTTATTATCATGATCTCATCAAGATAATACTAATGATGATAAGCAAAGAGATCACTGCAGCATATCACAGGTATCATCACTCATGTGATTGGCTTGTAGGGCACATATAACTAGTAGTTTTTGAGATACATGCTAGGAATGGACTCCAACGTAACTCAATATTACCTGGATATTTCTCTTGAGGCACAACTAGTAAAGCAAAGGCCTTGCAAGTTTACTCCTAACCTTTTGTAGACAATTAGTGATGGGATAGGTAAGTTATTAAGAGTAGGATTTATTATCAAAGTATAGTGGCTCTAATGGCTCGTTAATGTTATACTTATTAAAAATAAGAAAAGTTTCTCGATTCATTATGCATCAAAGGGAAATAGATGAAAACTCTAAGAAGGTACGAGCCATATTAGAGATGCACCCACCTCGATCGATAATGAGAGTCTAGTTAATAGGTCAAATAGAAGTACTCAATTGATTATTATCCCAATTTGACGATAGGTGTCTACCCTTCTTTCAGGCATTAAAGAACCTCAAGGATATCCTGTGGATCGAGGAGTGTCAGAAGGCTCTCGAATGGTTGAAGGACCACCTCACCTAATTTTCATAGCTGATCTCCTTTACCATAGGCAAAACTCTAAGTCTCAACCTTACTGCCACCGACCTAATTGTCAGCTTGGTGTTGCTATAAGATGACTCAGGAGTTTAGAAACCTATCTATAATGTCAATCACATTCTAAGTGGACTTGAGGAATGATATCCCCCTATCGAGAGGCTCACATTTGCACTAGTCTTAGTGATAAGGAAGCTTTGCCCCTATTTTCAAGCACATGTTATGCAAGTGATCACCAACCAATCACTCACATAGGTTCCCTCTCGGTTCCATATCTTGGGGTCGACTATTGAGGCGGTTAGTAGAGCTAGATGAGTTTGATATCCGATATGTTTCAAAGATTACTATAAAGGCCTAAGTGCTAGTAGACATAATCTCAAAACTACCTCCTTCTTAGTCGTTGGTGGTTGTCCCGGGCATTTCTATGTTTTAGTATGTCCCTCGTGAATATAAGACGACTTAGATTTATCGAGCTAGGCATCAAGTTGAGGTGATATGTCAGGACTATCATCGAGAGGCACTTCGGGTGCCATCAGAATATTTTGATCCTTGGGGTAATTGGTGAATAGATCTTCCTCAATCTCCTCTGATCATGGGTGTCTTAATGATAGAGCGTTAACTACATTGACCATTCAACGACTATAAGATCAGGAGGAGCTTGTACGAGAAAAGAAAGACATTCTGACTTACAGAGGTTGAAGAATAAGATGTTGGAAGGTTGAGGTATTATAGAGCTGACACATCAATAGGATGAAGCACCCAAGAACCCACTCGCGCTTGAGAAGAAAACCAGGTCTAAGTAGAGAAGGCTCCTAAGAGGAGCTTTAGAGGTTCAAATGGGAGAACCAGTCTCACCTCCATGGTTAAGGTGAATTTATAGGGAGAGAGATCTCTCTCCTCCCATATTGAAGACTAGTGTCTCTTCATATCAAAATCGAAGAAACATCAAATGATGAAGGGGCACATTAGAGAGTGAAAAAACAATTGATGTGCGAAAACCACATCAGAGATCACAAAAGTGTTCAATGTCTGAAAAATCTGACCCATGTCAAAAGAAACCTATTAGGATAGGAGTCATAAGATAAAATATAATCGAGATGTATGAGTCGAAAAAATATGATATGCATAAAAAAAAATTTATCATGATGGAAGACATAAGATAAAATATGCTTAAGAAATATGAGATAAAAAACTTAATCTTTATTAAAATTAACCGATCATGATGAGAGATATATGTCCTATAAAATTGGTTTTTAAGACATGTAACAAAGGTACCTTGATGTTTAAGCTAGTATTGTAGAGAAAAAAAAAAAAGCTAATTGAAGGAAGAAAAAGATGTGTCTATCCTTGTAATCATATTAGGGTCCTTCCCTAGATGATTCAGTTAACTACTTGTATTTAATGGATGATTATTTTATAATAGTTAAATTTGATGAATTATCAGGTATTAATTAAAAGTGAAGAGTCGCTCAAACTGTAGGTGTTGCAAAAGTCGCTCAAACTACTTAGTACGATGCTGTCGATGGCATGACATCCAAATCTTCATATGATATTTTTAAGCCTCCAGATTTCATACGATTATTATGATTTGAGAAAGGAACATCTTGTTAGTGATTTTATCAAAATCCAACTAGTATTTTATGTTATTGGTCTATTAATCGTATACACAAATATTTATATATTTTAGAAATATATTATCGGGTTTGTGCAATCATAACTCAGTCCCCTTCATAATGTTATTCAGGTTGGATTCACCTAAGAACAGTACCTAATCCACCAAACCAGTAACATCCGGATGCGGATCCAAATGCTGAACCAAAATGTCTCGGTTCGGATCTGATGAAACAACATGAATCCCACGGAGTCCACGTGTTCGCCAGGTGCGCACGCCATTAGGAAGGTTCCTAGGTCAAGTTTGACGGCTTCCTACCGTTCATCAGGTCCGTCGATTCAGATCTAACGGTCCACGTTCGCTGGCAGACTCATTTTCTCGACCTCCCCTTCTCTATAAACTTCGGCCCTTTCCGCCCATGCTTGTTATTCCGAGACACCCACGGTTGACCGCGAGTCCGCCGAATCCCGTATCGCCTTCCCTGCGCACGCTAATTAGGGTTTCGTCCTCTGCGGTTCATCGATCGAGGCGGCGATCGGGAGGCCTCTGGGGTTTGAATCGCTCGGTTGGGCGGTTTTTCTTGTCGGATTTGGGTCGATCGGGTTAGGGTTCGGCCGCGGAGATGTTCGGGAGGGCGCCGAAGAAGAGCGACAACACGCGGTACTACGAGACCCTGGGGGTGCCCAAGAGCGCGTCGCAGGATGATCTGAAGAAGGCCTACCGGAAGGCTGCCATCAAGAATCACCCCGACAAGGGCGGGGACCCCGAGAAGGTATAGATAGATCGCTGCCTCTCATGTACTCGATTTGTTTTCTCATGTTCCCTTTGAGATCCGATCCCTGTTTATTCATAAATTAGATCTGCTTCTGAAAACATCGTTTTTTTACCACACTTCTGGGAGGAGTGTCTTTGATTTGCTTAAATTAGATCTGCTTAAATTTGATTGATCTGTTACTGTCTTTGATTTATTTGCTAGATACTAATAGTAGAGATCTTGGTGGCTAATCTGACGTGTAGATCTTTTTGGATTTTACTTTAAATGTTGCTATGTTTTGAATTAGATTATTATATTGCTTTCTTACATCATATCTAAAAATCTTGCAGTGGGTTGGTAATACAGAAACAAGCAAACAATTAATGGTTTAGGGAATATATAAAGATTGTTTATTTATTATTATATGCATGAATGTCTGAGCATAGCATACTACGATGAGCTGCCTATTGGCATTATGAGGTGGCATTAAATGTTATATTTCTCATGGGGATCAACACTCTGTAGCCAAAGTTCGTGCCTAGCTGCCTGAGGTTTTTATTGCATGCTTACTGTTGTTGCTTATGCGTTATATACTTAGTCCACCACGCTATTCCTTTCAAGAATGAAGATTACAATTCAGTTTGTTGCTTTCAGTTCAAGGAGTTAGCCCAGGCTTATGAAGTTCTGAGTGATCCTGAGAAGCGTGAGATCTATGATCAGTATGGTGAAGATGCCCTCAAGGAGGGAATGGGTGGCGGAGGTGGCCATGACCCATTTGATATATTCTCATCTTTCTTTGGTGGGGGCCCCTTTGGAGGTAAGCAATCAGCTACTCGTTCATTGATGTAATTGTCTATGATGTGATGTTGTCTCCTGGTATCAAAAAATTGTGGTTTGCGTGTGCTTGTGATGCTCTATGAATTTTTTGCTGTCATGTTTTTTGTAACAGGAGGAGGAGGAAGCAGCAGGGGTCGAAGGCAGAGGAGAGGGGAGGATGTGATCCATCCTCTGAAGGTGTCTTTGGAAGACCTTTACAATGGAACTTCCAAGAAACTTTCACTCTCACGAAATGTCATCTGCCAGAAGTGCAAGGGGTGAGTTACTTTCATTCCCAGAACATGAGTTTCCAAGATTTGGATAATTGTTTACTCAGTTTTATTACACTTATGCAGTAAGGGTTCAAAATCCGGTGCTTCGATGAAGTGCTCTGGTTGTCAGGGTTCTGGTATGAGGGTTACTATTCGTCAGATTGGGCCTGGCATGATTCAGCAGATGCAGCAACCATGCAATGAGTGCAGGGGTACCGGGGAGACCATCAATGAGAAGGACCGCTGCCCGCAATGCAAAGGTGAGAAAGTTGTCCCAGAGAAGAAAGTGCTGGAGGTTGTAGTTGAGAAGGGAATGCAAAATGGTCAAAAGATTGCCTTCCCCGGCGAGGCTGATGAAGCGGTATGTTCTTTAATCTCTTTGCTTTTGTTGGAACATTTTTCTCCTGCTGTGTAGAATTAGTTAATACATGTTATAGCTGGAGCTGTATTTGTTTAAGTCAATCTTTGTCTCTTATGGTTTAAACGGGTGAATGCTTGCAGCCGGATACTGTCACAGGAGACATTGTGTTTGTTCTCCAGCAGAAGGATCATTCCAAGTTCAAGAGAAAGGGTGATGATCTCTTCTTTGAGCACACATTGTCCCTCTCTGAGGCTCTCTGTGGCTTCCAGTATGTTTTGACCCACCTGGATAATAGACAGCTACTGATTAAATCAAACCCTGGCGAAGTTGTTAAACCCGGTAAGGCTCATGGGACAGGCAGTCTATTTGAAATCATGACTCTTCACGCATTGTCTAGTGAAACATCATATTGATGTTCGATTCTAAATGAGCTTCTTTCTGCTGACATAGATCAATTCAAGGCAATAAATGATGAGGGTATGCCAATGTACCAGAGGCCCTTCATGAGGGGGAAGCTCTACATCCACTTTACAGTCGATTTCCCAGAGTCACTGACACTAGATCAGTGCAAAGCTCTTGAAACTGTACTCCCTCCAAGGCTTGCAACTCAGATGACAGACATGGAGCTGGATGAATGCGAAGAAACAACATTACATGATGTTAACATTGAGGAGGAGATGCGGAGGAAGCAGGCTCAAGCTCAGGAGGCTTATGAGGAGGACGATGATGTTCCTGGCGGTGCCCAAAGAGTGCAGTGTGCACAGCAGTAAGGTGCCCGGAATCAACCTGAACTGGTAGGTCTGCAAGCTTATTCTTTGGAGACTGTGTTGGGTCATAATCATCCTTTTTGATGTTACTTTATAGCAAATTGACGAGCTAAGCTACTCCCAGACTTGGATTATTGATGTCTTAAATTTTTTTTCTCCTCTCTCCGTTGCAAGCAAAATTATGAACTATGCTATTTTAGGCTTTGATTGCACTATGAACAGCAATAGTTGTGCCATTAGTTTGTTGATTGTTGTGAAGTTCTCTGTCCCAATAAATTGAGAGCCTGCTGCAACATAGAATCTAAAGTGTGCGGGTAGAAACTGTTATTAATGACAAGTCGACATTTACAGAACATGGAAGGCAAAATGAAGGGAAGCTGATCATGGATCTACCACATTTCTGTCGTAAAAGAAGAGGCGCGAGCAGTGCCTCTACGTTTCCAGATTAAATGTGATGATCAGCAGTGACTTAAGGAATCAACAATAGAAGTTACAGATCCAAAACCTACTATTTTCCAAATTCCAACCAAATGTCAAGTGGATTCACATCATTATTTTGCTGAAGCATGAACCCTAAATTAGAATAGCACAAGCAAACCAACGCTTTATGAGAAAGACAACTTCGCAAGCTCCGGTCACAAATGGTTCAAGGTTCATTCGTCACAGGTCTTACCGTCTTATATTACGCGGATACTTGTACACAGATTTTGTAAGTTTACAATCTGCTCTACAAGAAGGATTCAGTAGCTAGAGAGTTTGAGATATGCATACTAAAGTTATTAGTAAACCGCTCTACATGTGTCTGCGCCTAAAATATGACACCCCTTTTTGAAGAATAAGCATGATGCAGAGCGTCTTACTGCTCCGTGCACTGCACTCTTTAGCCATCGCCATGAACGTCATCGTCATCGTCCTCGTCCCTCCTCCCTCCATTTCTCCTCCTCAATGTTTAGATGTTGTTGTTTCCTCACATACATCTAATTTCATGTATGCTATCTCGTTAGGATGGGTAAGATTTTTGGAATTCTAATTAGATTTATCCTATGATTCGTACTTAAATTTAAACTACTTGTGTGGCTATTATTATTAGGATTACAAATCTAAGAAGGAAAAGGACTCCTAATAAATTATGATTCATTACTATATATATATATATGTTATCTTATAGATAGTGGTGATTTCAAAACATTTGAATTGATTTCTTCTTTTTTCGATTACTTTGAACTTAGAATTTATGTAATATTATCGTAAGATTTGAACTTAATAGGAAAACTTTGATTTGAACTTAATAATTATTGAACGAATTTCTAAAAAAAGTTTATAAATGTAAGAATTTTTGGTAGAATATTTATGTTTTTTAAACAATCATTTTACTCTTGACTCCTGTCAAACCTATCACCCTGCATTGCTCACCGGTTGCCCCTTGCATCGTCTTTACAATTGCAGAGATAGTGATAGGTCCAATGGGGTCCAATCACGGGGCGAAGGGGGACAACCCCGTGTGAACGATGCAGGGACGCCTGTGTTTAGAGTTGCAGGCGACAGTGTAATTTGACAACGATAAGAGATTTAATCTAAAATATATATTTTTTAAAATTTATTAAGAATAAAATGATCTTTTTTTAAAAAAAAAGGAAAAAAAACCTCAAAACTGGTAACTTCTTTTCAAAAATTCGTCCAAAATTGTTTTCGATGGACTTAGGAATATATATATTTGAGCTTTAATTCATGTCAAGTTCATAATTGATTCAGAACTTAGGGCTCGCGAATCCCCCCTAGCCCGGACGCGAGCCCTCTCTCGTTTCGCCTCCTGCTGCCGCTGCTCGCCGTGCTCCGTCGCCGGGTACGTTTCCTCCTCCTTCGTCTTCCTCTACCGCCTCCTCTTCCTTCATCGCCTCCTCTTCTTCCTCCTCCTGCCTCCGCTGCCCCTTCCTCTTCCCTTTCCTCTTCGAGTCACCGGTACGTACCGGTGATTTCTATATCATGTGTTTTGCTACATGATTTAAGGTTTTTTAGTTGACCCGGACAAGAATGAAAAATCTGCAAAAATGTTATGAAAAATGGATCGACTTCATGCTCATCATCTCTTTTAGAGCTAATTTATATGCTGTATGCCCTTTCTGTTGAAGTTAGTACAAAATGTTGAACATGCTCGCAGTGTTTTCTGTACTCAGGAGACAATTTCTGGAAAACAACTGTCTCAACGTATTTCTGATTATGAGAAGAAGCAAGAATTGTTCTCTGTTTTCACTGTTGAGAACAAGTCTCAAAGAGCTGGTTTATGAGAGCGAAGCCAAACGAGGCCTATGGCTCTCCGCCTCAAGTCTTGTTCATGAAGATCTCCATCTCCACCCTCGAATCCCTTCAGATTTGCTCATAAATACTCGTTCTTTCAGCATTCCTGTAAAGCGATTTGATTGTGCTAGCAATTACGGAGGCCCCGGTCATCATGACTTTACAGAATTTAGAGTATTGAATCGATTTCTCTGCTCATCAGAGGCCGGTAGTGGAGAATTACCCAAGTGCTGGAACTGTGGTGGAGATGCAGTATCACCTGGACCATTCTTGGCTTGTGGATTGTGTGGAAGCGTGCAGCCTGTGGACCAATCAATTGACTTCTTCCAGATATTTGGGCTGTAAGTGCTCTTGGCATATAACTTCTTCCAGATAAAGCGTGTAGCTTTTCAGATGACAATTGTTGGCTGCAGTGAGTTCTGAATTTCCTTTGTTGATTAATGCAAAATGACTAGTTCGATATTCATTCATGTTTACATCTCAACAAGCTCTTTGCACCAATAAATCATTCAATTGGGTCATGGGAAACAATATAATTCTATGGCAAGTCTTTCTTTGTAATTTTTTCCTTCATTATCTGATTTTTGTCATCCTTTGTAAAAATTAACCACTTTTTGTTACATCTATTGTCTTTTTTACTGCATTCAGGAACTCTTAATATGCAAATTTTGTGTAAAATACAAACGGATATTGGTTTCTTAACTTTCAGTATGGTGTGTTCTTTTTTTTCTTTGTGGTGTTCCTGCATTATTTCTGAAAATAAGTAACTGTGATTTAACCATGTAACAACGGTAACATCACAAAGGTCAGTTGTGTGACCCTGTTGTGATAATTCCCACTAAGTTTTGCCATGTTTGCAAGCCTGTGGGTAAAAAGGTTGTCTAATCTGGTGATACAAGACCATAGAAAAAAACTAGTCTCGATTCCCCCTTCAAAACAGTCATTACATCCTTTCCCTTTTATTAAGTTAATGAGTCTGTGCATCTGTTTGCACCCACATGTGTATTTCTTCCTCCTTTGCTCTTGTGAGTGATCCCACCATTTAATGGGCAGTGGGTTTATAATCTCATGAGTTTGTTTCCTGGCAGCTACCACCTTTCCTCTATCATCCATGATGATGTACCCAGCTTCTGCAGCTTCATTAGACTTAGAAATAGATTCATCACAGTCTAAAGAAAACTTGCCTCATTAACATCATTATTATTGAGCTGAGCATTCAACCCCCTATCTCCACATATGTATTTCTTCCTCCTTTGCTCTTTTGAGTGATTCCACCATTTAATGAGCAGTGGGTTTTTAATCTTGTGAGTTTGGTTCCTGGCAGCTACCACCTTTCCTCTATCATCCATGATGGTGTACCCAGCTTCTACAACTTCATTAGACTTAGAAATAGATCCATCACAGTCCAAAGAATAACTTGCCTCATTAACATCATTATTATTGAGCTTAGCATTCAACCCCCAATCTCCTCAGAATGGGTGGCTTTGGTTGATTTCTTGAAAGTTTGAACTTCTAGCCACAATGTAGGGGGTTGTATAAAGCACTTCTGAAGCAAACTTTCGTTTCTGTTTTTACAATTCATTCAGAGGGTGTTTGCAGTGACTGCCCTTAAGGATTTGGCAGAGTTGTCTTCAAGATCCATACCCTCTAAATCTGAGCTTCTTGGTGCCAATCTTCTATTCTGTGAGAGAAATCTCAAGCTTGTCTTGGACTATTACCCAAAAAGACTACAATCTGTCATTAAAAAACTAGATTGTCAATTGCAAGGTTCGACTTACTAGTTCAAGTCGATGTGTCAGTCGATCGACGACACGACACGTACTGCCCTGTACCAGTGTGTTGAGTTCCAGTAGTGTGTCGATGGCACAAAAGAACCCCAAAAAACCTCCAAAAATATTTTAAAAATAGGAAAAAATTATATTAAGATGTTTTATTATACATTTAGTATATTTTCATAAAAAAATCTTCTAAATTAGGAAGGAATAGCGACACATATCTTTTTCGAGCTTTGAGGAGCAACGTTGTGGCATGTTCCGAACTATCGTTTCATTGATATTGAATTATCTATAAAAATTTGACTTAAATTGTTAGATTACTAGTTAAACTTTAAGATTCAAATGAATAAGGTAATAAATAGATCGATCGATGGATATACTTGGTTCTACCACCTAGAAGAACGATGAGACTCCATAGGCGATGGATCGAGGTCCTCGCTTCTATGTATTTATATATCAATATGGTATATTTGTCGGACCTAATCCTGAAGTTTCTCCCATGACATGGTATTTTGATACATGTCATTGGTGCATTAATGCGGTGATGGTTGTAGCCTGATCATCGTGAACCACAAGTGTTTGAGGCGGTTCCTGAGACAGGTATGATTGTGGCATATATTGGTGCGGAGGTTGAAGAACATTCTACTTTCGCCATTGACCTATTATTCTGTATCATAAGATTGATCACTGTACTATTGCTTGAAAGGAATGACCAACTATCACTGTATTACTGTTAGCCGTAAGATCCTCCATAATACAGTGGTTGGGAATATGATGATCTTCGCTCTATGTCTATGTCGTACAAGTTCTGTTGCATATACTTGCAATCATCGATTGCCTTCACCTTCCCCTTTTGTGTATAAACCTGATCAGTATTTTTTCAAGCTCCATAATCTGAATCTTGGGTGACATATTGTCATAGACTTAGCTGAATATGCCTAAGTCGTGCGGCACCCTTGCGGCAAAGTTATGGACTTAGCTGGAATTGCCTAAATCGTGAAGCACTCCTGCGCCAATGTCTCGGAATTAGCTGAGATTGTCGACGTCATGAAACGCCCATACGTTATTCGTCCACAACAGGTCTGCCTAGATGCAATCTTGTGCAAGTCACAAAGGACCAACAAAAGAGAAGGTTGATTAGTTTGAAAGCGAGCGGCGGACAAGTTCCAATGTCTCGTAAAGAGGGAAGCTTTACAAGCAATTCAACAAACACTTTGAGTGCAAGAGAGAAAAGAGAGAAAGGAGCGAACAAGGACTTTAGAAGGTTGAGCGAACAGTCGCAAGTCCACAAACGATGGTTCACCGGGTGTCGAGCGCGAAGACAAGCTCAACTTGTGAAGAATGTTCAACGCTCAAGAGTATTTCGAAGCCCCATCCAGTGCTGCGCGACCTGGATGGTTCCGGGGGTCTGAGATGGCTGACGTTTCGCACCGTATCGTAGTCTGCAAAAATCAGGTCGTGGCACGTGAAAACGGAGCTGTTTTGGGCAGTTTTGGCTCTACGCGGTGAGCGATCGCATTGCAGCATTAGAAACTATTTTCGCTTACATTTCTCAGGCAAAACCACATAAAACTAAGGCAAAACAGGCTGCCTAACATCTGTACAAGGATGCAAAAGCGATGAACGATTCGTTGAGCGAAGATGTTGCGGGTGTGCCACGATCGTTCGTGACAATACGTAAAATACTACTCCTTGGTCCATGCACCACCTTGAAACTGAGTAGATGGGACCATTGACTCCCTGGCGGTGTTGCTATCATCGGTCGAGACATAGTTGTTTACGTCACTGCTATGTCTACGGATTGAGCAAGTTTGCTGAATGTGATTGAGAAAGTGCCTCGTTGCCCAACTTTATTCTTTCCAATGGTGTGGTTGATATTACTGCTTCCCATTTGCATTTGCACTTGCACGTTGGGCGGATGATTGTGATGGTTGGGTGTGATTACCTCGAGGAGTTTGACTCGAGGTTGTTCGCTTCCTTCTGTCATATTTTGACCCAGGGGGATCTTTCTCTTATTGGGGATGTTGTTCCTCTTCTTTAATTGCCTTAGTGATAAAACACGAGGACATGGAGGATCTCCTACCTCATTAAGTAAAGGATCATCTTGGTTTTTTGCTGCTTCGACCCATTCCTCCCAAATGAGCCTCTCAAATTTGATCCAATCCACAAACCATAGCTTCTCTTTAGTTTAAGAGAGTGAAAATGTGAGAATGAGAGATATGTGAGTGAGAATGAGTTTGAGAGAGTGAAGGAGGTTGAAAGAGCGGGGAGGAAAGAGTTTATAAACCCTTTGAACTGATCCACATGTCGGTCACCTATCATAAGGTTTGACATACTGGTCCATATCGGTGTACCGAGATTATCTCGGTAAGGTACGGTACCCGATACCAGGTGGTATAAACAATGTGTACTGCTTGATACATAATATAATATAATATAATATAATATATTAAACATAAACAAATAAGAAGTTGGCGATGTTGCCTCGATCCTTCTCCCCGCGCGAGGAGAAGGAATCGCCTGCCGGTGATTCTTCGCCCGCGGGCGTTCTGTCTCCCTGCGCGAGAAGGAATGGCCTGCCGATGATTCTTCGCCCGTAGGCGACGAATCCCGCGGGCGGCCCACGGTCAACGGACGGTGTGGGGAACTGATGAAGGTATGTTTCTCCTCTTCTTCTCATTCTTTTTCTTCTACCTCTTCCTTCTCCTTTTCCTTATTTCTCCCTCAATTGATTGTCGACAATCGAAATCGATTGCCGACGATCGAAATTGACCGTCGACTACTGATTTCGATGGTACCGCTCGGTAGCGGGCAGTCCACGTACTGGTAACTTGGTGGACCGGTACGTACCACCCATATCCGGCGGTACAGATCGAAATTGCAAACCTTGACCTATTGGACATACGTACCACTCATATCGTACTGTATCGGGTAATACAACGAACCCTGGTCAAGTGTCTAGACCAAAATGATAGATACTCTAGGGTAGCAGTATATGGCTATAAAGTTGTTTCAGTGTTTTGTTATAGAAACCTATTCAAGCAAATTTGATGTTCTTGACATTCCTCTTATATTAGTATTACTAGTTAGTTCTAATCCAATTCTTGTTTTGGATGTGTATTTATTAAGTGATGAAGAGACTCTAACATCAATTTGTTTAGTATGTCTTGGTGCGTGGCTTTTATCAGGCATAAAATGATTATCATGATTTTGATTGTATCAATTTTTTCCCAAAAGTAGCAATCATCTGAGATATTGTGGTTGTAACAGTAGTATTTTGACCTATAAGTTAATGCAGGCATCTCTTTTAGATTTTTTTTTAAATAAGATAGTTGGAACTCTCCCTTTATAACATTGAATGGTAAAGTCCTACATTCTTCACTTAATGCAGGGAAAGAACATATGAAATAAAGGATGGTAATCTAGAAGGGAAGTATAAAGATTGGCAAAAGAAATTGCATCCTGACCTAGTGCATTCAAAATCTGAGGTTGGAGGACATGTTATGAAACTTTAGAATTTAAACTTGCCTGGGTATTTTATAGTTTGTACCTAATTCTTTAATTAATTCTAAATCTATTGGTATACATGATTTAGAAAGAAAAGATGTTTGCGGCTGAACAGTCTGCTCGAGTAATTGATGCATATCGGACTCTAAGCAAACCCCTGCTGAGGGCAATATACCTGGTAAGTTTGTTGCTAACCTTTATGCGACGACCTTTTCTGGTAATTTTTAGATAATTATCTTGTAGTAGATAATCAATATTTTAATGAACTTCTCTTTGTTATTGAAGTGGCATATTTCTGGTTCCTTTATTAGAATCTGGCAACTAAACCTTGGAGTTTCCAATAATTATTTGATTTCCTCATCATTTTGTAAGTTAAAAGCCAATTAAACTCTTGCACTATTGAGTTATTGTCTAAAATGGTGAAATATCACATTTTGGAATTATTGATGGTGAGGGAGTTTGACTGCTTGATAGGACAAGTTTCTGTGCTTATTTGCTATAGATATGCCAGTTAGCAAGGATTCCAATCTGCAGAATCATTCTTGTATAGGTAGTTATAGTTCAATATTATTTTTTGTTCATGGAATTAATGATGAACAATAAGATGTCCTCTTGTGGATTTACAGCTGCACTAATTTTTATGTGGCACTCTTATTTCCCATATTTTGTAAACCTTTCTAATATGTGAAATAAACCGAGGGATAATTGGCTGGACTTTGAGCATATTGAATTGCGCCAGTAATCCTGCAAATAAATGAAAATTGTCTATAAACTATATATAGTTCTATATATTCTGATGTTTTCTTTTTGGTTTGATGTCCTATCTCTTTCGTTTTTTTTGTCTTATTGCATCAATATTGGCTATTATTCACAGCCACTTTATCAGTGTATATTAGCAGTTGTTGCTTGAAATGGACTAGAAAAAAACAAGTAAATTGAGTTCGTTGTGATTAAGATCCATTCTCTGTTCTCATTTGACAGTTGAAACTGGAGGATGTACATGTTGATGAAGAGAAAACAATCACAGATCCAGATCTGCTTGCTGAGGTAATTGTCTGAATGCTTTTCATTTTTGTCTGAGATTTGAAGATCTTGGATTCAGGAATTTGAATGTCTCACCAACTTTGGTATCCCTCGGCTTGTGGATGATGTGGGTCATTAATCAGCTTGGGTATTTACAGTATTCTCCTGATACTGCTGTCTTCTCAAAATATATAATACCACATGCTTTTGATATTATTTCCCAAATAATAATGAACTTCATGTTTTTCACATTATGCTATTTACAGATGATGGACATCCGAGAAGCTGTTGAAGAGGCAAATGATTCTCATGCTCTGAATCAGATACAGACTCAGGTTAATCTTATTCTGCCCATATTACTCTAATTGTTTCAGCGTTCCATGCCTTGATATGTCGATAAAACACCACCAAGAGTTTCCCATATCTTATATAGGTAGAAGAAAAATTTGAGAAATGGTCAAGATTCTTTGAGCAAGTATTCAAAATGCATGACTTTGACAACGCTATAACTGCAACCGAAAGAATGAGATATTATGACCGTGCCCTTGAAGAGATCACAAAGAAACTTTGAGCTGGCTTGCTGATCATACACAAAATGATTTCTCAGTCTGATGCAAAGGTGGTGGTCAATCGTCTATTGAAATCTTGCTCAGCAGCTACTGATCGAGGTGAATGCTTAGCTGGCACCTCAATTAGCATACTTGTCACTTGGGGGCATTCTTCAGATGGTTAATCAATAAGCTCATCTGAACGAACTAATTTTGATATATTGCCGTTTAGAATTTATTTCTATCTGTAACATTTTATTATTGTAAGGTTATTTTTTTTGTTATAAGAGTAATAGAAAATAATATTTTATGTGTAAAGTTGCATTTATACCGATGTTTTATAGCTCTCATATATGAATATCACGTGAGGATACACTGGTGTGGTCGCATGATTTAATTTTTTCTACCAATATGGGAAAGGGGAAATACGTCCGAGTTAAGAAAACTTCTGGATTTACATTGTCTTGAGATGTAAATACACCGAATTGGTTTAGGAATGTGTACATTGGTCATATAATGTACTCCAAATTGGTTTAGGCATGTGTACATTGGTCAGATAGGGCATTTATAATGTCAATTTTTAATTGTCAGATTAAACATAGGATTTGTCCACCTATTTCATGCAAGTCCAACCCATATTTTGGGCACTATTATCTTCCTTAGAGAATTGTTAAAAACTGGCTATTCTTCATGAAGGTTATATTTTACATCGCTTGAATAAGTGGAATGAGCACATAGTTGCTTGTAATTTTCTGGAAATGATGGTAATAGAGCTTTTTAAATACCTTGCTCGTGTAGATTTATTGTATATCATCCTTCCATCTCTTGCACGAGTAGATCTTATTCTATTATTCTTAGATCTTGTCATGATTTCATAACAGCAGGTTTTATATCAACAGCAGAACTCCACTGTATGAATGTCCGATGGACTTCCAGTAGATTTGTTCATTAGCTATTTCTGTCTTTTTCTGGTTCATGACAAAGGCTTGCGAAACACACTGTGCCTTTACAGTTGAATCTTAAATACTCTATCAGTAATGCAGAGTGGCTTTGCATAGGGCACCAGGAAAAACTATGAAATGCATTTATGGACAAGCTGTTGCTGGGTGATTCATTGTGTCGGAGAAATCAGTATGACATGGTTTGACCTGTATGCTTAAGAGCAGCTCAACCGATTGAGGTGCTCGGGGAAGGTGTAAGGCGTCTTCTGGTGCTGGGCACCGTTGGCGGTTGTCCATGTTACGGGCAAACGTGTGGCATGTCGTTTCAGCCCTGCTGTCGTATGATTCTTTCATATTCTTTGAGATTTGGTGGTTGCGGGGCGCCTGATGATGCTGCACATTGGGCTCATACCCTCGTTGTGATGCGTCGCTCGTGTGTATCAGAGTGTAGTCCGTGCACCTAGTCAGTCGGTCTTGCTCCACGTCGGGTCAGTCCATGCCATGTCATCCAGTTTGGGTGGGGGGCCCATTATTATCCCTATCATTCTCTCCCCCGGGAGGAGGCTTTCTCGAGATTTTGTGAAGACGCGGGGAAGGGTCCTTCGAGTGCGGAGTTGTAATAAGGGAGTAATCTATATGCCTCTATGGGGTTATGCCACTTTGGCTATCTATCGGTTTTACGTTAGTGTGGTTATCAGGTAGCTGTCGGGCTTCGCATGGGAAGCTTTCCGAGGAGCAGAAGGTTTGTTTGGAAATACTCGGGACTGTGAGCCCCTAGGTGAGGTTGAGAGCTCGCTTATAGATGCTCTGGATTGAAAACCCTTTGGCGAGGCTGAGAGCCTGCTTGTAGATGCTCGGGACTAAAAGTCCTTTAGCGAGGCTGAGAGCTCGTTTGTAGATGCTTGGGACTGAATGTCCTTAAGCGAGGCTGAGAGCTCGCTTGTAGATGCTCGGGACTGAAAGCCCTTTGGTGAGGCTGAGAGCTCGCTTATAGATGCTCGGGACTGAAAACCCTTTGGCGAGGCTGGGATATCGCTTATAGATGCTCGGGACTGAAAGTCCTTTGGCGAGGCTGAGAGCACGCATGTAAATGCTCGGGACTGAAAGCCCTTTGGCGAGGCTGAGAGCTCGCTTGTAGATGCACGGGACTGAAAGCCCTTTGGCCTCAACCTCGCTTATAGATGCTTGAGACTGAAAGCCCTTTAGCGAGGTTGAGAGCTCGCTTGTAGATGCTCGGGATTGAAAAATCCTTTGGCAAGGAGATCTTCCTTAGAATTGGTGCCGATTCGTTTGCCCATCAAACCCCTGGGCAAGTGATGCATTTCCTACGCAATATCCCATTAGGCGCGGAGCACAAAGGGTTATAATGAGCTGTCCCGCTCTTTGGGCAAGAGAAGCGTCAAACGGTGCAAGGGCAAAGTATTAATCCCCCCGGTTCCTTTACAGTCCCTTGCTACTCTTTCTCTGCGACTATTGCTTGTCTCCGGTGTCGGTTGCGTCAACTTTCAACCCCCTTCTTTTTGTTTCCCCGACAATTTCTCGAGCAGGTCGGATGTCTTCTGCCTCCTCCCATTTCGAGTCTCGTTCGGTCAAAATTTCAGCCCGTAGGTCTAGGGTTTTGAGTCATCCTTCTAGGGATTTTGGGTCGACTGCCGTTGTCTTGTTGTCTGGGGGTGTGGCTCCGGCAGATCCTAGAGTCGCGAATGCCCTAGCGGCGATGCAGTCCTTTTTTAATGTAGATTTGGTCATGACGACCCGTTGGTTCAAAGAGGTGAGGAAAAACTACTTTATTCCTCCGGAGTATGAACTCCATGCGCCCCTTCCTGGGGAGCGTCCTTATGATGCTTTTCCGAGTGGTTTCAGTCTGTTGACTGATGCTCTCGAGGCGAGCCTAAGGTTCCCGCTACACCTTGTGATCGAGGCGTGCCTTGAAGGGTGGCAGATTTCTCCTTTCCAGATGGCGCCCAACTCGTGGCGCTATATAGTAGCTTTCCTTTGGGAATACTATGGGTCGGGCGTAATGACGACCCGAGACTTGTTCATGGCTTGTTTTTGCCTAAGTCGGGGACAGGCCAAGTATTACCTTACCACTCGTGTTGGGTTCCGAGTGGGAGGTGCACCTTCAAGCAACAAAGGCTGGAAGTCGCATTTTTTCTTCATCTCTTGCCGTCGGGGCTGGTGCTTCCCAACCGAGTGGACCTCTCGGACAGGGAACAACTCAGTCCCGGCGCTTTCGGCCAATGAGACCGAACTGGTCGAGATCCTCCGAGGGATCCTTTCCGCTTCCAAAGGGGTGAAGGACATGAATGAGGCCTGGTTGGTCAAGGCGGCCTTTAGTCCAACTCCTCGGGGTATGTTCTTCCTATTTGTTTATCATGCTGAGTGTGTTTTTCTGATTGTACCTTATCATGTAGAGATGTTCAACCTTGGAAAGATGAAGTCCGGTGGTGAGACGGGCAGCGGATCGACGATCCCATTGGTGATGCATTCACTTCTGTGGTAGCTGCTGGCTTTCTTGCTGAGAAGCACCCCAGCATCGATGAGGGGTCGAGTATGAGGAAGCGTAACCGGAGGGAAACTTCCAAGCAGCTTGCGGATGCCTCGGGGAGCACCACTAGGGTCCCTGTTGAAAAGGGGAAGGAGCCGGTGGTAATCGAGGAGGCTCCTGAACGGGGGCATACCCTCCATGAGCTATGCGAGGTGGAAGACCGTGCGAGGGTGAAGTATTTCGCCACCATCATCACGCGGTTGAAGGTCGCCGAGGGCGAAGCTCCTCTGATGTCGAGGTGGTCGACCATCTCCAGATCAAGCTACTTTTGGACCGAGGATCCGTTGTCCAAGAGTATCTGCGGGGGGGCTCTACACCCCACCCTAGCGAAGCAAGTGTACGAATGCTCCTATGACGAGCTCATGAATAGGGCTGATAAGTCGGTCGTCTGGGTAAGCAACCCTTCTTTCATTCAGAGTCCTTTTCTTTTTTGAACTTTGCTCCCTTTTCTTTGCAGGGGCTTCAGTTCATTAGCGCCCTCATCGACTGAGTCCATGATGCGGGTCGGCTGGTCTGGAGTCAGCACGAGAGAATCCTGACGCTTCGGGCTGCCAACAAGGAACTCAAGCATTAGGCTGGCCAGGATTTGGTCGCAGCCGCGAGCTCCGTGCAAAGGAGTTGGAGGGGGACGTTTATAAGCTGCGGGCAGAGCTGGAGTCCCTCAAGAACCAACGAAGGAGGCTTGAGGAAGAAGTTGAGGTCTTGCGCTTCAGCTTCGATGGGGCTCGGAATGACCGAGCCCATATAGAGGGAGACATGCTGTCATTGATCGAGGCGACGACACTTCTTGAGGCTGAGGGGCCGAGGGTGGTGACCGCCTACAAGGCATCCCGAGGATTTGAGTCGGGCCTTGGGAAGATGGGGCGGGTCAGCTACGAGTTCAAGCATCGGGTGGCGCTCGAGCGGCTGCGGGGTAAGCTTATGGAAATAGAGGTCGAGCAAGACCCATTCGCTGAGTTCCCCGAAGATGCCAACGTCGAGATGGATCTCAGCCAGCCTTTCGACGACAGCACCCCCTCGAAGAAGTAGTTGTCCTTGTGATATTTTTCTCCTTCTATGTCAATCGCCGAGGCCCCTTTTGTATCGGTCAACTGACCATCTGTGTAGTTTTCTTATTCATTAACAAAATAACTTTTTTTGGATATCTTCATTATCTGGATTGCGTTAAGGTGTTTTGAGTTTTTAGTCTGTCATTTAGACATAGAACTTATTTAAGTTCGATACATGCCAGGTTCGAGGGAGGATCTTCCCATCCATTGTCGATAGAGTATAAGTCTCATCTCGGATGGCTCGGACGATGCGATACAGACCCTCCCATCTTGGGGCAAGCTTTCGACGGGAATGCCTGGGATCGCTGACCTCGGCCTTCATGAGAATCAGACTCCCATGCCTACTGATCGGGGTCGGACCTTCCGATTATAGAGTCGGGCGACCGCCCTCTGGTAGTGCAGTCTTTAGATGTGCCTTGGCTCTGCATTCCTCGAGCATGTCGAGGTTCTCCCTGAGGCCTATTTCTGATGCTTCGGGGGTGAAGTTCTCGATCCTAAGGGTCGGGAAGACCACTTCAGGCGATAGGACGACCTCAGTGCCAAAGGGCAGACTGTAGGGCGACTCCCCCGTAGGGGTCTTCGACATTGTCCGTAGAGCCCATAAGACACTGGGGAGCTCTTTGACCCAGGATGTTAGAGCTCCCGCTACTCGCCTCCTTAGCCCTGCAAGTATGCTTATGTTGGTTACCTCGGCCAATCCGTTGGCTTGGGGGTGGGCCACCAAACTGAATTTTAGTTGAATCCGGTAGTTTGGCAGAAAGCCTTAAACTTAGGGTTGCT